>CM054131.1:11656576-12040019 GCA_028751855.1 Ambrosia trifida
CTCACTATGTGTTGGTTTGGTTGACTATTATTTAAATGGTAATTATTAATATTTCACTCACATCTACTTGTAGTTTTTATGTTTCTTGAATAATTGGTTGTTTTGTGTTCATATGAATCATCAATATCATCATCAATGGTTGAAGTTCTCTTAACTGTGTTATTGATGCTTTAGGTGTGTGTGTTCCATTTGAATTGAAGAGGTGTCAATTCAGCATCATATGTATAACTTAGCATCATATGTATAACTTATCAGCTGCTGAAATCTGTCTTTTGTTACATAATAAAATAAGAAAGTCTAAGTCTTGATCTTAAAATTCATATTTACTGTCCTATTGCCTGCAAATATATATGTATATATATATATTATTATATAGTTAGCTGTAATTTTATATCATTTTGTTATAAACAATAATATAAGCAATTTATTGTTTACATCTCACTGTTTTAAGATTCACTGAATGTTCAAAGTAATCATGTATGTTACACTATTGTTATTATTATTTTTTGTTTTATTTCACTTTTGTTTTGTACTAAAGTTAGTTACACCATTAAAAATGATATATTGGTATACATCACTCATAAAAGAATTTAATTTTTTAAGTATAGTAGTTTTCTTTTTATAAATGTTAAAACTTTATAAGATAAAATATGTTCACACCTTAATCATGTGTTAATCCTCCGGTTATCTAATTATTTGATGATATTAATGGAAATTAAAATATGTAACTCATTTTCTTTCTTTTCCATTTTTGGAAGGGTGGCTCATTTGTGTACATTATATTTGAAACCATCTATTTAATGTGATACCAATATCAATACCATTGCAGTGTAGTGGTAGAGATATTGGTGAGCAATGATAGAAGACCCAGGGAATCTTGGGGTCGATTCTTGTGCCAGAAGGGTTTTATCGGTAATTTCACCGTCATGTCTACGGGCGGGTGGGTTACCGGGTTTTCCCCGGAATTGATGTTTGACAACTCGGGTACTTTTGGAATACTTGAATTTGTCGAAAGGGTACCCCAAGAGTGTTCAGGTTTAATTCGTTGGCCGTTAAAAAAAAGTGATAGCAATATGATTTTGTAATATAGTGTTCTTGATAATTGATATATATGTGGTGTGTGTATACACATATATGCATATAATCTCTAGCCATCATGGTCCCTCTACATGTCTTAATCATTAAAATTAAACTACTAAACAAAAATTACTGTAATTCTTTACAACTTTTTGTTTACTTAACTGTCAAACACTCACTTTGCATTATTTATAATATATCATGAAGAAAACAGTTTCATTCTCATTTACATTTGTATTATTAGGACAGTTTCCAAGAAAATGGAGAACAAAGTTGATTTAGAAAAAGTGACTGAAGAATTTGAATCTTTGACAAAAAATGCAAAAAGGGTTCAAACAGAAACTTTAAAGAAAATCTTGGAAGTAAATGGTGAAGCAGAATACTTAAAAAAATGGAATCTTGATGGCAAATTTGATCCCAAAACTTATACTAGTTGTGTTCCTGTTGTTACACACAAAGATCTTGAGCCTTATATTCAAAAGATTGCTGATGGTGCATCCTATCCTGTGCTCACTGGAAAACCAATCACCAATATTACATTAAGGTGAATATTTGGTCACTGGAGATTGTTATCCGTTTCGCATGTTTTGTTGTGTAATGAATTGTTTGCTTGTGTTTGTAGCTCTGGAACTACTCAAGGGAGGCCTAAGTTTGTGCCTTACAATGATGAATTGACTGATAACACAATGCAGATTTACAGGACTTCTTTCGCTTTTCGAAACAGGTATTTTGATTAATATATGTACGTATATATATGTATGCGTGTGTCGGTGTGTGTGTGTGGTGGACCTTGGAGAAATAGTAAGATTGTTGGCATGTGACCTAGCTAGAGGTCACATGTCCAAGGTGGCCTGACACCCCTGGATCCGCGCATGCGGAAGCCTTGTGCAGTGTGCACTGGCTTTGCCATATGCACACATACTTTGTATTTATATATGTGGTGTGAGTCTTACTGTAATTACTTGCAGGGCATTTCCAATTGGAAATGGAAAAGCATTAAGTTTCATCTTTGGAAGCAAGCAGTTCACAACCAAAGGCGGTTTGCTCGCGGGTACAGCGACTACAAACGTGTACCGTAGCGCACAGTTCAAGAAAACGATGAAGGCGATGCAAACCCCATGTTGCAGCCCAGATGAAGTCATTTTCGCCCCGGATTTTCATCAATCTTTATACTGTCATCTCCTCTGTGGACTCATTTTTCACGAAGAAATTCAGATCATATCGTCAACGTTCGCACATAGCATCGTCCATTCGTTTAGGACCTTCGAGCTGGTATGGAAAGAACTATGTTCCGACATCAGAACCGGTGTTTTGTCGGCCAGGATCACGGTTCAGTCAATAAGAACCGCTATGGCCAAGGTTCTGACCCCGAACCCTGAACTGGCCGACAAAATTCAAAACAAGTGTTTGGGTTTAACCGATTGGAACGGGTTGATCCCAGAACTGTTTCCCAACTGTAAGTACGTTTACGCGATCATGACCGGGTCAATGGAGCCGTATTTGAAAAAACTAAGGGTTTATGCTGGTGGAGTACGGTTGCTGAGTGCAGATTACGGGTCATCCGAAGGATGGATCGGAGCGAATGTTAACCCGGAATTGCCACCTGAGATGACATCTTTCGCGGTTTTGCCTAATATTGGGTACTTTGAGTTCTTACCATTGACAGACTTTGATCTGATAGATTCAATCGAGCCCAAACCGGTTGGCTTAACCGATGTCCAACTCGGTCAAGAATACGAGGTTGTGGTCACCAACTTCGCAGGCTTGTATCGATACAGGCTAGGAGATGTGGTTAAAGTTATCGGGTTTCATAACTCGACCCCAAAACTGCAGTTTGTTTGTAGAAGAAACCTAATGCTCACTATTAACATCGATAAAAACACCGAAAAAGACTTACAGTTATCGGTTGAAGCAGCCGCAAAGGTTCTAACAGGCGAAAAGCTCGAAGTCGTTGACTTCACAAGCCATGTTGACCTGACGACAGACCCGGGACACTATGTGATCTTTTGGGAAGTGAGTGGGGATGCAAGTGATGAGATTATGAAAGAATGTTGTAACTGTTTGGACAAGTCGTTTGTTGATGCTGGTTATGTGAGCTCGAGAAAAGTCAACGCGATTGGACCTCTTGAGCTTCGGGTTTTACGTAGGGGAACCTTTCAGAAGATTCTGGATCACTATGTCGGGTTAGGGTCCGCGTTGAACCAGTTCAAAACACCGCGTTGTGTAGCCCCAACGAACCCGAAAGTGTTGCAGATTCTTTGCAACAATGTTGTCAAGAGTTACGTTAGTAGTAGCTTTTGTTAAGATAGATTGTTGTGTTTTGTTATTTTAGTTTGATTTGATTACTGATAGATGGCTTGAAATAATATATTTGAATTGTGTATAAATACATCTCTTTTACATGTATTGTTATTTTTGTCTTTATATCCGAAAATTAAGCGAAAATAGATCGAATTTACCGACATACAAAGCCCATAGTTCACCCATTGTTACTTGAACATCCTTACTAACTATAGAAATAACCTACATTGATTTTCTTTTAACGTCTATCAAAGCCCGGCCATCTGGGGTACAATGGTATAATAAGCAAAAGGCCACCCACGCCGCAATCGCAAACAACGCTCATACCCCAGCCCGTCACCAATTCTAGAGGAAATTCACTGCGTGAAGGCCCACTGTGGTAAAACTCCTGCCTCGCGCATGACATTTTGTTACGAACGAGATTCCTCCCGTGAAACACTACCTTTTTGGTTATAATCAAATCAAACATCGATTTCAGGTTTAGTTTTAACCCATAACCTTACCTAACCAAACCAAACCAAATCATGCTCACACTCATCACCCCTACTAATGAATTACTGAAAATGAGTCGAGTCTCTTTTTATTTATTTACAAAACACGATGTTTAATAAATATGTAGTTTTTAACATATGTTTAATCGATAGATATATAAATAATAAATGATAATTAAATAGCTTTGGTCCCGTAGTGGAATAGTCTATTTATGCTTTGTGAGTTGGGCTTCCATAATATCACAATATCACGCACCTACACATCCACTTGGTCAGTGACCACCCACAATATCAAATATATATTTTTTTAATAATAACTAAAATTAAAATTTTCAAAATAAAAATGATGGGCAAGCATCTTGATGGTCAAAGATGAATCTAGAGCAAAATAAAGTGAGGTTGCCAATTTTATTTTTTTATTTTTTTTTTCAAATGAAATTGGAAGAAGATATTATAAAAGAATAACATTTTTATCTATCTAGACCAAAAGTCAAATAACCATTATTAACAAAGATTCACATAGTTATTACAAATACATAATTTGCCAAAACAATCACTTTCTCTAGGGATTAAATTTGTTAAATTACCATTTTACCCTCGCCTTTCTTACTTTTTGTTACCTCTAGAGGGTTAGGATAAAATACACAGCGACAGAAAAATAGGAAGTCATAAGAAGGGTGTCAAACGGACTCCGATTGAAGTCATTTAAGCGGCATTGGAACCGTCTCATCGAACCCTATGATCTTAGTTTTTAGGTTTTCACGTTTTTGACTTTTAGATTGTAGTTTTTAGAATTTATGTTATATCATTGTGTCTTCTATGTAGCATTGTGTCTTTATCTTATTTTCATCATTGTGTCATTTTTGTGAATCATTGTATCTTTTTTCTTCAGCATTGTGTTATATTTTTATGCATTGTGTTATATTTTGTCACTTATTGTGTCATATTTGATGATTTATTGTGTTTTTTGTATCCTTCTCACCCTTCTTATTTTTGTTATACTGTGTAGAATAACTTGATAGCCATTCGCTAACCGGATTCTCAAGCTTCACCATTATGTCTGGTCTTTAACCATCTGGTAGCGTCTATCATCAAGTAATAACGTGTAAAATGACAATATTGCCCAGTGCGATATATAAAAAGTGTGGGACCCAAGAAACAGAAACGAGATGTAAATTGTACCTAAGTGACTACTTGCATTATTGCGGCTGCTTCTTCGGATTTCCATAAACTATCAACATCTCCTGTATCAAATGAAGTTCATCTCAGTTTTAATCCCGACGTGACAAAGCGTTTTGCATACTTAGTCATCAACTACCAATTCCCTTTGTTGTAGCAAATGCTGCAACAATAATTAAAGAAAAATTTAACAGATTCGACCCGTTTATACAAACTTTTTCCATAATGCAGGTCCCATTGAGTATATTTGTAACACCATATGGACCCAAAGGAGTGTGAAATGAACGAAACAAAGTATATTTGTAATGGCATGACTGATAAAAATATGAAGCTTTAATTTTTGTTCTCCATAGCATGGCCCTCATCTTTATCTGTGGACCAAGAACAATTTTGTTTTTTTAACAGATTACACTGTATAAAATACTTTTTTTTTTAATTTACCTAAATATGATATCCACAGTGAGATTAAGATCATTGTGTTGTTTAGCATACAACTGCAATAACATGACATCAAAGGTTATAAACGAAAACAAGTTAAAGAAATAAACAGGATTATGTTATTACTTGCAAGAAATATAATACCAGTAGGGGTACATGCACTGATCGGGTTTGTCCCGATTGCTAAGTGTTATGTGCCTTATGTCCAAGGCTTGATACCAAACCATATCGAGCCGGGGGTCTCACTGGAAGCAGCCTCTCTATTCTTAGGGGTAAGGTTGTCTACATCTTACCCTCCTCAGACCCTACCTTAGCTTTGCTATAGGTGAAATTAACTGAGTATGATGATGATGATATATGCTGTGAGCAGATGCAAGTATGCAACGCTAAGAGTCGATCCATACACATTATGTTTCCATAATGTCTTCATTCCTGGTGCAGGCATTGGTATGCCAACTAAACATTTTCAGTTAGCGGGTCTCATTAGTCAAGAAATAACAATATGATTTGATTCTCGTTTATTTGACACAAGGATAAATAACGATAGGATTCCCAAAAATTCGAAAATGATATAAACGAGAGTCAATTGTTTGTCATTTTTTTTATTCATCATGCAATTCCTTAGCGGCCTCTGCAGTGAAACAGACAACAAAATGATCATAAAATTTTCATCAAGAACGAATTATGTATAAAGAATGTATCATCACCATAAAAGCATTGACCACCATCTTAAAGATATTAACCAAGACTTGACCAAGACTTTGTCCAAGACTTGACCAAGACTTTGCATAATCTTAGCTTAGTCAATTATAATTGTAATTATGTAATTAAGTGTATCCCTTAGTATTAGCCTTTTCCTTATTGTAAATCCTCTATATAAGAGTCTTGTAATTCTCCATTGAAATATACAACTTTCATAATACAAAAACACATAACATTGTTCATTACTTTATATGGTATCAAGAGCCTAAAAGCTCTCTTGAGCCATCTTCGATCCCAACCTACTCGACAGACACCTTATGTTCGCATTTTGCCTTTTTTTTCTTTCGATTCTTCATGGCCAAACAAATCACCCACATTACCACCGCCACAACCCGAAACCAAGGGTCACCTCGAACTACCAATACCAACACTCGCCCGACTCACAACAATAACACCTATTGCTACTATTGTAACATTCCTGGAAATGACACTAAAGATTGTTGCAAACTTAGTTGCTTCCTAAGAGAACACAATGTCTCGCCTCAAAATACCAACACCCCGGTGGTTAACTACACCACCCCTCACCCAATGACTACAACCTCATCTTGGATGTGGGACACCGGTGCGTCCAACAACACCGCGAACAACAACCAACAATTTTCCGTTCTTTCCGAATACGGAGGACCCGATAAGATCGTGCTAGGTGATGGTAAAACTCTCCCTATAACTCATATTGCTCAAACAACTATTCCAACAAATTCTTGCCCACTTCTTTTAAATAACATTTTAATTGCTCCTAATCTTCGAAATAATCTTATTTCCGTTGCCAAAGTTTGTAGTACTAATCGTGTTTCCGTTGAATTTTCTCCCTATCATTTTTTTGTAAAGGATCTACGCACGGGGGCGCGCCTCATGCAGGGAGTGAACGTAAATGATGTCTACTATGGACCAATCTCATTGTCTCCTCAAGTCAACAACACCCAAACAAACTCTCTTCTCATGTGGCACCACATACTTGGACATCCATCGCTTCAAGTGTTCAAGTCTTTAATTTCTAGATTGGGACTTCGTTTTAATAAGGTGACCCATGAGTCTTTTCATTGTACTTTATGTTCCCTAAATAAAAGCCACAAACTACCTTTTGGCAAAAACTCTTTTGTTGCCAATCAACCTCTACAACTTATCTACTCCGACGTTTGGGGTCCCGTAAAAACGTCAATCGATGGCTTTAAATACTATGTCATTTTTGTTGACTATTTTTCCAAATACATTTGGTTATACCCAATCAAACGAAAATCCGATGTCAAAATTCTTTTTCCACAATTTAAATCTCTTGTTGAAATTTTTTTCAAAACCAACATTGTTGCGTTGTTCACTGATAATGGGGGTGAATATGTGGGTCTTTCACCTTATCTTGCCTCTCAAGGTATCTCCCATTACACGACACCACCTCACACACCGGAACAAAACAGTATTGCCGAACGACGTCACCGACACGTTGTGGAAACCGGCCTCGCCTTACTCCACTACTCCCACTTACCACAACATTTTTGGTCCCATGCCTTTCAAACCGCAACCCACCTAATCAATCGTTTGCCTACACCCATTCTTAACAACAAATCTCCCTACGATATGTTGTTCAAAACCGCTCCTACTTATTCCAAACTCAAATCGTTTGGTTGTCTTTGCTACCCATGGTTACGACCCTATGCTACCTCAAAACTCCACTCCCGTTCAACGGCGTGCATATTTCTTGGGTACTCATCTTCCAAATCAACATTCAAATGCTATGACCCTACTAGTCACAAACTATACCACTCTCGCCACGTTGAATTTATCCCACATATTTTTCCATCACAAAACACCAACCCCCAACCCAAACACATGTCATTTGACTCCTTCCTATCCACATACCAATCGGCCCAATCAACATCCCGTTCTAACCAACCCACTCCAGACCCAAACATCTTGCATCATCCAACCCCTACTCCACAGCCCACATCACCTGAAGCCCAAACCCCTATCCCTCCACAAACCCACGGCCCACCCTTCCACACAATAGGTCCAAACAGCCCAACCTCACACACAACAGGCCCTACACCCCAGCCCACCGAGACACCCTCACCAACCAGCCCACCGACTCCACCTGATAGCACAACCTCTACCCCAACCGATTCCCACTCCACCAACCCCACCTCACCACTGTCTTCATCCAACACATCCGATGATCCCACGAACTCACCTCCATATAACCCTCGACCACCTCGTCGACAACCAAAACCCAACTCAAAGTATTACAACCCCAACTTTGTCAACTCTACCACCATTCACCCTCTACCCGTTTCTCTTGAACCATACACTTATACTCAAGCCTTGAAAGATCCGGATTAGCGCCATGCCATGGATCTTGAGTATAATGCTCTCATTCATAACAACACTTGAGAACTTGTCCCTCACACAACCCAAACTCCCATTGGTTGCAAATGGATATTCCGAATCAAACGCAAACCCGACGGCACGATTGACAAGTACAAAGCCCGTCTAGTTGCCAAAGGGTTTCACCAACAATATGGAAAAGACTATCATGAAACATTTAGTCCCGTTGCTAAACCCGTTACCATTCGCACCGTTCTCTCCATTGCTCTTTCAAAAGGATGGTCTTTACGTCAACTAGACGTTAATAATGTATTTCTTCATGGGACTCTTCACGAAGATGTCTTTATGGTGCAACCTCCCGGGTTTACCAATACGGAATTCCCACATCACATTTGCAAACTCAAAAAATCCCTATATGGACTTAAGCAAGCACCGCGTGCTTGGTACATCGAACTAACCAACTTTCTCACTCGTTTTGGCTTTAAAAAATGCATTTCTGACCTCTCTCTCTCTCTCTTTGTATACAATCTCAACAACATCACTTGCTACCTCCTTGTGTACGTTGACGATATTGCCCTCACCGGAAATCACAATCCATTTATGGATTCGTTTGTTCAAGCCCTAAGCAACCAATTCTCTATCAAAGACTTAGGCCCTCTCCATCATTTTCTATGGATTGAAGTCATTCCTATGCCTAATGGTCTATTTCTTTCCCAACATCGTCACATTCAAGATATTCTTACCACCTTTAAAATGGATGGTGCAAAAGAGGTTCTCACTCCTTTAAGCACTTCCGACTCTCTATCTTCCTTTGACTCCACTCCCCCAGTCGATCCCACTCCCTACCGCCAACTTGTAGGCACTTTGCAGTATCTTGCTTTCACACGTCCCGACATCTCCTTTGCCGTCAATAAATTATCTCAATTCATGCACTCACCTAAACAATCACACTAGCAAGCTCTCAAACGGGTACTCCGCTATTTGAAAGGAACGGTCCATCATGGGTTGTTTTTGAAACACAATACTAACCTAAACTTGCAGGCTTTTTCGGACTCGGACTGGGGCGGTATTAATGATGGGGGACGGTCCACTACAGCATATCTCATATATCTTGGGTCCAATATCATCTCTTGGAAATCTGCTAGACTAAAAACTATCTCTAGATCATCTACCGAAGCAGAATACA
This sequence comes from Ambrosia trifida, assembly GCA_028751855.1. Classification (NCBI taxonomy): domain Eukaryota; kingdom Viridiplantae; phylum Streptophyta; class Magnoliopsida; order Asterales; family Asteraceae; genus Ambrosia; species Ambrosia trifida. The sequence goes on from CM054131.1 coordinate 11,666,327, forward strand.
AAGCACTCGCTAATGCTGCGGTTGAACTCTCATGGGTTAAAAATTTACTTGGTGAACTCGGGCTCCCAATTAAGAGCACCTCATCACTTTACTGTGACAACACCGGAGCTACTTATGTATGTGCAAATCCTGTTTACCATTCCCGCATGAAACACATCGCTCTGGACTATCACTTTGTGCGGGAACAAGTCAATTCCGGGCACCTCGAAGTTCTTCATGTCAGCTCCAAGGATCAACTCGCGGATGTGCTCACCAAACCGCTTGCACGTGCACCCTTCCTATATTTTCGGTCCAAGATTGGAGTCTCCAACGGATCCTCCATCTTGTGGGGGCGTATAAAGAATGTATCATCACCATAAAAGCATTGACCACCATCTTAAAGATATTGACCAAGACTTGACCAAGACTTTGTCCAAGACTTGACCAAGACTTTGCATAATCTTAGCTTAGTCAATTATAATTGTAATTATGTAATTAAGTGTATCCCTTAGTATTAGCCTTTTCCTTATTGTAAATCATCTATATAAGAGTCTTGTAATTCTCCATTGAAATATACAACTTTCATAATACAAAAACACATAACATTGTTCATTACTTTATATTATGAACCGAATAATGCAGGCAAGATAACTATTTTTAGGGACCCACTTCTATTGTACTAGCTTATGAAGAGTATAATGCCCTTGATAGCATCATTGAGCATGCAGGATGATGAATTTTGTATTTTTGTGTGCTTGATTGTTAAAAGCACGTCGGGCGAGATTTTCACAAATGATTTCTGCACGTTTTAAGGGTCCCATTTTTTTAACTTTTAGTTTCTCAAAATAACGAAAAGATACAATAGCAAATTAAGTTCATAAGTCCTAAAACAAATGCAAGTTGTAACTTCCAGAAAAGTTCAAATGCCAAATTACTTCTTTGTGCAGAAACCAAGCGTTGCGCAGTGAAAGTGCCTCACCTGAATAGGCTCAGTTTCAGGCAATCACGCGCGTTTTCCAGCAAAATTCTAGCCAGAAATCATGTAAACCTGTATGAACATGTCTAAAACCCCTGAACAAGCCTAAAAACATGTCTAAAAACCCTAAAAATGGTATTTTTATACTATGCACCTCACTTAAAAAATCTCTCGCTTTTTAAGCGCCTTGCGCCTGTCACTTAGGCTCTTGGCGATGCCTATGCACCTTGAGTGCGTCTTGCACCTTTGACAACATAGGTATCTATTGTAGACTTGTGCACCCAAACAGCCCTTGTTCAATTTAGTTAACAAACATGCCCGAATTTCTAATTTGGAACCATAACCAAGCAGTTTCGGATGAAACAATGCGTAGAATTAAAAATTCAACCTTGAGATGCAATAAAACAAGTTAAACAAGAAATGAACATGAAACATTTAGAACTAATAAAACAATGTGAACCCTGCATCGCCCCGAAACATTAACGAAGTATGATAACACCACAAAAACAGGCTTTTAATCAGCCTCAACGGCGAGTGCTGCCTTGACACCTGAAACAAAGTGTGACACTGGTTTTATTCGATAAACAGAATGACAAATCATGTTAAAAATTGAGCCCCGCTGACGGCTGTGCGCATATAATGACTGGGTGAGAGACGTTTTGTGAGACATCTTGAGAGAAGAGCTGGAATTTCTGCTAAAAATGAGGCTCATGTGAATTTTCTCACGGACCCTACGGAGGGAAGATCTACTCTACGATCAGCGAATCTGCTTGTCTTTGGTTGGGCCAGGGGAAACATGCTTGTGTGGACCTCACCGGGGTTTCTCCTTTGGTTGGTTTAACGGAAAACAGGTTTGTAGTTGGACAATAATCAAGAAAAGCGGAAACGACAGAAGCCATTCGTTTCTTGACCAGGGTCCAACGGGTTGTCCACAACAATAGTCAATAGTTCATCTCCAACATCGGGGGGGGGGGGGGGGGGGGGGGGGGGTGGTGGGATTGGTAGATTAGGTTTCGCAATTCAGAAAGAGGTGGCGACGCAACTTGTTACCCGCTTATCTCATATTTTGATGTAAATTAAATTCTGTTAAAAAATAAACATTTTTAAAGATATATGAAGAGTCAACAAACCTCTACAAGAAGGCGCCTGAAACCCATTTCGTTTTAAGGATAAACCCCACAAAAATCTTCTTTAAAGATTGAACATTTTAACTTTAGAATCTGCAAAAAAAAGTGTATAAACCGTCTTCTGTTTCTTGATTGAATGTTTGGGCCTATAAAGATAATTAAGGCCTAATTAATTCTTTAAATTTTATTTGGGCCTTTTATAAGCCCAGTTTGCACATATAAAATAAACTACGTCTATTTTTTTATTTGATGTTTACTAGTGTGTTTACCCGCGCGTTGCCGCGGGATCCAAATAAAACCTTATAATAAAAGAAACTAAAGCATTGCGGGGTGAGAATTTGAAATGGCAAACTTGACCGGTTTTGACATGTAAAGATGGCTCATTAAGTCAGGACGTGATGCAGCGGTAGATGAAAAACACTCACATGGATGGTTGGTTTATTGAGATGGCCAGGATTGGAAGATGTGTGACTTAGTTCTTGGCCAAGCAGCATGGTTTAGGGGTTAAAAATATATATCCTAAATTGCTTCATCAATAACTTATCAACTGAAATTCGATCAGGTGATATAACTAAAATGAGGCACACATGTAAAAAAACAAAGCATGTAGTTGTCCTAAACAGATTTAACTCTAAGTTCCAATCCCACTCAGGATTTTTTTATTCCTTTCCTTATTTATTTCCACCGTTATGCAGATGGATAACTACTTATTCCATACTAAGATTTTAGTGTAATATAAAAATAAAACTACAAAAAATACCTTAAGAAGTTAATAAATATGTAAACTTAATCAATCAAATTCAGAAAGAAGACAATTTTCAATTCCTAATAAAAAGTATTTATGTACAATGAATTGGATGGTTCAATGTAACATGGTTAATGGTATCTGTAGTAGCGTCTCTAAATCCTTTCATATACGCAAACCAGTATTTTGTTGTGTCCTAAAAATTGCAGGTTTTTTTGTTCGCCAATCATTCGGATACTCGTGGTTTAAGAAAATCATTAACATTAGAAGTTTTAGTAGAACCATTTAAATGGTATAAAAAGGTACGATGCATAATAATAATAATATGACTTGCTGTAAGGTTATGCCATAACCGACAAACATTCATCCAAGTGATAATTACAAGCTTACAACAGCATTACCATCACCTAATACATTCATCCCACTAAATATGACTTTGACAATAAAGGACTTGATGAGTCATCTGCATACGTAACTGGGTGAAGAGGGATTGGGGCCCTTGTACATTCCACATATGTTGGTTATAATGTAAATGTAGTCCTGAAACAATTAAAGAATCATATACATCAGCAATTGAGATAAAGAAATAGCATACATTAAGTGTGACAAAAAAAAAACAAATTTTGAAAAATGATTAGGAGGTTGTGTGATAGAGTTTGGTCGCTTTTAGCTAATTTTAAAGGGATGATGATACCAAAGACTTAAAAGTTTTATACCAAAGAAAAACAACAGACCTGTATGTATATACTTCAAAGCTCTAAGAAGCTGATACAAGAAAAACTGATGATGTTCACATTAAAGTTGAAAAAGCATCGGATGCAAGTATAGGAGACGATGCCATTGCCAAAAACTGAAGATCAGGGAATCGTATGCCCGTGTCAGTGTTTCCAAACATGCTCATCATACTTTCTGAAAAGAACAACAATTTTGACATGAATTAGTTTCATACAATATATAAACAGCCCACTAACACATATATAATCACTTGAAATATACCTCCAACTCTCTAGGTGTCATTGGATGGGTCATTGAGAGTATCAGCATGTCCTGTAATGGCTTCCATTGTTGCATAATGGGCAGGGGTAGAGCAAAGGATCCACACATCTAGTAAAAATAAAATGATGAAAATAATATGATTCCATCATGTTAACCATGTTAGCTAAATACATACAATGAAAGTTGATTTAATAGAAAAATCCATGGATACTTTCATTAAACTAAAAATATGTTCATGCCATAAAAATAAACATCAAAATATTGACATCGTATACAACCAGAATAATCATAACACTTGTATATAAAAAGAGTTGTATATAAAGAAGTTACCTAAACATTAAGAAACGGATCGACAAACAATTATAAACCAGATTGTGTATAATACAGCCCAACACACACAATATAACAACTCTTTAAGTAAAATACCCGGGTTGTTAACACTCTCAACGTGAGAATTAAACCAATAACCAGACCATATTAAGCGAACGAACATGAATAATTATAATCCATACTTGGTTTTAAAAAGCGTGAATCGCACAAAAGCGACAAGGTCTAAAACCGAGGCGCAAAGCGCAAAAGCGGTGGGCTTTTCGTACGCGAGGCACAAGACGATTATATAATTTTTTATATATGCTATAGGTTTTATAGCATCATTTGCTCAAAATATAGATACAAATAAGGTGTATATATATATAATTTAACTTAAACGTACATCATTTTTAGCTACATGTATAACAATTTTAAGCACAAAAACACCTTATGTACGAAAAGCGCGCCTCAGGGGCTTTTTTCTTGCGCTTTTGCGCTTTTCGTACAATGCTCGCCTAGTGTTACATAAGGCGCACAGGTTGGCGCCTAGATGCGCTTTGCGCTTTTAAACCAAGAATCCAGATTGCGTATATACAACCTAACCCAACATCTCAACCTAAAAAAACAGGATCATTTAGAACACCTGTATAACTGTTGCATCTGGACATGAATTGTTGTCAATTGTGCCCCTGCACTACCCAAATGAACAATTATAAATTAGCTAGGATAATTAAAAAAAATCCTAAGTTACAGAATTGAAAACCACCCACATGTATTTGAAAAAATTAATTCATGATATGAAGTACGGCATTTGAAAAGGAATTATTGTGAATAATTACCCATTTGACCCGTTCACTAAAATTTACCACTCCAAATTCGTGAGTCCTTAAAATGTTATACATAGCAGCCATTTCTACAATAACTCATTGACTTGTCTAATTCAGAGTTTGTTATGTTGATGCTTGTTTATGCTTACTATCTTGGTTTTTAGAAATGCACTTGAGGCGGCGCTTCATGCACATGCGGGTCAAAATTAAGCTCTAGAGGAGGATAGTATGTAAAACAACCAGAAGAATGAAGAAAAGATGAATTGTTTACTTATGAAAATGATGATATGTAAAACATATGAGAGATGCGGCTTTTGGTTTTACATAGAGCAACGCCTCACGGCTCGTCTTTTGGAACCTAAACGCCTCAGAGCGCCTCTTGCTTTTTAAAACCAAGATCCTATCTTAAAAGAGTTCACTTTAACGTTCTTGATATGTCTCTGCAATAGAACCCAAAATTTATCACCATGGCCAAAAATATTTATAATAAGAAACATCAATGAACACAATGTTACGAAAGAAGAAGTATTCATAAAGATCCATATTAGAAATTACCCTTTTCATACTTGTCCTCTTAGCTCCACATAGTCTCGCTCAGTCAGCTACCTGTAAAAACAATACATGGGCATTATGTCATTAAGCTCACATCAAGACATATATTAAGTTAACACTAAATTTTTTTATTACTGAAATATATGGGATGGGTATGATGTTCAAGAGATGGATTCAAGGCTCATCCGTGAAGACATGGCCATCGAGAATGAAGGATCGATTCAAATTTAGAAAAATGGCTACTAATGCGATCAATTTTCCCCCGGGAGGTGTTTAGCACAAACAACATCGTCGGCCACCGCTACCTGAACCGGTACCATGAATTTGTCGTTAACGCGCTTCCCGTTATCCATTTCAAAGCGAATAACCAATTATAGAAGATGATCAAGAATGTATAAAACACGATTAAGTTCAAATTATGCTTACCAATTTGAATGATTGTATGATCTTCAGAAGCTGGTTTCTTCAAAATTGAAGCTTCAACCTTCTTGAACATAAGAGGGGCAGAAGGTTTTGCATAAGATTTCCCTCTTAAGATCTTGCAACACTTACTGTAATAGTAATAGTAATAGTAATAGTAATAGTAATAGTAATGATAAAAGATTTTGACGACAAATTATGAAAATGAATACCTTGTATAGAAATCAGCGGAGAGATTGATAAACTTTTAAAGCCTAATCCTTTGCCGGATGCCACCATCGAACACGACGATTTCTGCCGGAACCCTAACCTTTCAAACGGACCATTGAACACCATGATTATTACATAATCTGCTTTGATACATATAATAATGAAATTTATGCCTTTGTTCATACTATGTGAAAGTAATTTAACAGCAAAAAGAAGTTAACTTTCTGTTTTTTTATTATCATCAGACATTAGACGGCATAAGGTTTATGACTTACCCATACCAGTCTTTGTTTATGTTGGCAAGCACCACCAACATCATCGCCGGAGAGGTGCCTCGCCAATGGATCGCTGGAGGCGAAAATGGGATCTCTCTCTTTCTATATATTGATCTATTTCTCTCTATGAATTGAATTGATGGGTGACTTAATTAAAAGATATCGGTGCAATTAAAAGATAGGACAACGATTGGTATGCCAGAGAGCGACGGTTTCAAAGGTTGAAGAAGGCAAATGGCTATTATGGGGGCATGGATGGGAGTAGGAGAGTAGTATTGTAAAAGTGTTTTGATATTGTAAAGGATTAGGTGGGTAAAATGACTATATTACCCTTCAAAGTGTCTTAATTGTCCCTAATATTCCTATAATACCCTTATGAAATAAGCTTTATTCTCTTATACTTGTTGCTTTAAAAATTGTACCCATGTCAAAATTACAATATGGTACATCACTCCTCCTTTATAATGTACTAGTAGGAAGCCCGCGCGTTGCCGCGGGAGCGATAATATAAAATGTGATATTCTATATTTAGTTTTATCAATTCTCTCGTGTATCGTGTCCATAAGGATTTATGTACCCTTACTGAGCCTTAAAAATATGCTAAAACTATGTGGAATGCATATACATGTGTTGGTAACTATAAATACTCTAAATCACTATGTCCACCATTCAAATTATAATTTTTTTAATCAATTCATAATCGAATTCCATGTTTAAATAAGTTTGAAATTAGGAGTGGAGGTTAGTGGTCGATTGAGGATGCCCCGCCCCACTCTTATTTTCTTTGCTCAATAGTGTAAGTTTACGTGTCATCGGCCTAAATTTTATACGCAATATCGTGTCCAATCCCTTCCATTTTAAGGGTCGTCCCTAACTGTCGTTGCGACGAGGATCCGGTGTATGTGCAAAACACTTAGAACCCTATAGCAAACTAACCATGCTTCTAATCAAATTCTCACTTCTAAATGAGAATGAATTTCCCTATGTTTCAATACTTATTTAAAAAAAACATAACATAGATGAATAACCCATTAAAAGCTCAATTTAAGATTCATATTATTAATCAATACAGGAAATGAGTTCAAAAATCATTAATCAAAGTTGTAGACTATAATTATACAGCACACCTAAATGATTGTAACCTTTAATATAGTTATTTTAAAAAGCATAACATGCATGAATAACCAATTAAAAGCTCAATTTATAGTTTAAGTTAAGACTAAAAGATTGATGTTACCAATCAAAACAAAACAGGAAATATGTTAATAAATCATTAATCAAATTTGTTAGTTGTAGTTATACAACACAACTAAATGGGCGAATCAATCCTCTGGATTAAAGATTTAAACATTTTTATAGTCTTGACCAGACATAGCATAGATCAATAACCAACAAAAAAAAATAATTAACAGCAAAAAAAAAAACATATCAATTCATGTGTTTGCTACAAATTTAGAATTTTTTTTTCTACAACAACAACAAAGCTTGCTTCCAACTGGAACTCCTCTTACTCGGTCCAGGGGAATTCTTTAGACCACTCACTTGAAAAATAGCACTGAATTTGTATTATAAAAGCAAAGAAACACAACAAGAAAAATCAAGAACATATAACTATAAAAACAATACAATAGAAATCCAACCTTAGCAGCATCAACAAATTGTCAATCGAAGAGAAGAACCAGCAAGATGCGAACATTTGGGTGTGATGGGTATGGAAGAACTTATAGTTTCAAGAAGATGGAGTTATGGAACTCGAATAGACGATTTCGAATTTCCGAATTAAATTTTTGGTTAAAGTGAATTTGATCTTTATAACAATGTTATGCGAATGATGATTGGAATGTGAACTAATCACCATTTGTGTAGTTAATATTGTATTCATTATGATGAACCACCAAGGAAGATGAAAGGTTAATATGAATTGAATTGACTAAGATGACCTTAAATTGTCTTAAAATATTAATGAATGTCCAACTTTAATCCCTCTAAATTGGCTTTAAGTGTATTATAAATTATGCTTAAATATTTGTACACAATAAAAAAACTACAATGGTATACATCTTTGGACATAATATTTATCAAACTCTTTGAAAGGCACTCAAATTTTATTTACAATGTATACAACTTCCTAATCGAATATGCTATATTGGACACTATATAAAGGTAAAACTTGGACCAAAAACAAATTGTATGCAATGCAACCAAATCCTGAATCGGCCTGTTTCAACCAAACAAACTGTATTATAGCAGCAGTGAAATAAAACGACGGGAAGATATTACCGATCCAATCTCAATCTCCAAGAACATTTTCAGTTTAGCGTTGTGATTCTTATTGGAAACTTCCCTCAATTACCCAACCTGCAGTTCCAATAACAGTTTTGAGTTCAGCTTGTTAATAAAACCAATAGCAACATGATAAATATTGATCTGAAATCTATAGATAAAACACAATAACATTTATAAAAGATATTAGCAATTAAAGAAAAACAATTCCGATCGGGTTTCCTACAGCAATTAAAGAAAAACAATTCCGATTGGGTTTCCTACAAAGCTGTTGAAGGTCGATTAGGACGATGTGTGTGGTTCTACCTCTTTGGCCATAAAAGAAGTGTTGAAATTGAATAGGCACACCAATTCTTTAGCAACCTCATCCTGTACACCGTAAATATTTGATGAATATAAGTAAGTGTATGTTTCCAACAACTAAAGGTATATTATTAACAATGTAGCAGGAAAAAAAATTACAAATCGACAGTAAATCAAATCGAGCAATGAAAAATACCTCGAATTGGTTAAATGGCGTTTCTTTCTGTATGCAAAATCTATGAACTTTGTCATGGTTTGCATCATGAGTAACCTAGACATGTAAAGTAATGTTTATTGGGTAAAACTACCCTTTTTTAATACACATATTGCAAATTCCCCTGCCACATGAGGTGTACATGTGCAACACAATATTGGTCCATTAAGGTTTTCCGGACATTAATAATTTTTGGTTATGTAATTATTGTTCTTATACGTAACTGGTTTTTTTTGTGTCAAATTTAAGGAGAACGTTCCCACGAATTGTCATTTTATATGAAAGGCAAAATAGGCTACTTTAAAATTCAGCTAACAGCTGGTGTATACAGACTTTGGCCCCAAAAAATCTTGACACCAACAGCAACATATATATTTATATCTACGCCTAACATACTACATACAAATGAATATATGTATGAAAAAAAGTCAGAGGTAACCTGGAAAAAGGGAGGAGAAGCAGCAAATGTAATGTAAGCAGAATAATGTAGGCGGATGTGTTGTACCTTTCAACATCTTTTGTGTTTTCTTTTATAGACCCATGGTTAGAAACAACTTGTTAGTCCCTTGAGTTCCTTCCCCTTAAATGAAAATTATTACACCAACAATAAAGGGCCAATAAAGTAACAACCAATAATATAAATGTGAGGGTAGGGATGTAATATGTTTTGAGGATGTGAGGTAGGAGAGCATAGTAAAATTACATTGATATCCTTGCAAGTGTCTTAATGTTCCACAAAGTTCCAATTATACCCTTGTGATATAAGCTTAATTTACTTGTACATGTTGCTATAATAGTTGAATGATGTACAAAATTACTATGTTGTACATCACTCTTCCTTTATAATGTATTATAGATTATAGATTATAGATGATTTAAAAAATAAGTGAATACAAAATTATGTATAGAAGAAAAATTTGTAAATATAATAACTCTAAATTTCAAAGTTTGTATCAAATTAGCACAACTATAAAGTGAAAACATAGGTTGAAAGTTCTTAAAATATGTTGAAAATTTGAAATATTAAACCTAATATGTTTTATCTTTTGATTTGATTTGAACTAATATGCTTAAATTTGTAAAATATGTTGTCTAAGAGCACTCACATCCTATCCACCAAATGTATGTGAGTGTGTTCACCAAATTATATGGGGTGAGTGTAAGTGGTTATGAGTGGAGAAGAGATAAAATATTTGGTGGAAGCACTGTTCCACCCTAAATATGAAAAGCTACTGTTCATATCTATATATATTTTAATATTTTTGTAAGTAGTTGTGAGTGGGGACAGAGAAAATGTAATGATAAAAGTATGATTATTTTAATTATGAGAGAGAAGATTTAGAGGTGAAGCAGTGATTTTTAATGTAATTTGATGGAGGATATTTGGTGAATGGGTTGTGAATGCTCACACTCTAACTACATGTAAAACTAATGAGACATGGCTTTATAGATGGGAAATCTCACGTGTTTAAGAGTGATGAGAACTGCTAACTTTTTAAAACGAGTCATTCTTTGTCTGGTTATCATGTTTATGAACTATTAAAAGGAATTGCCACATGAGATGATCCTTGTCATCATTTTGTACTTTGGTTGATCGGATTAAATCACATAGGGCTGTAAACAAACCAAACGTTCAACAAACAGTTTGTGAAATGTTTGTGTTCGTTCGTTTAATAAATGAACAAACACAAACACGAAATTTTGTTCGTTTAGTTAAACAAACAAACATGAATAGAGTTCGCGTTCTTTCATTTATGTTCGTGAACTTTCGGTAACGTATTCGTTTATATTTGTTTGTGTTCGATAGTTCAAGTTTAATATAATAATTTTATGTTTTTATGAGACATTATGTGATCAAGATTATGTCAAGTATATTGGGGTAATTAGATTAGTATATTTTTGGGTGGATAATGTTCGTGATGAAATTTTCAGAATTCAATATATGTTAGTTTGTGCTCGGTTTTGTTCATTAATGCATGTTTGTATTCGTCTACGTTCATTGATGTTTTTTTTGTATTCGCTTTTGTCCGATACCTAAATTTAACAAATAAAGCCAAATGAACAAGAAGTCAAGAACACATTCATTTCCTTAACAAGCTAACACGAACAAAAACCTCGTTCGGTAATTGTTCATGAACAGTTCGTGAACACGCTATTTTCTTAACAAACAAACACGAACAAGCAATCTCGTTCGTTAAGTGTTCATGAACAATTCGTGAACATGTTATTTCCTTAACAAACGAACATGAACAAGGCCATGTTCGTATTCGTTTAGTTCGTTTACAACCCTAGAGATGATCCATTTATTACATAACATCACTCTTTATATTCTTATTGAAGTCTTGATTTTCTTTGGAACATTTTCTTTATGTCAACGTTATTACTATCAATTATCAGTGACAGGCGAATTATTCTATTTTCTTAAGAGGAGCAGACCCCCTTGAAGTATACATAGGTCCGCCATTGTGAAAATAGTGTGTTACGTACTTCTCTATGTTAATGTATTATGTTATAAAAAAAAATCAAATTACTTTATTTATTACTTATAAAAATAATTAAATATGATGTTTATAGTATTTGAAATATTAATTATTGTGTTATGAAATTAGAAACCAAATCATGCGCTATCACTCGAATCACAAAGGTTAACTTCCTCACATAACATTGGGATTGGTGGCCCAATGGTAGAAGCAAAACTTCTAGAAACATTTAAGGAGGAAGTCATGGGTTCAAGTCCCACAATGAGTGAAATTTGTTGTTCAAAAAAAAAACTTCCTCACATAAAAGTTGGTATTTTGTTATATTGTATGATACTAGATGGTTTTCATAGGCTGCATATTGCGGCGGCAACACCTAAGTATGTCATGTGATGTGTTAACTATATGAAAATATACAATAACTCGGCTTTATACCGCCGAATAAAAATATTTTATATATGAGCCTACTCGTTTGTTTCCTGTTTACATCAAAAATGTTTGTAACTCGAAGTTATACCGTTGAATGAAAACGTTTTATATTTGAGCTGACTCGTTTTCGAATACAATATACATTAGAAACATATGCCAACCGATATCATACGTAAAAATAATAATGAAAACGTTTTATATTTGACTAAACTCGTTTCAGAAAAACCTTATGTCAGAATGTGAATTTATATCGTTTACATTGAAACATGAATTTATATAACATGTACGACAAAAGTAGAACAAAAAACGTGCATAATAATCAATTTACGTCGAAACGTGAATTTGTACCTATAAATGTACAACAATAACCTTGTGAGAAAATACTTTTTTTTTAACGTAAACAATTAAAATACAGTGAGTAAATTTCAAAATGTAGAATTTAAGGGGTGAAAATGACATTTTATAAAGTATTTAGAAAATGTTGGTATATAAACGTTAATTTCTAAAATTGAGAGGTTGTTTATGTATTTTTCTAAATTTTGTTTTTTTCTATTTTTGTCTTTTATGTCCACTTATTTTCGTATTATGTTGTATTTTCAATAATTTATTCATTTTTTAATTGAGGTTTTTTTATTAATTGTTTTTTTTATTACTTGTAATATCGGTTGATGTTTTTTTTATTAATTGTTTGCATTTTAATTTGACTTTTTGTTTTTGTCATGTTACCTAACCCGAACCGTTTAATTGGACCCGAAAAAAGCTAAAATATAGTGATAGACAATAGGTGTTTCGTTCCTTGAAAATTTTCGAACCTGTAAGAAAAAATCCTTGCTAGGCACTCATTATAGTTATATAATCTATCTATTACACCGTGTGTAATCGTTCGCGAAAGGGCCTGAAATGAGGAAATTGACGCCCCATTCACATGGGAACACCGCCCCCCTCCCCCCCCCCCCCCCCCCACCAAGTGAAATGGGCGTGAACCATAGTTACGCGAAATATTTCGTGTGAGTTAAAACTTGGATGGGCCAATCATTGAGTGACACTTCATTTTTATTTTATTTTTATTTTTTTAATTCAAATTTAATACCATTATATATTCACCCTCTTTCACCCACCATTACACCCCTTGCCCATTTCAAGTCTCTTTCACCGACCAAGTGGCCCCACATTGCCAAGTGTCAAAAAATGCTCTTTCACCCATCAAATTTCACACACCATTACACATGGTCTTATAATAATTGAAAGCAATAAATCTCACATAGCATTTAAAGAGGGCATCCTCCCTCTTGAGTGTGCCATGTGGCATTAATTGATTTTAGGAAAAAAAAATTAAAACAAAATTGGATTTTTCTGTCTCATGTTTACTCTCATAATTTTTAAACGTTAGTATCTTTTATATACGAGATTTTTTAAAGACAAAAATTACACCAAAATAACGAGCTTTTTATTATCTTTCCAACGAGTACCATAGTGCTATATAAAAAACGGAGAAAAAAACGACTATTTTTTATGGGGTTTTGTTCATAAATAAAAAAACACAAGTGTTCAGTTAATTTATTAATCATGTATAAGCAAGTCACTAATTATGTTTAAATCAGTAAATATGAATTCTATTTTCAACATGTGTTAGCATTGAAGTTGTACATTATTTTAGGTTAGATATTAATATTAGAGTTATACATTGTTTTAGGTTAGGCGTTAACATTGGCGATATATTGTTAATTGTTTTAGGTTAGGTACTGTCCAAAGCTTTCATGCATGTAACTGTAAAGCGCATCATTCTATTTCATACGTAAAATTGATATGTTATATTAGATTTATCTTTTACGGGGTATAATCTAGTTCTCTATATCTATACTATATTATAATGCATAAGTGAGGGGTATTTTAAGATACCCAAAAGTTAAGAACTTATTTTTCATTAATAACCCTGAAATGAGGGTAAAATAGTTATTCATACATGATTTACAATTTAATACCCTATCTTAGTTACACTTTAATCCCTTAAACTTTACTTAACTTTTACTTATTTAAATTATAATTAAACTTTTTTTCCTTATTTTAAGCAAACCATCCTCCATGAAATTTAAATAGTCATTTTTTTTTCATACGTTTATACTTTTATAAAAAAAAATTACATCATAATAATGAGCATTTTATTATCTTTAATTTGAATATAGGATTGCTATTTTTTTTATTTTAAAAATCTTTATGTGTGCTACATGATTAACGATATCTAAGAGTGAGCAATAACTAAACCGTTCACTGAAGCCAAACCAAAAACTGACAAAACTGAACCAAAATCTATTGAAAAATGAAAATATCTGATTTAACTTAAAATTGGTTATTGTTTTCTTTTTGTACCCTTAGTTAACCCAAGTTAGTTAAACTATAACAGCATGCCCGCACGATGTGGTAGGGAATACAAACCCTTTTAATGGTTCATGGTTGGGTTAGGTTCAGTTTGGTTATAAGCCTCGACCGAAACAAAAATCGACATTATCAATTTATCAATCTTATTAACCAACTGATTAATTGGTTCAGTCTATTTTGTTAGATTGTCATTTTAGTTCGGTTTAGTTAATTTTGGTTAATAACCAAAACCAAAACCAAACTTTGGTTAAAATTTTGATTAGAAACACATGAAATGAAGGTATAAATACATGTAATGGATGTATAAAAGATATAAATGTATAAATGGTTCAGTTTTGGTTTGTTAATTTTGGTTAACTTAGGGTACAAAAAAACCTATATTAGGTTAACTCAGTTTTGGTTAATTTTCAGTTCGGTTTTGTATGTTTTTGTTGTATTTCGATTGAGTTTCAATTATAGTTCACCTCTAGATATTGTTAATTACGTAAAAAAACAAATTTTTAAGTATATAGCAGATTATACTCTAATATGGTTTGAAGTTGAGTAGATAGGTTTATGAATTGTAGTGGCGGTATAAATATAGGGAGTTTTGAAATTTTTAGCTTTTATACGTAGGCCTGAACCGAATGTTCATTTAATTTTAACCGAACACGAACACATAATCAAACACATTTTTGTGTTCATGTTCGTTCATTAAGAAATTTGTCATGTTCTTGTTCGTTCGTTTAAACCTAAACGAACAGTTCACCGACGAACATAAATGGATGTTCACGAACATAATAAATGTGATCGATTTTGTATTACTGAGAAAACCCAATTAATAGTTGGTTATATATTTATACAAGTAGCTAAAGCGCAATTTATATTTGTATTTATGTAAATATAGCTACGTATGTAATTAATAAACTTAAACGGACATAAATAAACAAACATAAACGGACGTTCACGAACATAAATGAATAAACTTAACGTTTGTTCATGTCCGTTCACTTAACTAAACAAACAAATTTTTTGGTTCGTGTTTGTTCGTTTATTAAATAAACGGCATAAACGAACTTCCCACCGAACAAGTTAACGAACAGCTCATGAACATTCGGTTCATTTACAGGCCTATTTTTTATCTCTATTTCATGTATTTATACTTCCATTTCATGTACTTCTAGGCAAAAAAAAAATAGAAAAAGTTTGTTTTTATTATTCACCAAAATTAACTAAACCGGACTAAAAACCGATAGTCTAACAATACTAACCGAACCAAGGAACCAACTGTTTAATAAGATTGATTAATTGATGACTTTTGATTTTAGTTTCGGTTGAGGCTAATAATCGAACATAACCAAATCATACACACCCTTAAAAGTGTTTTTGTTTCCCGCTGCATCGTGCGGGCACTCTACTAGTAATATTACATATAGATATCTTTTAGACTATAATAATTACATAATAGTTTATGTATACAATATTTATTCACGCGTATACCACATACGTGTGCGTTACCTACACGTTAATGGTCTCACGTCATAGACTTCACTTTCACTACATATTTGTTTGCTACATGCTAGATGCGTAAACCATGACATGACAATTGACAATTAAGAACGGTGCACTTTGATCAAAAGGTCATAACGCGTAAAATACGGCATTCCATATGAATTCTTAGGAAACAAAATATTTAAGGCCAGGGTGTGGGGAACGTCCCCGGCCCAACGACGGAAGGCTAGGACCGTCTACACCGCCCCCTTTGCCCGTCCTCGTCCTTAGCGTCCTCTACAAGACGTAGGCGACGGACCACTTGCTCAAATAGGACACCTTGGGCTGACGTGGAGGACCATCCTCAGAGATGGGCCTCCCTCCCCACCCACCAGCCTAACTAAACACGAGTCAGTTTTCGACTCATTTGGTATTTTCCCCGAATGGTGTTAGTTCATTGGTCATTTTCGTTTGCAATCACGTGCGAGTGTTAATTCCATGGCCAAGGACTAGTTTCAAGTATTTCAAAATATTAAAATATCTAAAAACGACATGTGATCAGGGCTGTTCACGAGCTGAGTCGATCCGAGCGGAGCTTTGCTCGTGCTTGGTTCGTTTACAAACCCAATCGAGCGGAGCGACTCGTTTATAATTGAGCCGAAAATCGAACGAGCATTCTTCGAGCGCAAATTTTCCGAGCGAGCGCCGAGCGAGAAACGAGCGGAGAGTAATTTGGGCGATCATAAAATTGGGATGTTTCCTTTGATGTTTTCATTGTCGGGTGACAACTAAGGTCGAACTATTCGATGATAACACTAATATTGAGATCCCAGTGTCCAAGGATGAGGCTTAGATTGAGGCTGGTGAGGCGATGAGCATATGTCAGAGAACAGTTGTTGCATCGTGACGTACGGTGATATCAAGCGACAATTAGCAATGGACGACTATAACATAAAGAAGTCAAGATTGTCCACTTATAACTTATGGTTTTAATATTAGATCTAGTGTTAAATTTTTTTATTGAGTTAAGTGGGTTAGTTATATTTTTGTTTGCATATCCCGAGTCAAATCCAATAGAATGTTACATATAAAGCCATAAATTTATCTGTAAATTGTGTGTATATTTATAATTTAATATCTAATAAATAAATAAATAAAAATTTATTCGAGCCGAACCGAGCCGAGCGTACCTTTGCTCGTGCTTGGCTCATTTACAAACCGAACCGAGCCAATCGGCTCATTTACAACCGAGCGGAAGATCGAGCGAGCATTTTTCGAGCATATTCCGAACGAGCGACGAGCGAGCCACGAGCGGCGAGCGATTTGAACAGCCCTACATGTGATAAAGCAATGTCAAATTTTGGAGGTTTCTATACTATGTTGTATCTTAAATTATAACTACACTTGAATTAACTTTTTTTTTAATATAGTAAAGTACAGATGGCAAAAAAGCAAAAACAGTTTGGGAACCGAACCCAACAATCTGACCCGGTAACAAAACCGGTTTGTTATCCAAACTGATCCGGGTCCCAAACCTATAGACGCCACCGGTTGGGGGCCGGTTTCACCCTTTAGCACCACAACCCGACCCGATCCGAATCGGGTTTTTTTTTTTCAATCTGGGTCGCAACCCGATCCAATCTGGACAGGTTTCAACCAATTTTTACCATTAAACGTGAACTCACCGTTATAAAATGGTAATTCGACCATTGGAGGCTCAAACTAGCCGTTTTTGGTCAAACCATCATTTTGCCATCCCACTTCAATATAAATAGCTAGTGGATGCATTTGGTTGTCGTTGATCACGACTTACAAAAAAAAATGCTTACAAAAGAAAACGAAAAAACTTACGAAAAAATAAAAACCACTCTCATCTTTCTTACATTTTGGCAATGGATTCACAAGCATCCGTTGGAAGATCCTCAAGCGAATTGAAAGATCTTCAAATTCTAAATACGAACAAAAACACTGTAATTTGGGACGAAGAAGGAGGTTTCGACTTATGTTTGATGTCGGACGTGTCAAAAAAGGTCGTTGTCGTTCTTGTGAAGACTTGTTGCAACCACAATCAAACTTTGAAAATTATATGTCGAAATATTGCAAAGCCAAGGGCCTAGCATCAAAAAATGAGCAAGCTACATTGGATTCCGATTGTGGAATATTTAATTTCGATCTGAACAAGGTTCAAAAGCATTTCTCAAAGTTAGTGATTCAAGAAGGTTTACCGTTCTCCTATTTCGACAACCCTCGTTTGACGAAGATGATTCGAGACACCCTTCAACCGTACGTTACAAATATGTAAGTCGTTAAACCCTTAGACGTCATTGTATGAAATTGTGAAAATGTGCTAAAAACGATTTAATTGCATTTTTTGAAAACTTACAAACCGGTGTGAACTTAACTAGCGAAGTCTGGTTGGCTCCACACAGTTTACCGGAATTGTACACTTGTGTAGTTGTGTCGCTCATTGGTGTGATCCCACTACATGGAAAATGATGAAACATGTGAATGCGTCCAACTTGTTTTCATATCCACACAAGATGAAAATCTATTTCAAATGTATTTGATATGTGTTGAAATATCATATATTGGTCAACCTTAATATTCAATGGTTATTTGTAAGATTTATATTTTCTTTATGTTACAAAATGTTTTAATATTTTGCATAAGGTTAATTTTAGGATTGGGCTTAGAAGGTGCATATGTGGATTAAGTGTTCAAGTGTAGATGGTGGGCCTCGTTAATTGGAAGTCCAGTAGCTGATCAAAGTCCATAAGCTAAAGTCCAGGAGCCCAATTGGAGTCCATGAGTCTTTGATATGTGCCAGCTCATCAATCCGTGTGATTGTGTTCATTTAAATCTTGATCGTTGGTTCCAGCTAATCCAGACCGTCCATTCAAAGGATTATGTTAGTTTGTGGAAGCTTCCAGGCTTCATTATATAATGGCCTTCTCTCTCTTCATGATCAGTTTTTGATCAGTCTCGGTTTTGTTATTCTCTTTATTTTCTCTCTATTATTCTAGGGTTTGTAAGAGTTTAGATCAGATTCATCTCGAATCTAATCTTAGTTGATTCTCAGTTACAATCTAGGTTAAGTCTTTGTATAGAGAGTTGCAGAGTGTTCTGAGAGATCTATTTGTAATAAGTTGTTTTGTTGATTTCTGGGTGTAAACTTTTGGTTTGGGATTCTTGTTAATAAAAGTTCTTTTGTTTTGATATCATGTGTTTTGACATGGTATCAGAGCTCTAGGTTTAGATTGAGTCCTAATACTGATAGATTGAGATTGTTCTTGGTGTGTGTTGCTATTCTGGGTATTGACTTCCGCTGAGTGTGGTGATTCAAGATTGATTGGTTGGAATCATTTAGATCTGGGCAGATCTGTGTAGATCTGGACAGATCTGTGTAGATCTGTGAAGTTGCTATTTACTGATTGGATTGGAGTTTAATTTTTTAGCTTCGATTGCCTCATACATGTGTAACCCTAAGTGAAGGTTATACATGTGTGAGTAGGAGAACCCTAACTTGGGCCTTTCTCGGTGAGATCTTTCCATTCTTTACTGTTTTTATAGAGTTTGTCTTTAAAGAGTCGATTGTTCAGGACTGAGTTCCTGTTTAGCTTTAGGATCTGTCATAGTCTAGGAGGCTCCCTCGTGAGGACCTGGGTCGGTACCATTGAGGAACCGGCTATCTGGATCACCAGCAAGGCTTCGCCATTGTGTGGTTGTGTCTTTTTATTTCTTGAGTTTTGTTTTGACTGTCTGTCTGTTTGATCTGTGTTAGTTGATTGTTGTTGAGTGAGTTCTTGATTGCTGCTGATTGATTGTCTTGTGTGTTCTTGATTGTGCTGTGATATTGTATTATGGCTGATCAGGAAGAACCTCAAGTAGGTGGACCAAATGCTGGTGGCCTAAATCTAGGTGGGCCAAATGTAGGAGGTCCTAATCTATTAGGTGGTAATGGTGATGCTGTTGTAAATGAAACTTTGATTAGTAAACTGGATGTTAGTAATCCTTTGTATTTACATGCATCTGATTCTAGTAATATACTATTACTTCAATTAAACTAAAAGGGTCTGAGAACTATTCTGTTTGGGCAAATAGTCTAACACTTGCTCTTCAAGTTAAAAATACATGGGGTTTTATAGACAAATCTTGTATAAAATCTGAAACAGATCCTATTCTTGCTAGACAATAGGATGGATGTAATTCTATACTCTTAACTTGGATTCTTAACTCTATAAGTGAGGAATTGTATATGGGTCATGTGTTTTCTAAATTAGCTAGTGATGTGTGGGCTGAATTGAAAGAAACATATGATAAAGTAGATGGGTTAGTTGTGTTTGATCTTTATCAGAAAATTAATTCATTTAATTAGAATGGTATGTCTGTGTCTGAATATTATCACAAATTGAACATTATGTGGAAGCAATTAAATCAAATTTTGCAATTACCTACTTGTACTTGTAATGCAGCTAGAGAGTTTAATAATTTTAGTAGTATGATAAAACTTATGCAGTTTTTGATGGGTTTGGACAGTGTGTATCACAGTGTTAGGACAAGTTTGATAATCAAAGACACTTTACCAAGTGTAAAAGAAGCATTTGCTATAGTTTCTAGGGAAGAGTCCCATAGAAACTCTAGCAATGGTGTTAAAAAAGGACAAACAATGGGCTTTGTGTCTAAATCTAATCAAGCTGTTGATTTTTCAAAAAACCAAACATACCCTTTAGGTTAGAAGAAAAAACTCCATATTAGAAAGCTCCTAGTGCTAGCTTTATAAAAAAGCTATAAGATTTTATTATTTAAAATTACTTAAATAACCTTACGTAAGTATTATGTGTTTTTAGTTATGCCCATTTTGTTCATTTTATACACTTTATTAAAAACTCCACATACCCTGTCAAAGTCAAACACCTAAATATATATAAAAATATATAGATATCAGCTTCTAGCCACTAGCTAGTTTTGCCAAACATACCCTTACAGTTTTTTAACAGGTTAAAAAAACTAATAAATGGGTTAAAAGTGGACTAACTATGGGTTAAAAAAAAATTAGGTACGTGTTAAAAACTCTCCAAGTATTTCAAAGGCACATGACATAGCTTTATTAAATATAAAATAAAATGTTTCAATCTTGAAAACCCCATAAAAATCTTGAAAACCCCATAAAAATTTAACCATTTTTTTAACACTTTAACCCAGATTACCCAGATCTGTTCGTTGACTATCATTACCCAGATCTGTATACTTAGCGATTCACCGTCATTACCCAGATCTGTTCATTCATCATATTCACCAAAATAATAATTATAATAACGACATGCTCGAACCATTACTCTAATCATCATCTTCCTCAACCATCACACTGTGTAGGCATCTGTCTTTGCAATTTTCTTAATCCTTGTAACGACTTTTTGGGTTTTCAAATTCGAAACCGGATTCCATTCGACCTCTTGCGACTTCATTCGACCCTTTCCTTCGTCTCCTTTCGTCCCTTTCCTTCCTTCGTTCGAACCGAACCCCTGTTGAGTTTTGATTCGACCCTTGTGGATTTTCGGTTCGACCCGTGTTGGATTTCTCATCTTCATTCGACCATTTCCTCATGTCTCCATTCGACCATTGTGTTGGATTATTTGACTGTGTTGCCTTATATATTAATAATTAATAGTAATATTATTCTATTTTTAATATTTAGTATTTATTATTTATATATTAACATATGATAATGATAATAGTATTACTTATGATAATAATAATGAAAATAAAAATACATTTGACTTCCCCAAATCCGGCTCACCCAAGTATCTTGATCCATTCGCCATTGCCGCACAGTTTATAAGTGGGTGCCGCCAAAATCAATGCCTTCTTCTCGACGGCGTCGCCAGCATTCTAGTATTGTGGCCAGTCCTTGCATTGCTGATGCAACACAGTCGTGCCCCTTTAAAAAATTTCACTCATGTAAATTTGGTATCTCAAGCAGTGCCCGGCTGCTTGCCCACCTTAAACGTGACCATTTAGGGTGGGATGATGGAACAGATGTTTTGCGGGGCGCAATTTCTGAGGATCCAAACCTTTTTAGGGAGCTAGGGGGAGCTTGAGGGGTATTAATCAGTGGTTATGCGCGCGGTGCATGTCCCTGCATGCCCTCAGCAGGGGCTGTCATCACGAAGACGGTATCGTGAAGTTCTCCCAGGCTACCAATAGTGTCGATGACTTCATTGTGGGGATCCCTAAGCCCTGCCCACCGGTATCCCAAAATGTTCCTAATCCTGAGCACGGTGGGAGGGTAGCTGTAGATATTAACCTCCTGGAATAACTTTTCGCTATGCCAATAGCGACTGTCAAAAGCATTCCGTCTTCCTGTCGGATGGCCTTTGCCCAGGCGTTAACGGTGACCCTGCGTAGAGTTGTGGCCGCCCCTGGATCTATTGAGGCATGGGTTAAGTTGTTGTTGTTGCCTCGTTGCACCCTACGTGTTATACGACCGTCTTCTAGGCAAGAGCGACGGTCTGGGAACCGCAAGTCCTTACAGTGCAGCAGTATCATGCGGGCTTTAGCTATTTGGAAAGACGGGGCTGGGATAGAGGAACTCGTCCTCCAACTTCTTAACCAATCAGATGAAGGGATAGGTAGGGCGTCGAGTGCCCAGCCTGACTTAGATAACAGGGCGAATATAAAGCAGTGTCTGCGGAAGGTTGTCGATGGCCATTTCACGGCCGCAGTTAAGGTTCTATGTTCCTTCGGGGTTGCCCCAGTTGGGGATTCCACCTTGAAGGCCCTGATCGATAAACACCCCATCACTAAACCCCCTACCTTGCCTAATGCCTTACCATCTAAGGATGCCCTTCAGGTTGATCCTGATTGTGTGTTAGGGAGTATTAAATCCTTCCCTAAAGGGACTTCGTGTGGGAGGGACGGACTTCGAGCTCAACATATTTTAGATGCCCTTTGTGGGCAAAGGGCTTCGCCACCCTCTGATTTACTATTGGCGATCACTGAAGTAATTAACATTTTGTTAGGGGGGCTTTGCCCAAAAGTTCTTGCAGAGTTTATCGCATCTGCCCCCTTAACTCCATTGCTCAAGCCCGATAACGGAATTAGGCCTATTGCTGTTGGGGCTATTTGGAGAAGGTTGGTCTCTAAAGTCGTGATGCGTAAAGTTGGGAAAGAGATGGCGGCTATTCTCCATAGCGCGAATAGGTTTTTGAATGCCTTCCATGATGACGGATCCCTCGCCATGCTCACGGTCGACTTTTCGAATGCCTTCAACTTGGTTGATAGGACGATTCTCCTGCAGGAAGTGAGCGTCCGATGCCCATCCATATACCCTTGGGTTCAATTCATATATGCCAAACCTGCTAGGCTTTATGTGGGGGATTCTTGTATTGCGGCCTCCACTGGGGTCCAACAGGGAGACCCATTGGGGCCGCTTCTCTTCGCTCTTGTTCTACACCCGTTGGTCCGGCGGCTAGAAGAGTGTTGCTCCCTTCCGTTTCATGCTTGGTACCTCGACGATGGCACTATTATGGGAGAGGCTAATGAAGTGGCTAAGGCTTTTGATATTATCCGGGCTGAGGGGCCGAATCTAGGCCTTACGCTTAATATTAAGAAATGTGAAATTTTTTGGCCGTCGTGCAATGGGGAAAAAGTGAAGCCTGACTTATTTCCTAGCGATATTGGGAGACCAGAGGGAGGTGTGAAGCTCCTGGGGGTGCTGTTAGTCGGGACGGGGGATATATTAGATCATTGGGTGCTAAAAGGGCTCGCCGGGCAGTGGATCTGATGGTTTCTCTGCAGAAATTGGGGGACCCCCAAAGTGAACTTCTGCTACTTCGTTCTTGTATGGGTGTTGCTAAACTGTTGTTTGGCCTTCGGACATGTCAACCAGCCTTTACTGATGAGGTCGTATCCATTTTCGACAAAGGGCTTCGTGAAGCGGTCGAAGATATTGTTGTTTGTGGGGGGGGGGGGGGGGCGTTCTTTGGGGATCTTCAATGGCGGCTAGCGTCTCTACCGATACGGTTGGGAGGTCTAGGCCTGTGTTCAGCAGAGGACATGTCTGCATTTTCTTTTGTTGCCTCTAGAGTGCAGTCATGGGGACTGCAAGACCACATCTTACGAAACAGCAGGATAGTAGGGATGGACCTGGATTATGAGCTTGCTTTAGACAACGTTCGCATCTCTCTTCCTGATTTAGATTTGGGTGGTTTTATGGATAAGGACACCGCCCCCAACAAACCTCAAAAGTTCTTGGTGAGTGCGTTTAACTGTAAAACCCTTCAGACTATGGGAGATAAGTTTGTCATGACTGCGCGTCAGAAAGCGGTGTTTGAATGCCTCAAAGTAGCGCATGCTCAAGATTTCTTGGTTGTCCTTCCTATTGGGGGGCTTGGGCAACACATGTCAGCTGTTGAATACCGGGCTATCCTTAAATACAGGCTCATGATTCCCATGTTCCCAGTTGATGAGTCGTGTCCAGTTTGCAAAAAAAAGCATGTTTAGATAAGTTTGGGGACCATGCCCTTCACTGTAAGGAGCTGCCCGGATTTAAATACAAACATGATTTGGTCAGGGATGTTTTATGGGACGTCTTGCGTAGGGCAGGGATTTCGGCTAGAAAAGAGGCCCCGGTTAACTTTTTGACGGACCCCCTAGAAGGGCGGTCTACTCTAAGGCCAGCAGATGTCCTCGTGTTCGGGTGGGCACAAGGCAAACATGCGTGCGTTGATCTCACAGGGGTGTCTCCGTTGGTGGGACTTCGAGATTCAGGATTTGTGGCAGGGCAAGCCTCCTTGAGAGTAGAATCCCAGAAAGTTGTCAAACATGAAGCGGCCTGTCTAGAGAACCAACACGTTTTTGTGCCATTTGCTTTTGACACATTTGGAGGTCTAGCCCCTGAGGCAATCCGATTCTTAAAAAGAGTTCAAAAGGTGGTGCAGAACAACTCTCCAGCAACGAAGGACCTAAGATTTATTTTTAATAGAGTAGGTTTTTCTATCAAAAAGGGGTAGCGGCGTAACTTGTGGCCCGCTTACCTGCCTTCCACTTGTAAAGAGTTATTGGTAATTCAATATAAAATCTCAAACAAAATACACTCATATCAATATTAGTAATAAATTCAATAGTCATAATGTTTCAAATTAATAACGTTTTAAATATGAAACGGATAATAGTTGGAACAATATCTATATTTTAACATTTGAAGAGCCCTGTTGGCATATATAAGATGTTCATATTTTAATTAACCATTGCTATACAAATGACAAATGGAAACCACCAAAATGTTTCTCAAGCATACGTGCTATCATCTACCATGATTATTTAAAAAGTTTAATTAGATGTATAATTTCATACTTTATTTCTTAGGAGTTATTTGTTATGATCAAGGTTTATTTTAATTGACCATTGCCATCTCATTTGATATATATTGGTAAACAAGAATAAATTATCATATAGTAACACTAAAACATTATATTTTTCTAAAAGACAATCGTACATTCTTCTAAAATATTGTTACTTCATTAATGAATTTGTTTAAAGAATGAGTGGCAACCCACATCCGTATATCTTAAACATTGTCTAATTAGTGGGAATTTTGCATCCACATATAGTGCCTAGTGGGTTAGGAATATACAACCACCTTTCAAGGGAGCCAAATCATCGATAAAAGATACCATACATAGTGACGGATCCAAAAAATATATCATTGAGTTACAAGTTTTGATGTTGGAATGTTTATAAATTTTATTATAAGTTATCGGTTAGGGTTAGGTCTGTTGACTCGTTTAATTGTTTGACCCGGATAAGCCGACATATTGATGAATGAATCGGGTCAAAACAGAATGGATAGAGCTGATTGTTTAATTAAAATCATATGGATTGAGCTGCAAGGAATTCAAGTTGGCTAAGAAGATTAAGTTTGAATTTTAATTGTTATCTAAATTTGTTATTTATTGTTATCTATTTAGTTTTCCTTTCCTAAGTCAAATAGGTTAGCTTTAGTATTTAAGCAAGAGTTTGTAATTGGTTTTTCGTTGAATTTGTTTTGTTTGCTTTGATGATAAAAAGAGTCCGTGATAAAAGTTTATCACAACAAACTGTGTTCGTTTCTTTCTTTGATCCAATTTGAAACCTTCAAGGCCCGCCTTAAACTAAATGATGAAGTTGATATTTATGACATTACATTGTATAATGAAACATATACATTGCCTTTGATTAATTCAAGTCCACAAAAAAGTGAAAAACTATGAGGTTATCACTTATCTTAAGATGAAACTTTGTTTACAACTAAAATTACTAAGCATGTAACTTTGATGTACAATGTACAACTAAACATGCAAACTGTATAACATTAATGGATCATTAAACAATTACCATTGCAACATGTTGAACAATGTATTCGAGAATGCGAGTTGATCCCACATGAATTGCCACTAATGTTATCCTAAGTTCTAAGATTGTCTAAATTCCAATAACCCATCCGTACAAAGCAAAATGTAATTTTAACCCTTAATTCCACATACTACAATTCTTTCTTTCGATATGATGAGATGAAGCAAATATCGCCGCTTACCTTTAAATAATTCTAAGATGGGTTGGTTTGAAATCATCATCATCATTATACTCAGTTAATCTCACCAATAGCAAAGCTAAGTTAGGGTCTGAGGAGGGTAAGATGTAGACAGCCTTACCTCTAACCCAAGAAAATAGAGAGGCTGCTTCCAGTAAGACCCTCGGCTCGATAGTGGTTTTGTATCAATCCTTGGACATAAGGCACATAACAATTAGCAATCGGGACAAGCCCGATTGGTGCATGTAACCCTTTGTCTTTTGGCTATCAATGTCACCACATGATGCATGATTAACCATCCGTTGTTTTAACGTTATTTTCACGAAATTAGTAAAATAACATTAAAATTAGTGCAACTTTACTTTTGTCCCCCAGATGATCACACAAATATACATTATATGTGCATAACCATAAGCGAGACTACGTTGGTTTGAAATTGATATCATAAATTTTTAAGTGGATTGATCATGCTGACTTTCCTAGAAAATCATCAATGAAGATTGAAGAGAATGATACTAGAGCTTTGTCCTCCATCAATGAAGTTTGAGGTATTTAAGCACCATTAATTAATCGCCACATAAAACATCTAGAAGAAACATTCAATGACATAAAAAAAATTATTATACATTCATAAAATGGAGGAAAACATTCACTATCTATACATATAATAAACCAAAGCCATTTTAATGACATGACATTCAAAGAGAGTATTCTCTTTATTGAGTGTGTCATGTGTCATCCCATGTGGCAAAACCTTTATTTTAGGAAAATAATAATTTAAAATTTAAAAACAAAATTAGATTTTATCTCTAATGTTTTCTCCCACAACTTTTAAACGTTAATATCTTTTATACACGGGATTTTTTAAAGAAAAAAATTACACTAAATTAACGAGCGTTTAATTATCTTTCCAACGAGTACCATAGTGCTATATAAAAAACGGAGAAAAAAAATGACTATTTTTTGTAACCCGACAGGTATTGTGTTAGGTTTGGAATTAGTTTAAAAAATATTGTGAGTTTGGATCGGGCCTGGGATTAGGTGATACCCGACCCAATTACCCTTTTTTATATTAGAATATGATAACTTATGACAGAGATTTGTTTAAAATAATAATAATAATAATCATTAATCATATATTGACAAGTCATTAATTATGTTGTCATATTAGATATTTCAACCTGAGACGCTCTCCAACAGGTAATTGCTATGTTTCTATGTTCCCTTGAAGTGCTTGGGATCTTAATATTCTGTTTTAGGTGTTGATGTTGTAAGGTGAAATGGATCTTTTGGTATTTTTTTTTTTAAATATCTAATGTAAGTTGATACATAGATGCCATTTTTATAGTTTAGATACTTCTAATTTTATTCACTTTACTTAGATTTCTCAACCCGGGACGCTCCCGGGGTATAAGCTAGTATGTTATATGTTCTAAGACCCACCGTAGGGTAAACAATTGGGGAGCCATTTTAGAAAATAAAGCTCCAAACACCAAAACATAGGGACTCCATATTACAAATTCATACCCAAGCGTTATATATATAACGCCAAATGCCAAAGTGCCCAACCAATCCTCAGTTGCCACGTGTACAATATGTGTTTATCAGTTTTTTTTTTTTTGTATAAATAGCGCCCCCTTTTTTTCTTCCCCCACTACACCCCCTTTTTCACTTTATTTCTCCATGCTGACTCAGCTGCCACGTGGACCAATCAGAAAGGGGGGCTTTATATATAAAGTCCCCCACGACGCATGGTCTAAGGATATATGGCGTGGTACAATATTTCTCCAACTCTCTCAAATGCTATATTAGCGTCACATCTTTTTCCTCCTTTTCTCTTTTAAACCAAGGAAATGGTTTTCCCCACTTCTCCCCTTCCTTTTTTTTAATTATTTTTCCTTTTTATTTAATTATATATTTTATATTTCATAAAATATTTTTTTGTTAAAAATAAATTAATAAAAACCGTTAGAATTAAATTTTTTTTTGGAAAAACATAAAAAAACGAAACTTCATAAATTTAAAAAAAATACAAACTAAAGTTCACAAGGTAAAAAAAATACAAACTAAAAAAAATTACAAACTAAAGTTCATAAAAAACCCTAAAAACTACTCATCATGAACAATGGGGGAGATATGGAAATTATTCTAAATGTTGTCAATTAGACCCGAACAAAGGTTGCCATGCATAGTAGTATCGTGTAACGCTCACGTGTTTGATTCTTGTTGTCCCTCATCGACTGGTTCGAGAACCTCTTCAACCTCATTCGGATCGTAAACGCATATCGCACGACCTTCGTCTTCGATTATCATGATATGAAGTATTAAACAAGCAGACATAATATATCTCAGTCTTTGTGGATGAAATGCACGTGCTGGGTGTTGTATTATATGCCATTTCGCCTTTAACACATCATATAATCGTTCGGCGTCTTTTCTTGCCGCTTCTTGGCACTTCGCAAACCTTTTCCTTTTCTTATTCATCGAATTCAGTATTGTCTTCACAATAGACGAGTAGCTTGGGTATATGTCGTCACATAGATAATACCCATGCTTATATTTTACACCATTGAGCCAAAAAGAATCATTAGGGCCGGTGCCTCTAATTATGGGGTCAAAAATCTGAGATCTTGCAAGAACATTTAAATCGTTACACGAACCTGCAACGCCAAAAAAGGCATGCCAAATCCATAGATCTTGTGAGCAAGCGGCTTCAAGAATAATTGATGGTTCTCCCACATCACCCCGAGTAAACTGACATTTCCATGCAGTGGGGCAATTACGCCATGACCAATGCGTACAATCAAGACTTCCTAGCATGCCAGGAAAGCCGTGTTTCTCTGCATGGTGCGCGTAGATCTTTTTTATGTCACTCTTCTTTAGCGTACGCATATAAACCTTGCTATATAACTTCACAACATCTTCACAAAACTGGTGCAAACATTCCCGACTCATTCTATCAGACATCTTTAAATACTCACCGATTACACCGAAAATTAAAGGGGGGGGGGGTTCCCGATCAGGACTTGGCCCGCGTCACACCCTTGGCCCCTTCCCCTGAGACCATACCAAATCGCCTAAGGGCATTTTACACTTCACTAAAAAAGTTGAGGGGTATATCGGACACCCCATGAACCCTTGATAGATCCGCCATGTGTACCGATGAGGTAGTGGTGGAGTGGTTGGGGAAAGACTTAATGTTTTTTGGGACCTAGGTTCAATTCCCACTCTCTCCATTATATTTTGCGGCATCCATGTGAAGAGTGAATACAGGTGGCGTCGATTCGACTTGGATGGAAGGAAAGGTTTTACTGATTAATCCACTGTCGTGCTTTCGGGGGGTGGAGGTCAGGTTTCCATGCATCTAGGAGAACTAAGAGGCTGACGGCGGTCGAGTAGTCAACCTTAGCCACAGCGCACGGTGTTTCCGCCCCGTGTAGAATACTAAATTACCAAATCTAGATAAAAATCAAACCAAAATTCATTTGAGCAACTAAAATTCACAACAAGGTTTCTGAACATATCTAAGGCCAAAAGTATCCTTCACATGTTTTCCCCTCACCAACCTAGTTCCAGCAATAAAGTTAAATTGATTACATGCATATACTCAAGTACATACATACTAAACAACACAAAAGACTGGTCAAGAGTACAATACCTTAGATTCTTGCAATCAAATGTTTCACACTCACCCTGATCTTTGTACAATCGACATTTTTATCACTTTTATAACACCCTAATGCCTAAAGTCATTAATAATTAAGGTGCTCATGCTTCTTCTACCCATATGTTGCACACTTTCCCACTTAATCTTCTTCTCACTAACATATATATAACTATATATTCGTGAAACTAGTTATAAATTTACTCAATTTTCTTTTTATAAACATTGACAAAACTCGAGGGTACTCTTGCAAATTATTAGACTTGGATGGTAATAATTACCCCACCCCACCCCACCCACTATACCCCACTCAACACACTGAATCATTATTACATAAAACTTCACTATCTCACCCTTTCTCACTTTTCTCTGAATGTCCATAGACCATAGTGTCATTGTTATAAAATCAATTTTGCAAAAGCCATAACTTAATTAATTAGTCAATTAGTTATAACTAAATTGGCCGTATTGAACTCACATCATTATCTTTATAATAGTAAAGTCAATTTTCTTCCTTGTTACATTTACATTAGTATTATTAAGAAAACATAAAGTGGGACACTTAAATTCCTTATGAAAAAGCCATTAGTCTAACGATAAATAAACATAAGAGATAATCTTTTATTGATAATCTCTTTAGGGTTACAAGTGCTAAATAAGTGTTTACAATTAGAAAAATGCTCAAAAAATGTTTCCGCCAATCTTCACGAGTGATACAGAGAGTCTTGTGAGAGTAAAAGGCCGACCCTTTTTCCTTTGAGATAATGAGATATTTATAGTCGGAGGTCCTCGTGTTGATTGATTGAGACGTCGCTTTCAGCATATTCCTTGTGGTCCCTCCTCTGCTGACCGTCATGTATTTCAAAGGAAGACGTGCGTTGTCACTCTGTCATTGGCTAGGAGTTACTGTCAATCATCCTTGTTGTCCCCTATGTCCCAACTATCCGGGAGGAGATCATAGAGCATGCCATCCTCCATTCGTATCGGCTAGATGTTCTTTTCAAATTGTCCTTTTGTCTCCTTGTACTTGACAGGTCTTACGTGGTGCGTGGGGCCTACAGAACTCTCTAATTGCCAGCTGTGGTGATTTTGTAGGTGATGACATGGTTTTGCCTGAGCCTGCAGACAGGTCCAAATACATACTTCTTCAAATTATTTAACATGATTCTCCTCTAACCATACCACAGTAAACATTTATAACCACACAAAATATTATAATTAGAAATAATTAAACCGTGACTAAAAAAACATAACTGGTTAAACTAAAACAACAAGGTTAAAATCAATGACGGAATCAAAACTTTAATTAATGATCACCGTAAAATTCTCTTCTTTACTAGCTACAACTAAATAGTTAAAATCATGTTTCTTTTAGGAAATTCCTAAATTTTGTAACAAGTTGCCATGTAACAAGTTGCCTTGGTTGGGGAAGGTCAACACTCAACATCTCAACATCCCTTCATGCCCATCTCCTTCCACTTCCACACATTGATAAAGACATAAAAAAGTATCCTCTAATGACCAATATTATAGAACAACTTATGTAATATGGAATAAGATGAAGGGTAATAACATAATAAACATAAATTTTGCAAAGCCCAAAGTATTGTATTACTGAAAAAGTAAAACAAAAGTACACCCTTCTGAGTTTATGTTCTGTTTTTTATTATTATTATTATTATTTACTTTTTTTTAACATCTTCTTCTTTCTCCTTTTCCTCTTGGAATTATTATACCAATTCTTCACAAAACTCCTCAATTTCTCTTTTCTGTCCATCATTGGTTTCCTCTCATTTCTCTCATAATTTCTAAATCAGAATCTTTCTTTAATTATTTTTCACTTGTTTCTGCAAAGCCCACAATATCTTTGTTTCTCTTTTTACTCCTCTCTTTCTTCCTTCATACTCAACTGGACCTACATTTATTAATTAATAATAATCATTTCTGCAATAAAAACACAATCTTTGTATTTTTTTTTATTTTTTTTTAGCAAAAATGTCTGAAAGTCCAGCTAAAGTCAGACTAGTTCGCTGCCCCAAATGTGAAAATCTTCTCCCTGAGGTTACTGATTATTCAGTCTATCAATGTGGTGGCTGTGGTGCTGTTCTTTGTGGTAAAGTTTCTTCCTTTTTAATCTTTTTTGTTTAATCCAACAAACCCTGATGTGGGTCTTTAACTGCATGTTTTATATGTATATTTTTTTGTTTTCTTGATGGGGTTTGTGAAAAATATGATTTTTAGATAGTTTCTGTTTGTGTTTATTTGTGATTTGAGGTTAAGCTAAATAGTTAATGCCATTTGTAAAGAATTTGTGAAATTGTTACATTAAATAACTTGGTAATATCCTCATTGTTGACTTGTTCTTGTATTTTTGTTTTCTTGTATCTGTCAATATCAAGATTGTGTGTGGTTTGAATTAGCTCAAAAGGTTGTTGGTAGACTTTTTATTTATTTTTTTTATTTTATTGGTGATTTTGATGCTTCATATAATATATATGTCTGTGATTTGGTCAATATTCTGTGTGATGCTTTGTTTATTTAGGTTGAACTGTTGAAGTGTTCTTCATTTTTTTTTTGTTGATTTTTATTTAATTTACAGCAGAGAATAAACGTATTGATTCCGGTATGTCTTCTGATAAATCCGGTGATGAAAGCGATGCGATTTTAAATAAAGTTTCTAAAGATTCAGTTAACAATATGAGTTTAGTGTCTGAAAATGGGGTCAAATCTAATGGAAGCTCCGGTCGGAGACCAGGGAAAGATATCAGTAACAATATGCAGTTTGAAGAACCGAAGCCCGTGTTTGGGAATAACAAAAGCGTGTCGCGAAGATCAGTTCGGGCCTCGAATTGGAGATACCATGAGGCTGGCCTTCAAGAAGGTTCATCAAGTTACCATTATGCTGCCCCTCCGCCTCCTCGTCGTGAATATGCTGAGCTAGTTCAAGACACGAATGGCGTAGAGGTTGATGATGATCGGGCCGAGCTTTTAAGGAAATTAGATGAGCTCAAATATGAAATTGTTCGGTCTCGTGATAAATCTCAAGAAAAAGTTCCTATGCATCATCATAATGGTCCATCTTATATGCATCATACAAGCCATTCTTTAATGGCTAATTCGAATCAAGTTCAAGTCTTTAGCGATCCGTTTAGGTCCCAAAATCATAGAAGAAACCCGATTTTGCCTTTCGAACAGCAGCAGTATCATCCGTATTATTCTGGGCCATATGTTAGTAACGAGATGACTGATAATCGCCTATTCCACCACCCATCTTGTTCTTGTTCAGTTTGCTACAATAAACACCAACAAGCCCCACCGCCTCCACCACCACAACCGCCGCCACCGCCTATAGCATTAGCACCACCTGTTTTGCAAAACGATCCGGTTTTCCACCACCATGACTACAATCGTCGGTTCTCGAGTCTTTCTTTGAACTCTCATACTTCTGAACCCCACTCAAGATGGTCTAGTGAAATTCGCCGTCCTCCAAGAGGAATCTTGGCCACTGGAGGGAGGCGGTGCAGCCCTGTGGCTGGCGGTTCTCCGTTCGTGTCGTGTTGTAAATGTTACGAATTGCTTCAAGTACCCAAAATGAATACAAAAAAAATAAGATGCGCAGCGTGTTCTGAAGTGATGTTGCTTTCGATTGTCAATAAACGGCTCGTTCTTTCTGTTTATAAAGAAACCAATAAAGATTCCATGAAACTGAAAGATGATCATAAGACTCATGGTCATGCAAAATGGGGCGGTACTGAATTTTCGTCGGAAGATTATGACAACTCCGGCAATTATGACTTTGAGTCGATGGATAAGTTGCAATTAGGAGGCCCGAGTTTGACTTCCTACAAATCTGCTGTATCATACACATCAGAAGATGAAATCAAAGTTAACATTATTTTAGACGAAAATCCTGTTGATGTAGCGGCGAATGCTAACAAACCATCTCCACCGCCTTCAGGCTCACCGCTGCAAGATCACTTTGAGTATTCAACAAAGTATAATCGAGCAGGAAAAGGAAACGTAAGCAGAAGGTCAGAAATGGAACGGGATGGAAAGCCTGTTAATTTAGGGTCCCACGGGAGCTCCATGAAAGATGCTGCAGTAGCGAGTGAGATTGATATATCATCTAATGAATATTGTGTCAACACCGGCACTTCTCAAGAATCCGGGGATACAAGTAGGGATACGAATCAACGAAGAGGAAGCGACTCATTTTTTGTGGGTATGATCAAGAAAAGCTTTAGAGATTTCTCGAGGTCTAGTCAACATGTTGACCAGGGAAACATCAATGTGACGGTCAACGGACATCCTATACCAGATCGCTTGGTCAAGAAGGCTGAAAAGCTTGCTGGACCGGTACTACCCGGTGATTATTGGTTAGTACCTATATCTTCTACAATTTACATAATTAAGTACACTCATTTCTTGTTTATTTATTCATTTTCTTTCTTCTTAATAAATTAGGTATGACCCAAGAGCTGGATTCTGGGGTATGATGGGTTGCCCTTGTCGTGGCATTATTCCGGTAACTTTCTTGAGCATTATAAAAAATATTACATAATGAACAAGTAGAATGGATCATACAAGTAGCAAGTTAAACATGTTAAAACTCGCCCAAAATCTTAAGTTGATATAAACTCCTAATTCATTTTAGTCAAAGTTAGATTATTGCTGCAATAACATAGTTATTGTAAATTTGTAATCGTAGCTAACGCATTTACTATTTACAACAAATGTAATAAAAATGGAATAAAACTTTTTTTTAGGGTCAACCCAACCAAATTCGTCCCCCTTTGACCCGTACTAGAAAAAGTCATGTTTTAACCCAAACCCGTTTTGACCCATTAGCCAACGTGTCTCCTTTAATAGTTAGGATGGCAATTTTCCTGCCTTATCTATTATTGTTTTCTCCTAAATAGAGACTATCAACTTCGGTATATCCATACTATTTAAGAATTCACGATGTATAATAAACCATAAATTGTTTATAACAAACAATACGGACAAGTAACGAAGTATGCAAATACTAAATTGTACAAATATTGTATCTTATATTCTTATGACAACTAATATATCAAATAATGGACTTGGCAGCCATTCATTGAGGAATTCAATTATCCAATGCCCGAAAAATGTGCGGACGGAAACACAAATGTTTTTGTGAATGGAAGAGAGCTTCATCAAAAAGATTTGGATTTGCTTGTGCGTAGAGGACTCCCGGCAGATGCAGATAGATCTTATGTTATTGAGATATCTGGGAGAGTGCTTGATGAGGACTCAGGTTTAGAGCTTGACGGCCTTGGTAAACTTGCCCCAACGTAAGTTCCCAACTATAATTTGTGTTCCCTTAAGCTCTTGGTTCTTAGTTCCTTGCAATTTTTACATGATCAATTTATGTTACATGGGGGTATATATACATATGGGAATATGGTTAGGTAGGGGAAGGTTCACTAGAAAACCAAAAATAAAGAGCCACATATAGAGAGCTCAAAAAGAACACTTTTGAACCGTCTGATCACTTTGATCAAGGATCAGATGCGAAAGAGGGACGATGGTCTCGGTTCATGGAGCGGAATAGACTTTTGAGATGTTAACCAGGGTCAAAAAGTAGTTCCTTTATTAGAAGTTAGAATGGTTAACTCAGACACCCTCTAAACTTACTCCTAAATCTACGCTAAATATCTACTATGGGACTAAAACCTTGAACCACTAACACCTTCACTACACATTATGATACGACCAATCTACCTTGGTTTTAAAAAGCGCGAAGCGCACTAAAGCGACGAGGTTCAAAACCGAGGCGCAAAGCGCAAAGCGCAAAAGCGGTGGGATTTTCGTACGCGAAGCGCAAGACGATTATATAGTTTTTTTTATATATGCTATAGGTTTTTAGCATCATTTACCCAAAATATAGATACAAATAAGGTTTATACATGATTTAACAACCCTTTTAGCTACATATATAACAATTTTAAGCATAAAAACACCTCTCGTACAAAAAAAAAGCGCGCCTCAGGGGATTTTTTGGGCAAAAAATCGCGCTTTTCCTGCGCTTCTTGTACAAGGTGCGCCTTGGGTTACATGAGGCGCAAATCCTGACGCCTCGCGCTTAAGCGCGCTCGAGGCGCGCTTTTTAAAACACAGCAATCTACATGCCCTTTGGTACCTCTAGTTACATTTATTCATTTTATTCATCCATTTTTAATCGACATGGGGTTGATTTAAGTAGAGTCAAAAAATTCGACCCATTTAGTTATGAATGAGTTGAGTTGGCATATATTTTCCTTTTGTGTGTGTGTATTTGTTTGTATATATTCTTTTGGTCTAAAGGGTTGAACTTGACTGATAAAAAAAAAGTTTAGTATAAAGGAAAAGAGGCAAAACAGGTTGGAATTCACCTATTTATAACGCATAAAATGAACACCTAAAGACTCGTTCAGTCGTTTGTTAAGTTGATGATCATTTGTTGTTGTATTGACAGGGTGGAGCGCAATAAGCGCGGATTTGGGATGAAGCCTCCAAGAACGACTGATGTGTAATAGGCTCGTGAAACTCAACGGGGTCGCAAATATAGCTTAGGTTTTTCTGTATTGATGTGTTTGCGATACGCCCATAATTTGTTTCTTTTAGTAGGATTTGTGGTTTTCGGTTTCGGGTTTGTTTAATATGTGCATTTGATTAGTGGTTTTCTGTATTTTGTTTTGTATATATCTTCAAGTTAGCACATTTGAATATCAGTTAAGCCTCATATGTTAATTGGTTTCTCATGTGGTTTGTTTGATCTATGACCCAATGAATTGACGGGTCTAAATGGTCTATTATTGTCTTAAGTTTTATAATATTAATTTTATTTTACTTTAGCAATATGTTATTATATATTTTTAAACATTTTATTAATTTAATATTTTATGCATGACATTAAATTGAAAGGAAGTAAGTGGGCCTGTACGGCCTAGTTGTGAATTGCTATTTGATCTTGACAATACGTGGAGTGGTATGAAGTTCAAGTGATAAATGACTTGGGCATAATATTCATAAGTTCGAGCTTTGAATGATATCAGGTTTTACTGATTATTTACTGTTGCGTATTCGGGCGGATGAGTGGTCAGGTTTTTCCTGGATTGGTGGACCTAGAGGACTGAGTGTCCTGTGGGATCCTGAATTCGTCATAAAAGGGATTCACACGGAAGCCTATGACGACTTTGTTGGCTTTAAAAAAAAATATGTGGGCCAATTGTATTTTACTGATTATTTAAGTTTTTTTTTTTTGAACGGCTAATTATTTTGTCACCCATGGGATTTGATCCCTCACCATTTGAAAAGACAAAGCCTTATCCAACACCTTGATACCGCCAGGCCAAAGACCTTTTGGTATTTAAGTTATTTATTTAAGTAGTAAACTTTAATTCATAATAATGACATTTAATTCAAAATTAAAGCTGGTTAGGATTTAGGAGCTGGCAAAAATGGACTTGAATGCTTTTTGATGTTTACTTGTCAACTATATTTCATAAATGACTTTGCAAGGTGACAAATTAATAATTATTAGGCGTTATCATTTTTAGTTATTTATTTGTTGTTTTATTTTAATTAATTAGTTCCCTCTATCCAATTGGGTCGATAGAGGGAACGCGGACACTAATCTCCTTAACAAGTTTAAAAGGTTGCGCAGGGGTCTTTCTCTTTGGTTCAAGGAGTATAGCGCAAAGGAAAGGGAGGAAGAGGCACTACTCAGAAAAGAAAAAGAACAACTAGAGATTCAAATGGAAAGCTCGGAACTTGACGAGGCTGATCTTTGGTCATGGTCTGAATGCGCAAAACTTTTGGAAGAAATTGGTAATCTAAAGGCTCAAGATATCCGTCAGAAGTCGCGCATCAAGTGGGCGGCTTTGGGAGATGAGAATTCCTCTTTTTTTCATAGTGTCGTTAATGGAAGAAAGGCACGCAACTCTATCCCGGGAATCATGTTAAATGACGATTGGATAACGAAGCCGGCTATCGTGAAACGTGAAGTCTTGAGGTTTTATAGAGGACACTTTAAAGAAGAAATTCAGATTCGGCCGAGCCTAAATTGCCCGGACATTAACAAAGTTCAGAGTGCAGAATGTGACGGGTTAGTGGCGAAGTTTTCTAAACAAGAGATAAAAGACGTGGTTTTCAGTTGCGGTTCGAATAAAGCCCCAGGCCCGGATGGGTTTAATTTCCATTTTATAAAGCATTTTTGGGATTTCTTTGAAGCAGATTTCGTGAACATAATGGAGGAATTTCATTCGGCAGGTACGATTAGTACGGGGTGCGGCTCATCTTTTATTACCTTAATCCCAAAAACCAAGTCGCCTATTGGTCTAAGGGATTATAGGCCCATTACTTTGATTGGGGTGATTAGTTGTCACACCCTCAAAATCCACTTGCGGAGTTTTACCGCGAGGCGCATGACAAACCAGGATCCAAACCAACGATCACAATAAACAAGTCTAAATGAATTAAAATGCAATTTCAAAACATAGTTTAAAATCCCGTTTACAGCGGAAGCTTATTCAAAACATTATCCAAAATAATAAACCAATGTTCAATGTTGTAAGACCATGCAACCCTAACATAGACGCCGTGCAGACGCGTGCGCCCTAGTCCAGTCGTGCTACCTTAGCGACCTGAGAAAACATGTAAAAGTTTACGTCAGCACAAAAATGCTGGTGAGTTTACAGGTTTTGTATCCAAGTACCAAGTCCACCTGTCCATACTATAACAAATAGAAAACCAGTATACGCTAGTTAGGCGTACGTTTTGTTACTACCACGATTGGAAAACCATTACTAACGCGAATACCAAAAGTATGCCCGATGTAGTTCCTGTTGTTCCTGTTGTTCCTGTTTGAGACAATATGCACTCGCCGACCCTCCAAGTCGACGAGCGGGGTTGGTCACTCCCAATAGCGCTATTCACATTTCCCCGTTGTGCAAACCCGCACATTCATGGTTCCCCCCGGGACTTCCAAAGATCGTGTAGTACACAATAGAAACCCATAGTATGACAGTAGTTACCAAATAATCGTTTTAACACATGTTTTCTCCCCCGAAAGTATGAAACCAGTTTAAAAGAGGGGCCGTAAACTCACCTTAAGTTGCGTTACTCCTTAACCCGAGTAAACCCAGCTGCTATGCTAGTCCCGTAAGCGGCGACCTAACATACGACAGTTACAAGTACTTAGACTAATAACCCGCAGGCTAATTAGTCCCTAGATGTCCAGACCATAACCAAGTTCGTTTGAAAACACCGTGACTGTTTAACTGACCCAAAGTACAAGACTCGACATCCCATTGGTGACCCGAGACTCCCCGTGTTATGTTTACGCTCCAAAACGTACAATAACGCAATTACACTTAACACACGTTAACGTACAACAAGTTATAGCACATAGTTCACGTATCACCGAAATACATCCAAATATATGTTACCAAGTTATTAGACATGTTACGGGGTTCCTAGCATGTTACTACATGTTAAATCGGGTCTCGGAATGCTAATTTACACTTACAGCAGCAGTACACGCGATTAGGGAGGCTAATCGCATGAAATGTCACGCGATCAGGGCTAATCGCCCCTTAAGTCACGCGAGTAGGGCTACTCGCCCTTGATGCCACGCGAGTGGGCTACTCGCCCCTGTAGTCAGGCGAGTGGGGCTACTCGCCCCTGTTGTCATGCGATTGGGGGCTACTCGCCTCTAACACAGGCGATTAGCAAGGCTACTCGCCTGTAACCTTGCTGTTCCGGTTTTTCGCGCGTTTAACGCTCCAAATCAGATCCAGAACGTGTGTAACTACCCAATATCATTCCAATAACTATTTCAAACATGTTTAAGCCAAAATCCTTCGTTTGACCTCGTATAATCAGTCCTGCATGAAATCAAGTAATCCAAACATATACACATAGCATGCAATCATCATACTAACATGCATAACAATAACCCTAATAATCAATTACTGAGATTTCTATCATCATAATATTAATATCAACACTGATCTATCATAATATTATATCAAATCATCATCATGAATCATAAAAACCCTAGCTTTCTAATCATACACACTCATAATGCATGCACATTAGTTATAATCCGATTAACAACCCTTATCGACGATTTTCAGAAAGCTTTTTCATTTAACAACAGGTCTGGACCATTAGGGATTTATTAAAAACGTTTACAAAGTGTTTTGGATGAGAATCAAACCTTAGGATTACGAAAGAATGATGGTTAGACCTTGAAACCTTGTGTTTTTGATCAAAATCGCCTTCCAGAGGTTGTTTATGTGTTTGGGACGGTTATGGGACGACTAGGGTTGATATTAGGAAGTTTAGGAGGTTAAGCATTGTATTTATAGGCGTTTCTAGTCGTCCAGCACGCTACTAGCGATTGTGCAGCTCCTATACGCGATTAGGAATGCTAATCGCATGAAGGTTCACGCGATTAGGCCTAATCGCCTATACCCTCACGCGATTAGCAACCAATCGCCCCTGATGTTGCCTACTCGCCTCCCCTATGGGCGATTAGGCTTCCTAATCGCCTGTAGGGGTTAATCTCGTGTGTTTTGCGCGTTAAACCCCGTTTTAACATATGTTAACACATATTAATGTACCGACAAGTCACATAATGATTGTAAACACATAACACAAGTAAATACACATATTTACACTCGTTCACCAATTCCCGGGACTCGAGACTCGTACGTTCCGTATGCCCTGACGATCCTACCGATCGTCACCGTTTGTACACTTGGTTAAGGACCGACATCTAATGAACCTCTAGACCAACATCCAATGATCCTCTAGACTAAACCAATAGTTCCCGAACTATAACCCGACTTAACTAACCCAGTTAAGTACAATATACGCGTGACTCGCTAAGGTAGACTTTCATCTAGACAACGTTGTTAACCAGAATTTGCCGGGTGTCACATCAGTAAAGTTATTTCAAAAATTCTTGCTA
This sequence comes from Ambrosia trifida, assembly GCA_028751855.1. Taxonomy (NCBI): domain Eukaryota; kingdom Viridiplantae; phylum Streptophyta; class Magnoliopsida; order Asterales; family Asteraceae; genus Ambrosia; species Ambrosia trifida. Next base: position 11,707,513 of record CM054131.1, read on the forward strand.
ATCGTCTCAAACTAGTCATGGGTAATCTTATTTCCGAATCCCAATCAGCTTTTCTGTCTGGGCGTTTTATTCTTGACGGGCCATTAATGGTTAACGAGGTCATTGATTGGTTGAAGAAAAGAAAGAAAAAAGCTTTTTTGTTGAAAATTGATTTCGAGAAGGCTTATGACAACGTTAACTGGAATTTTTTACTATCTATTATGTCCCAAATGGGTTTTCCTCCTCTATGGCGTGAATGGATAAAAGGTATTTGTCAATCTTCTAGAGCCGCAGTCTTGGTTAACGGGTCACCTACCTTTGAATTCAGTTGTGAAAAAGGTCTTAGACAAGGTGACCCGTTATCCCCGTTTCTTTTCTTGATTGTCATGGAAGCTCTCTCCTGGTTGTTAAAAAAAGCCTCGGGTTTGGGTATTTTCAAGGGCTTGAGATTGTCTAGTGAAGGTCCGGAAATTAATCATCTTTTTTTCGCAGATGATGCCCTTATTATGGGGGAATGGTCTAAAGATAACATTCGTAGTATTGCTAGAGTACTCCGTATTTTTTATCTTTGCTCGGGGCTTCGTATTAACCTTCACAAGTCAAACATTTTTGGGGTGGGTACGGATGACTCGGAAGTGGATGAGATGATGGATTTCCTAGGTTGTAAAAGTGGTAACATACCCTTTTCTTATCTAGGAATTCAAGTTGGAGCCAAAATGGCTCGTGTTTGTAATTGGGAACCCGTTATTGAAGTCATTAGAAATCGCCTTGCTTCATGGAAAGCTAGAACACTCTCGATAGGTGGCCGACTAACTCTTATCAATTCGGTGCTTGCTAGTTTGCCCATCTATTATTTTTCTCTTTACAAAGCCCCAAAGGCGGTAATTGACTCTATTGAAAGTATTATGAGGCGTTTCTTATGGGGGGTTCTTTAGTTGAAAGAAAAATTCCATGGGTAGCTTGGAGTATAGTCTCGGCTCCAAAAAAGAATGGTGGGCTAGGGGTGACCAATTTAACCGCTATGAATGAGGCGCTTTTATTAAAATGGACTTGGAGGTTTAAACAAGAAGGGGATAGCTTATGGAAGAGAATAATTATGGGGTGTCATGGCTCTAGTAGACCGTGGGCGTTGTTGCCATGCAACAATAGTTCTCATGGTTGCTGGAAATCTATTGTTAGAGTGGGAGAAGCTAGAATGCCGAACGGTTTGCCTGTTAACTCATATTTTGTGGGTGCTCTTGGAGATGGTAAGTGCATCAACTTTTGGTCAGACATTTGGCTAGGGGATGAGCCTCTTAGAGTCACATATCCGAGTCTCTTCAAACTGGAAAGAAGCAAATGGGTTAAGGTCTCGGAAAGGTTGCGGGTTATTAATAATACAAAGATGCTGCAGTGGGATTGGAAGACTGAACCTCGAACAGCTAGTGAAGTGGCCGAACTGTTTCATTTACTAAGCTATATTTACGAGTTCGAGTGGGGTGGAGGATCGGACAGTTGGAGATGGAGCCCGGCTGCTGACGGGGTGTTCACAGTCAAGTCTGCCAAACAAGTTTTGTCAAGCAACGTTTTATCGGATCAAAAAGCGGTTATTAAATGGAAGGTTTGGGTACCCCTAAAGTGTAAGATCATGGTTTGGAGGGCTGCTCTTAATAGGTTACCGACCATAGCTGAACTCATTAAACGAGGAGTGACTATTCATCATACGGAGTGTACGTTTTGTAAGCAGGAAGAAGAAACTTGTATCCACCTTTTCACGGGATGTATCTATACTCAAGAGGTATGGAGTAGGATTGAAGCCTGGTGTAGACTTTGTCCGAGTTTTTTATTTGATGTTGAAGACGTCCTGAAAATTCCGGAGATGCACTCGGCTACAAAGAAAAGAAAGAACATTCTAAGGGGTATAATCTATACCACAATGTGGGTGGTGTGGAACGAACGTAACAACCGTATCTTCAACAACAAGACGAGAAGACCTATTGAGATCGTCGAATTGGTGAAATCTGCTTCATATTTTTGGATTTGTAATAGATTTAATTGTAAAGATAGAGATTGGAAAAAATGGGTATTATATCCCTTAGAGTGATGTAATAGTTTTGTGCCGCTCTCAAGTCCTTGCTTTGAGGACTTGTTGAGTGTGTGTGGTTAATGAAATTCTCTTTTCAAAAAAAAAAAAAAAAAAAAAAAAAAAAAAAGAGTGCCTACAGAACTTACAAATTTAGGTGTTATCTAATTATTTTTTTAACATGAAATTTAATATCGAAAACTTATCAATTAGTTGACAAGTTTAATAAATATTTTTTTTCCATAAAACAGAGATTCTATTAAATAGTTAATTCTATATGTATACCATCATTATCATCATAATCAATAAATTCCACCAAAAGCAAAGCTACGATATGGTCTAAAGAGGGTAAGATGCAGAAAACCTTACCTCAACCCCGTAGAAACTGAGAGGTTGCTTTCACTTAGATCCCCATCTCGATAGTAGTTTTGCATCAAGCTTTGGATATAAGATACACAACACTCATCAATCGGAACAGCTTGATTGGTGCATGTATGCCCTTGTCTTTCGGCTATCAACGCCACCACATGATACATGATTAAACGTCCACCATTTTTAACGTTATTTTTACAAAATAAGTTTAATAATATTAAAATTAGTACAACTTTACTTTTATCTTTTGAGGGCACACATATATACATTATATATGCACAACAAGGGTTAATTCAATGTATGTCTCTTGAAAATTGAAATCCCTTACCTATACAATAAACCCAAAAAATATGCATAATGTACAATTGATCATGCATAAGCCTTTAGTTTGAAGTTTAGGCCACCTTATACTCAACCAACTTTTGATTACAACCCTAAACCAACCCACAAACCTTACATTTTACTCTCTCTTTCTCTCTCTCCACCTGTTTTAGAGAGAGAAACCTCTCCCCAAAAAATAAACAACATGAAGCATGCTATGAACAACACTCAGCTTATATTAAAACACAAGCAGAAACAAGTGTACATTAATATTGCTTTATGTTTAATATTAATAGGGTTTACGTATCGCTTTTATTTCTCAAGCTCCCTTCAGATTTCCTCCGTCATTGTTGCTGACAACCACCACAAACTGCCACCGCCACTGCCATCGCCTGTTGCGGAGGCTAATATCACCGCAATTTACGAAGGTATGTATCTTTCTTTTTTATTTTTATTTTAAATGACATATGTTACCGCTACTCTACTTTACATATTTTTTTAATGACAAATCTTACTGTTACTCTACTTTACACAAATTATTATAAATTACTACTAATATAGGCATCTTTCATAAGCGTCTAACAAATGGGCTACCCCACGTTTGTCTATCTTTGCTTCTAACAAGTACTGTTTTCATGATCAATTAACTAAACTATAAGTTATTTTTTTGTGGCGATTAAGGTTCACTAGAGTGTGATATTTTTACTGGAGAATGGGTCAGGGATCGGACGGGTCCGCGGTACACTAACAACAGCTGCAACACCATTGAACACCATCAAAACTGCATGAACAATGGCCGGCCCGATACTGACTACATTTACTGGCGTTGGAGTCCTTTCGGTTGCAAGCTACCCGCGTTTGACCCGAAATTGTTTCTTCATTACATGAGGAACAAATCAATGGCTTTCATCGGGGATTCGATTTCTCGCAACCATGTGCAGTCATTGCTTTGCATTCTCTCACAGGTTGGTTAATGGTTATCTACATCATTTGTATAGAATAATGAAAACCGGTTAAGATGTATTATTAATCAACTATATATACGACACACACGAAATTAATAATTACAAAGAATAATTACAAAGTATACATAATTTTCTATAAAATAAAATAAAAGCTCAGTAAGTACTCTGTATTATTAATCAACTATTTATACGAGTACAATGAGCATAAGAGCATCTTCAATGCAGAGATGACGGGTTTGAAACCTTTACCTTAAATTTCTTTTTTCCCTCTAACGCCAAACCAAACCAATCCAAACATTCACCTCACACTCCACGTTTATATAAACAATTATATTGTAAAATAATGTTTTTGTGTGTGGTCCCCACCTCTTGCGGTGGGACGAGTCTGCTTGAGCGGATTCTGGACTCGGTCCAAATCGAGTCAATTATTTATAAGAGAGTGTGATACGTTCTAGACAACTACTAGCCAAGAAGCACCTGGACATACCCGACCCATCCAAGAGAAAAGAACTCTAGCAAGATTTATGGAATGGTTAGTCAAAAAAACCCAACACATTGCTAAGTCAAAGTCAATCAAGAATGAATATATTATTCGGTCAATAGTTGACTCCATAATTGACTCTCAAGTTCTTAGCTTTCCTGTCATGCATCTATTTTCTTTAGTATTTATATCTTGTAGTAGGAATAAGAAAAGCATGCAAAAAAATATGTCTAAGTCTATTTTCTTGTCTTGAATCTAATATATTCTCGGGAGATTGACTATCTCGAATTGGTCTCTTAACAGAGTGCAATGACAATCGACTCTAATTACAAAGTAAACACAATATTTTTTGTAGAATAATGAAAACTATTGATCAACTTTTCATATGTGCATAAGGGGACGGGGTGCTCCACTTAACTTCACTGGTTTTCATCAATCCTGCCTTACTATATCACATCATTGAAAAACAGTTTTGAAGGCTGCTAACACTAAAAAACCCAAAATCCCATAAATACTTTCACAGGACCTCTACTTCATCCGTTAACTAGAACCATCAAATACCTTCACGGGACCCCTACCTGTGACCACGACGGTGGTGTTAATGTTGGTATAAAACAAGAGTATATAACAAGAATAAAACAAGAACAAAACTTTGCAGTCGAATGCTTTCTTTTTATTGATAAGTGATTGATAGGAAAGTGATACAAATGAGCATGACTTAGGACTGCTTAAATACACAAAGAAAATAACAATAACTACTGAAAATTAGCACAAGACTCGGCCACCTTATTGACTAACAACCAACGGTATTCTAGGGAATACTTATTCAAACAATTAAGCCGTTGCCATGCACACGTACACCCCATGCAAATGTGAACTTCACTTCTGGTCCTTGAACTTAGTTTGAGTTACATTTTTAACACCCTCCCATAACTCAAACTTCCTTACTCCAAGTCTGCTTCTGAAATGCTCAAATTTGTCCCTGTTGAGAGCTTTCGTAAGAACATCTGCTACTTGATCTTCTGTAGAACAAAATCTCAGCTCAACCAATCCCTTAGCAACCATATCTCTAATAAAATGGTATTTTAACTCAATGTGTTTAGTTCTACTATGGAGAATGGGATTCTTTGACAAACATATGGCAGAATTATTATCACAAAAGATAATAGTTGGAAAATGTTGCACTAAACCAAGATCTGCCAACACCCTTCTAAGCCACACACCTTGACAGGTAGCATCTGTAGCTGAAATATACTCAGCTTCTGAGCTTGACAGAGCCACAACATGCTGCTTCTTTGAGCTCCAAGAAATCATAGCACTTCCTATAGTGAAGGAATGTGCTGAAATACTTTTCCTATCATTCAAGGAATTTGCCCAATCACTGTCTGAATAGCCTGTTAACACAACCTCCATACCCTTCTTTCCTTTTTCATACCACAAACCATAGTCTATGGTTCCAAGAACATACTTCAGAATGCGTTTTGCAGCACCCAGATGATTCTTAGTAAGCTTCTGCATAAACCTGGACACAATTCCAACTGCAAAAGCCAAATCTGGCCTGGAATGTGTCAAGTAAATCAGACCACCTACCAAACTTCTGTAATAGGTTCCATCAGCAGGATCAGACCCATCAGCTTCTTGGTGTTTCTCATTTGTATTCATAGGGGTTGCCATACTTTCACTGTTACTAAGACCAAATTTTGAAATAAGATTATGAGCATACCTTTCTTGGCCTACAAATACACCTTGAGCAGTTTGCTTTATCTCAAGTCCAAGAAAGTAAGTCATCAATCCAAGGTCTGTCATTTCAAAGTTGGTCTTCATACTTCTCTTGAACTCTTCAGCCATTTGTGGACTAGAACTTGTATAAACTATGTCATCAACATACAAACACACAAGAATGACACCTGCTTCAATCCTTTTATAATACAATGTTGGTTCATTTTGGCTCCTGACATACCCTTCACCTGCAAAATAGGAATCAATTTTAGCATACCAGGCTCTAGGAGCCTGTTTCAATCCATAAAGGGCTTTCTTCAGCTGGTATACCTTCCCTTCTTGTCCTGCAACTATAAAGCCTTCAGGCTGCTCTACATAGATGACTTCAGTGAGATCACCATTAAGAAATGCAGACTTTACATCAAGTTGGAACAATGTCCAATTGAAATAAGCTGCTACAGCAATGACCAATCTGATTGTTTCAATTCTTGCCACAGGTGCAAATGTTTCTTCATAGTCAATACCATATTTTTGAGCATAACCCTTGGCAACTAACCTGGCCTTGTGTTTGATTATCTCTCCATCAGGACCAAGTTTAGTCTTATATAGCCATTTAAGACCAATTAGATTGGTTCCCTTGGGTTGAGTGACCAGAGTCCAAGTATCATTCTTCACTATGGCATTTATTTCTTCTTTCATGGCTGCTTTCCACTCCATCTTTTCTGCTGCTTCTTCATATGTTGTAGGGTCTGTAGCTGTAAGAGCAAATTGACATGTGGCATAGATCTCCTGCATGCTCTTGTACTTGACTGGTTCTGATGTGCTGCTTTGAGTACTTGATGTGCTTTCACCATTTTGAGCAGTTGAGGACATTGGGGACACTTCACCAGAATTGGTACTGTTGCTTTCATCTTCCTAATTGTTCAGATCTTGTGACTCTAGTTCCTCCTCTATTGTTGTGTCTTCTAAGAACATGTAGTTGTTCTCTGTCTCTTTTCCTTTCCAATCCCAGCTGGAATCTTCAATAAACTTTGGATCTCTTCTGGTTAAAATTTTCTTGGTGATTGGATTATACAACCTATACCCACTGAGAGTTTGAGTTGTATAGCCAATCATGATGCACTTTTCTCCTTGGTCATCTAACTTTTGCTTCAGTTGTCCTGGTACCAAAGCATATGCTACACATCCAAACACTTTGAGATTCTTCACATGAGGCTTAGAACCTGTCCATACTTCAAATGGAGTTTTGTTTTCTAAAGCTTTGGTAGGAGAAATGTTGAGCAAAATAACTGCTGTAGCAGTTGCTTCTGCCCAAAAGATTTTTGGCAATCCCTTAGCTTTCATCATGTTTTTCATTAACCCCAATACAGTCCTATTTTTCCTTTCACTAGTGCCATTAGCTTCAGGAGTATAGGGAGGAGTTAAAAATCTTTTAATGTCATTATCTTCACAAAACTTTGTAAATTCTTTTAAGGTATATTCACCACCTCTATCAGTTTTTAAAGCTTTGATCTTACATTCACTTTCATTTTCAACCATAGCTTTAAATTGTTTAAACTTTTGAAACACATCAGACTTCTTTTCAACAAAATACACCCAACACATCCTGGTGTAATCATCTATAAACAATAGAAAATACTTGTTGCCTCCAAGACTTGAAACTTGCATTGGACCACACAAATCTGAGTGGACCAACTCAAGTTTCTGCTTTGCATGCCAAGTACTGGTTTGAAAAGGTTTCTTGGACTGTTTTCCTAGAATACAACCTTCACATTTGCTTTGAATTTTGATTTTAGGTAAGTCAAAGACCATACCTTGGTTGTATAGCTGCAACAGTCCTTGATAATGAAGATGTCCATACCTTTCATGCCAAAGAATAGCTTCATGATCAGATTTAGTAGGTTCTTCACTTTGTGCTTTGGCAACATCCATTAAGAACATGTTGTTCTTTTCTTGTGCAACCTTCATCAGAGATGCACCTGTCTTCTTGTTGATGATAATGCAAGCATTGTCATCAAATAATAGTGCATATCCCTTCTTCATTAGCTGCCCACACTGAGTAAATTATACTCAAGTTGTGGTGCATAGTACACATCTTCAATTATCTTGGATTACCCATTGGGTGTCATAACTTTAACCTGCCCTATCCCTTCAACTTGTAACTCCTTTTTGTTTCCCAGTTTAACAGTTAACTTAAATGTTTCATCAAGATTAACAAAACTTTCTTTTGATCCAGTCATGTGGTTTGAACATCCGGAGTCAATGAACCACAAGGTACTGGATACAATAGAAGTAGAGTTATTAGCCATAAGAAGAAGAGTTTCAGTATTATTAACCTCAGGTTCAGTAGGTGTGAAGGCCATGAACAGATACTGCTCATCTTGTGTCTCAGCTTCACTTGTTTCCTGCTGTGCAATATTGACTTAAGCCTCATCATTATACCAGCAGTCTTTCCTCATGTGACCCATCCTAATGCATAGATAACATTGAGGGACTTTACCTCTTTCTTGTGACCTTCCTCTTCCTCTTCCTCTAAATGAACCTCTACCCCTACTTCTGAAACTAGTTGCACCTTCATTCTTCCTGGGACTTTGAAATACTTGAAGGGCCTGTTCATATGTTTTTTTCAGCAGCCTTAGCAGTGTTTCTGCTCATCAATCTTGCTTCTTGTGACTGAAGTGAACCCATCAACCGTACAGGAGTAAGTGTGGCCAGATCTAATGTAACTTCTATTGAAGGTACCACATAATCAAACTTTGTGGACAGGCTTCTTAGGATTTTTTTTCAACAACTTGTCTGTCTTCTACAGCCTCACCATTTGACCTGCGTTGGCAGACTATCTCCATGACTCTAGAGAAATAGTCCCCAACCAGTTCAGTTTCACCCATCATAAGATTCTCAAAATCTCTGCGTAGGCCTTGTAGTTTGACAGCCTGGACTTGAGTATCACCCTGATATTCAAGTCTCAATGTATCCCATGCCTCCTTGGCTGTATGATCCTTGGCTGTATGAGCACCAGCAATTCGAGAAAACAGGTTTGTCATGGACTCCCTGTTGGATCATTGCTAGTGCTTTTGCATCCTTCTTCCTGGACTCTCTTTGCCTTTCTTGATCTCCACGAACATGAACACCACCTTCAACAGGTTCCCATACTTCTTGAGACCTTAGAATTGTCTTCATTCTTATGCTCCAGTATTCATAACCTTCTCCCTTGAATACTGGTATAATCTGAGAGTTTGTGTTCATCTTTACTTCTGCCATAGCTGCACGACTTGATCAAAAACAAATGAACCTTGCTCTGATACCACTGTTGTTATAAAACAAGAGTATAAAACAAGAATAAAACAAGAACAAAACTTTGCAGTCGAATGCTTTCTTTTTATTGATAAGTGATTGATAAGAAAGTGATACAAATGAGCATGACTTAGGACTGCTTAAATACACAAAGAAAATAACAATGACTACTGAAAATTAGCACAAGACTCGGCCACCTTATTGACTAACAACCAACGGTATTCTAGGGAATACTTATTCAAACAATTAAGCCGTTGCCATGCACACGTACACCCCATGCAAATGTGAACTTCACTTCTGGTCCTTGAACTTAGTTTGAGTTACATTTTTAACAGTTAACGTGTGGGAACTGGGATACCCGCAGGCTTTGCTGTAGCCCCCCCCCCCCCCCCCCCCCAAATAAACAAATACATAGTTTTTGACAATAACTATACAAAGAAAACATAATCAAATTATATATTCCAACTAGAAATCGTATAACTAATTCTGATAACATATTCCTATCTAATAATATCGGGGTGTTGATCTGGTATTTTGTCACTTGTTGCAGGTTGAAGAAGCAATCGAGGTATACCATGATAAAGAATACAGAAGCAAAAGATGGTTCTTTGAATATTACAACTTCACACTTTCAGTCATTTGGTCACCTTTTCTTTTGAAGGCAAATATATTCGAGGACAACGACGGGCATTCTTCGAATGCAATCGAGCTTCATCTCGATGAGCTCGACTTGGTTTGGGTTAACGAGTTTAGTAGCTTCAACTACATCGTGATTTCGGGTGGCAAATGGTTCTTAAAAACCGCGGTATACTACGAAAACAACACGATAATAGGGTGTCATAGTTGTAACAAAGAAAATGTAACAGAAATCGCGTTCAATTACGCTTATCGAAAAGCACTACGTACCGCTCTTGACTTCATCAAGAGATCGGACCACAAAGTGTACACATTTTTTCGGACCACAACACCCGATCATTTCGAGAATGGTGAATGGAACACCGGAGGGTATTGTAACCGAACGGGCCCGTTTAAAAACGGAGAGGTTAACATGAGGGATGTTGATATGATAATGAGAGATGTTGAATTAGAAGAGTTTGAGAATGCTAAAGAGTCTATGAATGGGTCGGTTTTGAGATTGTTTGATACGACCCGTTTGTCATTGTTGAGGCCTGATGGTCACCCAGGCCCCTACCGTGCGTTCCACCCGTTTGACGGGAAAGATAGGAACGCAAATGTTCAAAATGATTGTTTGCATTGGTGCTTGCCAGGCCCGATAGATTCATGGAACGATTTAATGATGAGTTTATTGATCCGTGGTTGATGAACATAAAAACATTAAATGGCATCAAAGTGTTATTGAATGGGAAGAAAAGAGATTGGGTTCATTTTTTATTTAACCTGTCACATTTTTATATGTTTATACATTAGAAGATATTGGGCCCGTAATACAAACATTTTTTTATTATTCGTATTGGTACACGGGCCAAGCATTCAAACAGGCCCATAACACAAACATTTGTATATTGACCCGAGTATATAAATATATCCATCTATTTAGAGGGTGTTTGAGATTGAGTTTAAAAATGACTTATTAAACTTTTCAAAAAAGCTAATAAGTCATTTAAAAACCACAAAAACCTGAGTTCTGTTAATAAGTCATTTCTAAATTCAATCTCAAACACCCATTTAGACTTAAGTTCCTAAAATATAATCCAACTCAATCGGGGAGCAGAACTCGAATTCAAATTGAGCCACCTCATGGTAGGATGACTTAGGGATGGCAAATCATGTATACCTGACCTGTTAAGACACGAACCTGTTAAGACACGATACACGAAACCTGACTACCTGTACACGACACGAAAATTTTTCGTGTCTATTTTTTGATACACGAACCTGTTAAATTTTTTAACAGGTATACACGAAAAAATACCTGTTAATACCTGTTTGCGAACATTATACTAATTGCATGTTTACGAACCAATGTAGTGAGAGAAAATTTCCAAAAGTTCACCAAAGACCTAGATAATACCTATTTGCGTACCTGTTAATACCTGTTTACGTACCTGTTAATACCTGCTTACGTACCTGTTAATACATGTTTGCGAACATTATACTAATCCATTTTTTGAGTGACAAGGGATTTAGAGTTAAAGGGTTTGAGTAAAGCTTTTTAAATATATTATTAATTTTATATAAATTCTTAACAAGTATTAACAGGTATGTGTAGGTAAACAGGTATGTGAAAATTAACAGGTAAATTCGTGTCTACCTGTTTAGGACACGAAATCTGTTAAGGCCATACCTATACCTGTTAAGATCATTCAGGTTCGTGTCAGATAATCATGTTCGTATACAAAATTACCGGCCCTAGGATGACTTGTCTTGTTACCATGAGGTGGCTCATGTTGAAGTTGTCTTGTTTCCTTTTTAACATTCTTTTTATGATTATGTATGTTATTAATAGCCAAAGGCATTATAGCCCAGCGGCATTTTGGTGATGAGATAAGACTTAGAGACTATAAGGTCCTGGGTTCGAATCTCACAAAAGGGGGGGTTTTCTCATAATTATGTGTTTCATCATGAATTGGTGACTTGGTGGTGGAATATGATCGCGTGGTATCACTGGTGGCACGATGATACTACAGTGGTCCGTGAGTGATTCCAATTGGCCGTTCAAAAAAAATGTATGTTATTAATACAAGTCTCAAATAACTAATTAACAACATTCTCTAAGTAAATAAGTTTTAAATAATATAGTAACAAACTATCAATAACAAAACTAATAACGAAAATTATTCAAGCAATCTACCCTCACTTTCCCTCTCGACATCCTTTTACCAAATTACCTCTGTAAAAAACGTGGATACCCACATTATCCAGATTACCTCTGTCAAAAACGTGGATACCACACAAGAATACAGACAAGAACACAGAGGTTACCCATACCGTTTTATTTAACAAACCTAGTTACGTCAAAGAACAATCCAGAAAAATCTTCTCACCAACATGATAAGAAGAAAATACATACATTAATACACTGATACACAAGACTAGATCAACATGACCTGATTACAAGACAAAACCCTAAATCAGTTGAACTATTTGAGGAAGACGAAGACTATGAATCATAGAACAAAAACTTTGTATATGGTGCATGAATTAGTCAAACCTAGTTGATAACTTTGCTGGGAATTGGTGTCCAATTTTAATATTAATAGAATCATGTTTTATGATTCAACTACAAACTGAATAATAATTATAGTCCAAACCATAAGGTGCTCAGGAATTATTCCTTAGGCAAATCACACATTTTGGATTCGACAAATGTCATGCGAGTTGACGAGTTCACAAATTCCCGAATCCGGATCAACCCATATATTTTAAAAACTTTGGTTTTCAAATTAAAATGTCTACAACACATCATCGAATGGTAAAAGAAAGATGTATTTATGATGTGTACGCTAAGTTCCCGAGTTTTCTTGATGAGAGAAAAAAGAAAAGAAAGGAAAATAGACCCCCCTCACCCCTTTTCTTTTCTTTTACTTTTTTTTTCATCTTTTCTTTTCTTTTTAAATCTCTCAAATTTGAAGGATGAAAATTAGTCTATTTTTCTCTCTATTTCCCTTCTCTTCTTTAAAAAAACTCTGGAACATACATCTTATTATTTCCTTTCTTTTTCAACCTTAAAAGAAAAAAACTCTGGAACACCAATTATTTTCATTTTCCTTTATTTTTTCTTTTTCTTCCTTAAATGAGACTCGGAAACATAGCGTTAAGGATGATTCAAGAAATACAGGAAAGACATGTTTATATATTATTCGGGATCATTTCATGTATTTATAAACTTATTATATATCCCTAACACTCAAATACAATACTAATTTTTAAGTGCACATGTGCATACAAGAAAATAAATTTGTTTATTCTTTGTATATTGTTATATTCTAAATTGAATTTGAATTTTTATGGATATATATTTTCTTTATCTGTACTAAACCCTAAACCCTACATGCATGTTATTGTCCTTTAACTTATTTTTCTTTAAAGTTAATGTACGTATACTGAATATCATGTTTGTCTTTTTCATTATTGTATAGTGTAAATTAAATAACATTAAAGTGATCAAATAATGCATCTAAATGTACAAAAATCACAAGACTTATATAATGATGGATGGTTGTATGGTCACACCATTACCAAACCACATTATTACTTTTGGAATGCCCAAATCTTTGTGATGCATTGCCATATGCTAAACCCTCCAACCGCAAGCAAATACCATGTGGATGATGTAAAATGAAGATACAAAAAAACTCATACTCAAATCATAGAATAGGTGTGTGTGAATTCTTTAAAGTTAAATAATATTAAATAAAAAAACTAAGTATATAATATTTAAACATTTTTATCCAAAAATAATAAAAGATAAATCGGTAAAAATAAAACTATTTTGGTATTATTATATGTGAAAAACCTGCTTAAACTTCTTATTTAGTTATTTCATCATCATACTCGGTTAATCCAATCAATAGCAAAGCTAATGTAAGGTCTGAGAAGGGTAAGATGTAGACAGCCTTACCTCTACCCCGTGCCCGTGGGAATAGAGATGCTGCTTCCAGTGAGACCCTCAGCTCGATAATGGTTTTGTATCAAGCCTTGAACATAAGGCACATAACACTTAGCAATCGGGACAAACCAGATTGGTGCATGTAACCCCTTTCCTTATTTGTAAATGGCAATTTCCAATACAAACACGACCCGAAAATAACCGAAATATTTGGTTGTTTTATCTTAACGTATTCGCGAATTAGGATTGATGTTTATGGCAAAAAAAAAAAATAGTGTTCATGCTCAAGGTTACACGATTTTAAGTGTTCGCAAGTCAGGGCTATGTTTTTTACGCGAATAAAAACATGGGCCGTGATTGAGTTTACACAATTTCAGTATATACGAGTCGGGTTGATATTTACAACACAATAGAAATACAAATAAAGAACAAATTAACATGTGAACCCAACATATTAGCATAAATTAAACTTATATTAGGCTTAGTGGTATGGAGTAGCGCCCCTACCACCTCAACCCAATAGCCCCCCACACCCTTGCTCTGGCGCCCCTAGGGGATGCTATTAAATGATCTTGAATGCAATAATAAGGGTTAACAGGGAAAACGCCCCACATCAATTACCCTTTTCCAACAATTTAAAAAAAAAAAAAAAAGATATTGTTTTGGGGCTTTAAAGTTTTAACCACTGCTTGCGTATTAAAAAGGGCTCTATTGAAACTCATTACTTACGTGCCCACTGCTCGTATATTAAAAAGGCTCAATTGAAACTCATTACTTACGTGCCGTTAATGTCACAAAAAAAGATCGAGAGGCTCAAATCCATACCACCCAACCGATTCCGAAACACCCCCTAAACAAAGAAAGGGGCAGAATGGATAGGGAAGACAGCATACCTACAAATTGCCCCCTCTCAACATTGAAAGAGACATCAAAAATAAGAAAACTAAAAAATAGACTTGACATGATGCCATGGGACCTCCAAAACTCTAAATATAAAAGATGGTGACAACTGTAACCTTCTTTTTTCCCTTTTCTCTTATGGGTAAAAACAGTTCCCATAGGTAAAAAAACCAGTGCATCATCAGTTGTACATCGTACAGTATTGGTTGTACATCCTAAAGATTTGTAATTGCTTCAATGTAAAGATCAAAGCTTCTAATTGCCACAATGGGTTCTAGCTACTAGCTTTTTTTGCAGTGTAATGTACCATCATACTTGCAGAACGTACAACCCTTTTTACCCATTTTCTATATGAACAAATCAAAGTACATTTATAAAAACATGTTCCATGTATATGAATTGCACATAAACAAGTTAAACACACACAATTTGAAGAACCAAAACAATTAAATTTGTAGCAATCCTTACATATTCAATAACAAGCCCGAAAACCGAACCCGACTCTGACCCGACCCGTTGGTCATAACTAAGGTGAGATTTCGAGTCTGGGCTCGAAGCAGAACCCGGAAAACAACTGGAGCGGAAACCGCTTTGTAACCGGGCATTTTTGTGACCATTTCCATTGATTCTTCTTCAAATCGAAGACGAGAAGAGCCGGTGCACCGTAGCTCTGAATGTAGATCAAATCGTCCGTCCCGCTACTAGCAAAAACATCATCAAGCTCGCCAAACCCTTGAAAGAATCGGTGTGGCATTCGAGCCACTTCTTGCCATTCTTTCGTGTTTTCAAGAACCCATATCCCGATTCCAGTGATAATATCTTGTCGATCTGGTTTCCCGATCCCGCCCACTAGCACTAGCGTCCCGTTAAGGTTCATTAGCCGCCCACAGGTAAGAGAGCATGGGACCGAGATAAAGCCCCGAGTTAACAGGTTGCGAACTGGTGATCGGGTCGAAAGATCATAGCTCACAAGCCCGTGTCGATTCTCTTGAAACGACCCGGTCGAGAAAATCAAGAAATACAACACCCCGTTACAGATCACGCTCTCGTTACCACCTCGCCACCCTGTCAACATCTCGGTAACTGTCGTCGTCCACATCATTGTCACCGAATCGTACACATGGATCGATAGGTCCCACTGAAAGTAATTGTCCGGAACTTGTTTAGATTTCACAACAGTCACGGTGTAGTTCGTTGACATCCGGTCAACTGAGATCGAGAGGGCGCTATAGTCGCAGAACCTTAAACCAGGCGGCTCGCAGAGCCGAAAACAGCATTTGGTGATCAAATTACACACGTAGAGCTCGCTTCGACTATCGTTATCCATAAAACAAACCAACCCACAAGAAGATGCAATGAACCATCTCGAGGTTTTGACCATGTACGGAAGCTCAATCCCATACCATTTCCTCAAAACCGGATCATAAGCGTACCCAACCGGTTCATCCGAACTCGTGAACATGAAGTACCACGGTTTTTGCGATGAAACCGGCGACACATTCCATAAAAACCGCCTCGAATTCACAATTTCATGCCATCTTTTACACACACAACCGACCCGAAAGATGCTTGCAATCGGGAGATAAACTAGAATCCGCTCTAGTAAATCATCGGGCAGGATCGAATCGATAGAAACCACAGGTAAATTGTCCTTATTACCCTCATCATCGATGTCCGAAAACGAATCGAACTCGCTATTACCTTTAGGAACATCATCAAGAAAATGACTAACCCATGATGTTTCCCCCTTCATGATCAATAATAATCTAACTAACCTGATGACCAAACAGAGTCAAAGCAGGTCAAATAAAGTCAAACATGCTTCATTTTTTATTCTATTTGTTTTAAACATAATATTAATAGATCAAACAAAACAAAACAAAAGAAAACATAACACAGCTAACCTGACCCCCCAAATCAAGATCAAATCCAGCTAATAACCTAAAAACAGATACAAATAAATGTCATAAAAATTCCCAAAAATAATAAAAAAAAAAATCCAAGATCTTGAATCAAGGAAAAAGGATTAATTGCATGTTACCTAAAAGGGAAAAAGGGGTTGAATCAAGGAAGCAGATTCTTTATCCATATGACACACAAAGACATATAAAGGCATATTCTTGACAATGATGAAGAAGCAAACTGCAGAGCAGAGTCACTGTCAAGACACAAGAAAAGAAACAACCATTATCACAAAATATATCATTTTTAAACACTTAAATCTGTTTTCTTGCTGTGAAGAAATCAAGAAAGATGAACAAAAAATGATACCCACATCAAAATTCACAATATTTATTATTTTTTTCAAGATTTTTACCCAAATAATAATAATAATAATAAAAGATTTGGAAATCAAACCCTAGAAATGGGATTTAAAAGAGGGGTTTAAAAAATAAAAAAATATTATAATCAAAATCAAATGATGATATAATAATAAAAGTTAGGTAAAGTACTAATAAGAGCAGAGAGAGCTATCAATCAAACATCAATAAAAGCCACCTAAAATCTATCTAAAGAACAAACCAATTGGAAACTGAATGAATAAACAATTGTGACAGATGTAAATACTATGAATAATAATATATTAAAATTTTAAAGAAAAATTAATTTACCTTAATTAGGGAAGGGGCTTCTTGGGTTTCTATAAAAATGCTTGAATCCAAATGGGTATTTCATGATTTGTAAAAAAGATGAATCTTGAACAAGGGAAATGAAAAAAGGCTCAAAATTTATGACATAAAAATGCAAAAAGGAAGAAGAAAAAAGAAAGATTTGTGTAAGTCTTATCTCTTTCTTGATTGTTCTTGAACAGAACAAAACAGAAAGAAAATAAAGTGTGGATTTAAAGGGGTTGTTCTTTGGCTTTTTTTAGGTAATAAAAAACAATGGGTAGTGGAGTGTAACCAGGAAAGGGTATAGAGGATGGATGGAGGGAGGGGTTTGAGGTGTGAGGTGTGTGTTTGATGTTTTATTTAAAGGATTTGATGGCATTTTAAATGGGGGAGTGGAGGGGGAGAAAAAACAACTCTTTTGAGAAAAACAAGACCAAATGCTTCTTTTCTTTTGTTTGTAGTACAAAAGATGTTTAATTTATTAGATAATTCTTGAATTATTCATACATCTATATAAATTCTTAACAATTTGTGTATTTTTTTTCAAGCATATATTTTACATTTTTTAACTTTCAGCCTTTTAGTTATAGAGTACACCTAGATACATATTTTTTTAAATATGTTTTCTTAATGAGTTATGACACAAAGTGGTTACTAACAAAAATGAAAATGATAATGATAATGATAACTATTGTTTTTGAAAGAAAACTAGACGTTAATGAAACTGATTAGATTATCAAGTACATTGATACTTCTATTTAAATACGTTTTCTTTATGAATTACAAAGTCGTTACTAACAAAATAACAATAATAATGAACAACTCATCTTCACAACAATAATGATTTATTATGTTAACTGGTGGACGGAAACAGAAGTTCACCGACGGAGTATGGATCTTTTGGTCGTAAGTATTTATTTCACATCTATGACCTTCCACCTATGGTGGAGTGGTCATGTGGATGATGGATAGAGCTTGGACCGGTTTAGGTCTCAAGTTCGACTCCTGACACAAGCATGCCAATGAAGAGGAGAGCCTGTAAGCCAGTGGATGCGCAGGTTCGAATCTGAGGCGACCCGGTTTTCATCCGGCTGTTACTTCAGCGAGGTTAACTCGTGTGGAGGCAGTACGGTTTCCGGACGAACGTCGCAGCCCCAACCGTACCAGCGTGGACCCGGTTCAGACAACATAGTCTGGACGCGTGGGTGGTCAGGGCCTGCCGCTTAGACGGGTGTGATGATCTCTGCCACACCAGTTAAGAAAGTCACCGATCAAAAAAAAAATTATTTCACATCTATCTTTACAACTATAAGTAGACATGGTAAAAAAAACCGGTTTTTCAACCCGGCCCGGAAAAAAAACCGGTAAACCGGTTTCACAAAAACCGCTTTTTTTAAAAACCGGTCCCAACCCGACCCCACAGCCCGGTTTTGGATAGGTTTTGGTTTCTGGATCCCAGACTGGTTTGAAAACCGGTTCTATAGAAAAACCGGTTTGAGGTGTAACCCGGTTTGAAAACCGGTTTTTGTAAAACCCGAAAAAAAAAACCGGTTTAAAAACCGGTTTTTGAACGTTACATAACGGCTATATAGCCGTTTGGAGCCAAAAACTAGCCGTTTTTTTGGTTTTTTTTGGGGATTTTTGACCCACAATCATACTATAAATACCCCTTAATGTTTAGGATCAATCACACCATCAAAAACACTCTCTAATCTTGCATTCTTCATCTACTTTCTCACTAGGGCTGTGCAACGGTTCAGAACCGGGCCAAACTGAACCGAACCGGACCGAACCGCGAACCGTTTATTCCAAAATATGAGAACCGGAACCGGAACCGATAATTACTAAACGGTTCGGTTCCAGAACCGGGTGAAACGGTTCTCATGAAACGGTTTTAGACCGGAACCGGTTATCAATAAAATCCTAAAATTAACATTAACAATTAAATAAAAAAATAAACAAAAACAATGATTTTTCTTAAAAAAAAATTATCAACAGTTTGTGTTAAACATGGTTACTAAAAGTATAGCAGTTTACGTATGAAAATATGTTTTGTTCGGATCAGATCATTCTTTTTATACAGATTAAACGGGTCAGAACAAGTTGTGCTGACTGCTGACCATCACCTAAGACAATACTCTACATTCCTACCAAGTAAAACAATTTAAAAGTGTTAAGAACTATAAAGAATGAAACAGCACATTTTATTTCAAACTAATAAAAAAGATGAATCTTGAACAAGGGAAATGAAAAAAGGCTCAAAATTTATGACATAAAAATGCAAAATTGTGAGCAAAAAGGAAGAAGAAAAAAGAAAGATTTGTGTAAGTCTTATCTCTTTCTTGATTGTTCTTGAACAGAACAAAACAGAAAGAAAATAAAGTGTGGATTTAAAGGGGTTGTTCTTTGGCTTTTTTTAGGTAATAAAAAACAATGGGTAGTGGAGTGTAACCAGGAAAGGGTATAGAGGATGGATGGAGGGAGGGGTTTGAGGTGTGAGGTGTGTGTTTGATGTTTTATTTAAAGGATTTGATGGCATTTTAAATGGGGGAGTGGAGGGGGAGAAAAAACAACTCTTTTGAGAAAAACAAGACCAAATGCTTCTTTTCTTTTGTTTGTAGTACAAAAGATGTTTAATTTATTAGATAATTCTTGAATTATTCATACATCTATATAAATTCTTAACAATTTGTGTATTTTTTTTCAAGCATATATTTTACATTTTTTAACTTTCAGCCTTTTAGTTATAGAGTACACCTAGATACATATTTTTTTAAATATGTTTTCTTAATGAGTTATGACACAAAGTGGTTACTAACAAAAATGAAAATGATAATGATAATGATAACTATTGTTTTTGAAAGAAAACTAGACGTTAATGAAACTGATTAGATTATCAAGTACATTGATACTTCTATTTAAATACGTTTTCTTTATGAATTACAAAGTCGTTACTAACAAAATAACAATAATAATGAACAACTCATCTTCACAACAATAATGATTTATTATGTTAACTGGTGGACGGAAACAGAAGTTCACCGACGGAGTATGGATCTTTTGGTCGTAAGTATTTATTTCACATCTATGACCTTCCACCTATGGTGGAGTGGTCATGTGGATGATGGATAGAGCTTGGACCGGTTTAGGTCTCAAGTTCGACTCCTGACACAAGCATGCCAATGAAGAGGAGAGCCTGTAAGCCAGTGGATGCGCAGGTTCGAATCTGAGGCGACCCGGTTTTCATCCGGCTGTTACTTCAGCGAGGTTAACTCGTGTGGAGGCAGTACGGTTTCCGGACGAACGTCGCAGCCCCAACCGTACCAGCGTGGACCCGGTTCAGACAACATAGTCTGGACGCGTGGGTGGTCAGGGCCTGCCGCTTAGACGGGTGTGATGATCTCTGCCACACCAGTTAAGAAAGTCACCGATCAAAAAAAAAATTATTTCACATCTATCTTTACAACTATAAGTAGACATGGTAAAAAAAACCGGTTTTTCAACCCGGCCCGGAAAAAAAACCGGTAAACCGGTTTCACAAAAACCGCTTTTTTTAAAAACCGGTCCCAACCCGACCCCACAGCCCGGTTTTGGATAGGTTTTGGTTTCTGGATCCCAGACTGGTTTGAAAACCGGTTCTATAGAAAAACCGGTTTGAGGTGTAACCCGGTTTGAAAACCGGTTTTTGTAAAACCCGAAAAAAAAACCGGTTTAAAAACCGGTTTTTGAACGTTACATAACGGCTATATAGCCGTTTGGAGCCAAAAACTAGCCGTTTTTTTGGTTTTTTTTGGGGATTTTTGACCCACAATCATACTATAAATACCCCTTAATGTTTAGGATCAATCACACCATCAAAAACACTCTCTAATCTTGCATTCTTCATCTACTTTCTCACTAGGGCTGTGCAACGGTTCAGAACCGGGCCAAACTGAACCGAACCGGACCGAACCGCGAACCGTTTATTCCAAAATATGAGAACCGGAACCGGAACCGATAATTACTAAACGGTTCGGTTCCAGAACCGGGTGAAACGGTTCTCATGAAACGGTTTTAGACCGGAACCGGTTATCAATAAAATCCTAAAATTAACATTAACAATTAAATAAAAAAATAAACAAAAACAATGATTTTTCTTAAAAAAAAATTATCAACAGTTTGTGTTAAACATGGTTACTAAAAGTATAGCAGTTTACGTATGAAAATATGTTTTGTTCGGATCAGATCATTCTTTTTATACAGATTAAACGGGTCAGAACAAGTTGTGCTGACTGCTGACCATCACCTAAGACAATACTCTACATTCCTACCAAGTAAAACAATTTAAAAGTGTTAAGAACTATAAAGAATGAAACAGCACATTTTATTTCAAACTAATAAAAAAGATGAATCTTGAACAAGGGAAATGAAAAAAGGCTCAAAATTTATGACATAAAAATGCAAAATTGTGAGCAAAAAGGAAGAAGAAAAAAGAAAGATTTGTGTAAGTCTTATCTCTTTCTTGATTGTTCTTGAACAGAACAAAACAGAAAGAAAATAAAGTGTGGATTTAAAGGGGTTGTTCTTTGGCTTTTTTTAGGTAATAAAAAACAATGGGTAGTGGAGTGTAACCAGGAAAGGGTATAGAGGATGGATGGAGGGAGGGGTTTGAGGTGTGAGGTGTGTGTTTGATGTTTTATTTAAAGGATTTGATGGCATTTTAAATGGGGGAGTGGAGGGGGAGAAAAAACAACTCTTTTGAGAAAAACAAGACCAAATGCTTCTTTTCTTTTGTTTGTAGTACAAAAGATGTTTAATTTATTAGATAATTCTTGAATTATTCATACATCTATATAAATTCTTAACAATTTGTGTATTTTTTTAAGCATATATTTTACATGTTTTAACTTTCAACCTTTTAGTTATAGAGTACATCTAGATACATATTTTTTTAAATATGTTTTCTTAATGAATTATGACACAAAGTGGTTACTAACAAAAATGACAATGATAATGATAACTATTGTTTTTGAAAGAAAACTAGAGGTTAATGAAACTGATTAGATTATCAAGTACATTGATACTTCTATTTAAATACGTTTTCTTTATGAATTACAAAGTCGTTACTCACAAAATAACAATAATAATGAACAACTCATCTTCACAACAATAATGATTTATTATGTTAACTGGTGGACGGAAACAGAAGTTCACTGACGGAGTATGGATCTTTTGGTCGTAAGTATTTATTTCACATCTATGACCTTCCACCTATGGTGGAGTGGTCATGTGGATGATGGATGGAGCTTAGACCGGTTTAGGTCCTAAGTTTGACTCCTGACACAAGCATGCCAATGAAGGGGAGAGCCTGTAAGCCAGTGGATGCGCAGGTTCGAATCTGAGGTGACCCGGTTTTCATCCGGCTGTTACTCCAGCGAGGTTAACTCGTGTGGAGGCAGTACGGTTTTCGGGCGAACGCCGCACCCCCAACCGTACCAGCGTGGACCCGGTTCAGACAACATAGTCTGGACGCGTGGGTGGTCAGAGCCTGCCGATTAGGCGGGTGTGATGATCTCTGCCACACCAGTTAAGAAAGTCACCGTTAAAAAAAAATTATTTCACATCTATCTTTACAACTATGAGCTCTCCCCATAAGAAATTGTGGCCCAACACTATTTAAGCTAAAAAAAATCTAGATCAGGGGATTTTTTATTTGTTCTTGTTACTCTAATTAAGCAACAACTTTTTGAAGGCCTTGTTGGGACGATCTAGTGCGATCGAACGATGAGAATAACACAAGAGTATGAAAGATTGGGTTTCCTCTCTCATTCCTCGATATTTGATTTTTCCTTAGACTGTAAGGAGTGGGGGCGGGAGAGAGGGCGGGAGGGGCTGGAACACCGCCGCCATAGGGGCGGGAAAGAAGGCGTGGGGCTGGGGGCGGGGAGAGGTTCACCGGCGTGGGGGAGATGTGGGGGACACGTGGCAGCGAGTGGTTGGTTGGAGCTTTGAATCTTGTTACCGTTAAAAAAAAAAAAAAAAAATTATAACCGTTATTTTCAACGGCTAATTTTAATAAAAAAATAATTTATTATATATATATATATATATATAAACAATACCATCTTCTACACAAACACACACTTCTTTTTTTCATAAAATCCTCTCCAAACTTCATATTTTTTCAAAAAAAATTGCAAGATGTCGGACGACTCTTCGAGTTCAGACGATTTGTTTGATCAGCTCGCTTTGGATGACTTTGGCGAAGGTGCCGCAGAGTTGTTAATGGCAACCGTTCAGAACGTCGTTAAAGCTATAGCGGACGACGAAGGGACCTCCGAACCACCCAAGCGTAGAAAGTATATAGTTCGCGAACGCGAAACCGGAAATGAGTCATTGGTACGTGATTACTTCTCACCCGAATCAACATACGATGAACGAAGTTTTAGGCGGCGTTTTCGTATGAGTCGTAATTTATTTTTAAGAATAACAAATGATTTAGAAAATAATTATGAATATTTCAAACAAAGGCCCGATGCACGTGGTCAGATGGGATTTACCGCGATGCAAAAGGTCACAGCCGCGCTTAGATCATTGGCTTACGGAACCAGTTCCGACGTAATGGATGAGTATCTAAGGATGGCCGAGCGAACGGCTAGAGAAAGTACTCAGTTTTTTTGTGCGGGCGTCATTGATTTATATTTAAAAAGATATTTAAGAAAACCAACATTTAGTGACGTCCAACAACATTGATTTATATTTAAATAGAACATTGTTCTATTTAAAAAGAAATGCCACATGGCACTTCCCCCCACCTCTTCCCCCCCCCCCCCCTTCCACTCCCCACAATTATTTTCCCCCCCAAAAGGGCCCCACAAGTGCCACATGACGCTTCCCCCCACCTCTCCCCCCCCCCCCCCCCCCCCCAACCCCTTATAGTCTTAATGGGTCACATAGAACAATGTTCTATGTTCTAGTCACGTGTTTCATCACTGCAATTACTATTACCATGTTTTTAGCTACACCCCTTTAGTGAATCCTAATCTAGATATGATTACGTCCGCCGGTATATGGAATTATGGATGAATATAGTAGGTTATCCGTGGATATTATAAATAAACCGGGTATATGTAATCATTTTATAGATGATTAAGAGAATATATATCATGGATTGATAGTGAAAATGCTCTTAGTGTTATAAATACATTTACCAAGGGGAGGGCGATATGGGTTCAGGGAGGGATTGAAGTGCTGTTTGTTTTTTCTACATGAAAAGGTATGCAGTCTGCAAGAAGAATACTGTTTGTTTGTTAATGTCTGCAGGCTGCTGAAATAAACTGAAATTTAAATAAACTGATTTTTTACAGCAGTCTGGTGGTAGACGGTGGTGGTGGGTGGTGGACCGTGGTAGTGGTGGACGGTGGTGGTGGACGGTGGACGGTGGTGGTGGTGGACGGTGGTGGTGGATGGTGGGGGTGGTGGTGGACGGTGGTGGTGGATGGAGGTGGATGGTGGTAGGTGGTGGTGGACCATGGTGGTGGTGGGTGGTGGACCGTGGTGGTGGTAGACGATGGAAGTGGTGGGTGATGGTGGACCGTGGTAAGTGGTGGTGGACCGTGGTAGTGGTGGACCGTGGTGGTGGACGTGGTGGTGGTGGAGGACCGTGGTGGTGGAGGACATCTATCAAAATTTCCTTAAACTCTCCAAATATTACATCAGCGTTACTTCAACTATTTCCACAACTCATTAAATTCTCCAAATTATAGGGTATCCATTAAAATTTCTCCAAGCTCCCCAATGATAAGAGTGTGTGTGTAAATAGATACAAAAGGTGACCGACAATGTTTCAACCCGACTCAACGTTGACAAGCAACATTTCTGCCTGACTCGGCCCGTTGCCGTTGGGTCGGGGTTCTTGGTAAGGGCGGTCCTATTCGAGGTGGTGGTGGGAGGCAGTTTGTGACTTGTGTAACACCCCAACCGATGGCGGAATCATCGAGGTACCACGTAGTGACGATTGTTTAAAAGCTCATGGTACTAAAATGTAAATATTTGATTATTGAATATTGTTTTACAACATGTGAAAATAAATACATGACAACAAAAATAGAGATAATTGATTTATTTTAGTCTAAGTCCAAAGTCCTATGTGAAGCGTCAAGCAGCTTATCCTGAAACATGCACGAAAATAAATTTTGTCAACATAAGATGTTGGTGAGTACTACTTAGCTTTGTACATATAGTATAAGTTTGAAAAGTAGTACAATTCATGTGTCTAGCATCACCAAGGCATTATGTAAACACGCAAGTAACCAAACAAGACAAAGATCAAATGTAAAGTTGATAAGATGAAATTGATAATGAGCACCCTAACACGTGTCAAGTCTAAAAGAGCACCATAACATAAGTTATGTCTAAATGAGCACCGTAACATAAGTTACGTCTATATGTAAAGAGCACCATAACATAAGTTATGTCTAGATGTATGATTTTGTATGTAAGCTACGTTCATGTTCAAACATAAGCACAAAGATAATCAAGACACGTATATGAATTGTAAATGAATAAAAATGTATGTGTAAATGAATTTGCAAGTTTCGTATACTTGTGCATGAATCACCCCAAAAGTGTGAAAACGAAAAAAAATGGATAAGTAATACTCACCTTAGCAAGATGGTAAGTCTTGTGGAATTGAATAAGTGTAATCCAACGTTGCCAAGTATCACCCTATGTATAAGGTATCAAATAAGTCTAAGTCTATCTAGTCTATAAGTATTTTCTAGGGTTTCGAATTGGGGATAACTATTCGTTTGATTAATAAATTAAACGTTTAATAAACAAGAGAAAGTTAATAAATAAATAAACAAAAGTCTTTTTGTAAATTTTAAATCAAATATGGTCACAATATAAAGTTTTAAGTGTGAAAATAATTTTTATAAAATTATTTTCTTAAAAATAGAATATTTAATCTATTTATTTCAATTTGTTAAAATATAACTTTAATATTTAAAAATATTAAAATTAAAGAATTTTTAAATTAAAAATTGTATTTCTGTTCTAAATGGATAGAAATAATTTTTATAAAACTTTGGTGCAAAAATATTGTAAAATGAATTTATTATGATTTATTTATGATTAAATCTAACAAAAATTGATTAAAAATATTAAATAAATGGTTTTTCAGAAATAAAAATCATTTCAGAAATGTTTAATGTTATATAAACTTAGAATAATTTTTGTGGAAATTTACGTAATCGTTTTGATATTTTTATAGAATTTTTATAAATAAAATAGAATAAAATTGAAATATTATTATATATATTAAATAAATGATTTTTGAAAATCTAAAAATTGGATAATAAATATTACCATTTGAAGGACATAAAATAAATTTTATAGAATTTATAAATCAGATTTGGTATTTTTAATTCGTTTTTAAAGTTAATAACTAAAAATACAAAAGAAAAGTCTTTAAAAAAAATGTTTGTAGCTTGCAAGAATCGAACCCGGGCCTCTGGCCGGTTCGTGTTTATAATCACAAGCCCAGACCAGTTGGTCTGGACCCTGAGAACGATTAATCTTGTGTTAAAATAATTATATAGTCATGTTTGAAGCAAATTTAAAACCTTTATAAAAGAAAAGAATAAAACTGTGTAGTGTGGGAATCGAACTCGCGTGCTCGGGTTTGATAACAACAGACACAACCACTAGATTAGGATCAGTGGTTGTGTTGAGTTTGCATCCGTTTAAATTAAATAAACAGATATGCGTTTATGTTCTTCCCCAATTCAAGCATTCGAACCCTAGATTTTACAATCAATCAAAATACGTGATAATAACTAAATTAAACATAGGATTTTTGAAGTGGAAGGGCCGATTAACATGATAGAACAAGAAATTGAAATTTACCAGACGCGAAAGCCTTCTAAATCGAAGTCAAAGCAAAAGTCAAACTGCGAGGAATGCTTGATTAACACGAAGGTTTAAGAGGAATTGAGAGTGGGGGTCTGTTAATCGCTCTTTTCAGAGTTTGTGTGCGAGTCTAATTGATTTAAAATCGAGTATTTATACAGATTCATTCGAGTTGTTTAGGAAAGTTCAATAATGAGCATTAACTCGATAATTGGCAGATTTAACGCGTTCAATCACGCGTGGTACTGGTTTAGAAAGGGGAGGTGATAATAATGCGTAATATCCGGCGTTTATTGCTCGGATTGGCGAGTTTTTTGGCGTGGGTTATGTGCAGCGATCGAACAGGGAGAAGGAGGAATAAGCAAACAAAGGTTTAGATGGTTTATATACAATAATGGTTGGGTTTATTTCAGAAGTCAGGTGCAGCCCGGATGGTTGTGGTGCGAGTGTTGTGCTGGGCCGGCTCCGGTTCGAGCCACGGCAGCAGCAGGAATATATATATTTTTTTTAACAGACTAGAGGGAAAGGGGAGGGGGTTTGGGCCGGTTTAAATGGGCTGCTGCTGTTGGGCTTCGATGCTTGGGCTCCAAAATTGACAAGGGATTTAGATTGGGTTATGTTGGGTTTCAAGGGGTGGGTTTGGTTATGGTTTGGTTTAGAGATTTAGCTTTTATTATTATTATGATTATTATTATTATTATTATTATTATTATTATTATTATTATTATTATTATTATTATTATTATTATTATTATATACAAAAATAAAATAAAAGAAAAGTGACGGATGTCACAGCATCCCCTACTTTTAGAAACTTCGTCCCGAAGTTATTAGAAACATAGGGTTATGGATGTTTGGGTAAAAATTAAGATAACTGTGGTTTGGAAAATTCGAATGATTTGGATAAGAGGTTTGATAGGTGTGAGTTAAGGATTTGGATTAAGTTCGTCTCAAATACTAAGGAGAATAAGAATCTTAAACTTCAAGTTTTAGGAATCCTAAAATAAATGTATGAGTTGATTGACTAAAAAAAAGACTAAATGAACTACCAAGTAAGTAGAGTTTGTTCCTGGTCCGACTTCCAGTCTCACTTTCAATGCATCATTAGTGTTTATATATAGGGTGTACCGCAGCTAACCCACCACACCTTTGATACCTTGAAAACGTACTGGACGCCTACCAAAAACTCTAATAGAATTTCACACCACCTTAACGTACCTGTAAATTAATGATTACGTTCCGGACCGGAATCATCAATTTACCTTACATTAGGGTTTTATGTCCTTCTATGATCCTAGCCTAACAACACATTAAAGCAAATAAGTTCCACAAGAAGATGACACAACAAACACGTTGGGTTACAATGAGACGCTATCAACGAAATGAGGCTATATAATAATGAGTTCAATTACACTGGTTTGCAACGACTTGCAAGCATAACAAAATTTAAGTATGGGCTACCACCCGTCCGGGGAGCCCTTTAAGTGATATGTTTGTTTTAGTTGAGTGGATAAATGTAGTAGTTGTCTTTCATAGATCAACATGCAAATTGATAATACACACATGCAAGCAAGTTTATAAGTACGACGACCATTAAGTATAAGTGTTATTTTTGTGGCCTATAGAAATAGCTCATATTTGGCCAGCCATGTTTACGAGTATCATGAATAATTAAATGTTTAATGAATAGTCAATTTAAGGAAAATCAAGTTTCATATAACAAACAATGATTGTTTTTTTTAGAAAAGCTCTGTAGGATCAAGTATCAAGTTTTTAGTAGTTTGATTTCATGGAAATCAAGTCCAAATGTTTCAACAAAATGTGAGGTAGAGTCTTAAACTTCTACGATTAAAATAAACGTAACCAGATATGATAAATTTCCAACCTGCGTTCGTACACAATAGTATGCAAGGAATTTCTAGATGTTATATGCTTATGAGTACGACATAATTGGGTACAAAATGGTAATAGGATCAAGAAAATGAAAACACAAGTATTGGATTCCCGAGTCTTAAGAAGATTCCATCCATGGCTTAGCTACCGTTTGCTTCGTTGATATTGATATTGAAAACTCGTCCATGCGCCACCTGGTTTACATTATTCAATTCAGGGCATTGAGGTCGCATGTGGTTAGGGTCCCCACAATTATAACATGCCCGGCCATTAGTAATCGGCAGTGGTTACTAGGCAGCTGTTTGATGATTATCCTGTGTCCTAGCCGTTACACGACAAGTAGTAGCAAAGTGTCCAAACCTTCTACATCTAGTGCATTGACGACATGGAAGATTTGCAGGGTGATGATACTTGCAAGTGTTGCATTGAGGATGGATTCCCGTGTAGGCTTTCTTGATAGGGGGTTGAGTCACAGGATCCACAACAGTATGGTTCTGATTATCGCCCGTTCGTTTCTTGGAGTTCGAAGAAGTAGTGGCGGCCTTTGCTAAAACGGTCTTAGATGATTCAACAACATGGGTGGTTTTCTCAGCAGACGTCTTGGTGCCCTTCCTAACCAAGTTTCCTTTCTTTACGTGTTTGTCTGTTAATGTGGCTGCGAGTTGAATTGCTTCTTCTACCGTAGCGGGCTTGCTTCCAGTGACTACATCTTGAATCAGGTCAGGTAATCCCTCGATATATTTTTCGATTGCTCGAGATACCGGGGTAACCATGTGTGGAACCAATATGCTGAGTTCATGATATCGAGTGTTGTACGCAAGGTTCTCACCACTATCTTGTTTCAGCCCATGGAACTCTACCTCCAGTTTCCTGATTTCGTTCCTAGGGCAGAATTTAGCGATCATGAGTTCCTTAACCTCAGTCCATGACAAAGATAATGCAACATTAGCGCCCCGATTGCGCTTTTCGCCATTCCACCAGGTTAGCGCCCCCTTTTGAAGGACACTAGTAGCATAGCGAACTCCTGCAACCCCACAAAATTCACTGGTGTAACCATGTGTGGAACCAATATGCTGAGTTCATGATATCGAGTGTTGTACGCAAGGTTCTCACCACTATCTTGTTTCAGCCCATGGAACTCTTCCTCCAGTTTCCTGATTTCGTTCCTAGGGCAGAATTTAGCGATCATGAGTTCCTTAACCTCAGTCCGTGACAAAGATAATGCAACATCAGCGCCCCGATTGCGCTTTTCGCCATTCCACCAGGTTAGCGCCCCCTTTTGAAGGACACTAGTAGCATAGCGAACGCGGAGTTCATCAGGACACTCGCTGTTCACAAAGGTGCTCTCCATACTTTCAAACCATTGGAGGAGGCCAGTAGCACCCTCCTCACTAGTGAATTTTGTGGGGTTGCAGGAGTTAAAGTGTTTGAAAGTGCATCGAAATTGAGTCGTACTCCCTGTGTTGGCACTGTTGCTATTCTGGTTCAACTCACTAACAAGGTTTGGGATCACCGCAGCAATTTGCTCAGCGACTAAAGATGCGAGGCGACGATCAGAACGTTGTCCAGAAGCACGAACAGTGCGTTGGCTGGCATCACGGAGCATGCGGCGAGCAGACATCTATGTGGCAGTCAATGAATAATCATGAGATTAGAAAATGTAAGTGTATAACCGTACAGATGATTATGAAAGTATGAACTTGTAAGCAATATATGAAAATACAAAATATTGTATATGAAACGAGAGAGTATTATTGAAAAACTTTGCATAAAATGCTTGGAGTGCCCTTGTCTAGCTGTAAAGCCCAACAAGAACGTTGACTTTTCAAAGAAATTGAACCCAATGGTGATTAAAGAAGACATGCTTTAGCCTATAAGTGGACACTCACTCCAGGAATCCCCAGGTAAGCATAACAGGTCCGTTATTGGATTTATGCGCTATGCTTGCCTATGCCAGAAAACCCAGTGTACAGGCATCCACCCTTCCATATTGCACGTGTTCCATCACACTCATTAAAGCTCAACAACTTTGAAGGAGCAAAATAAGAGTAGGCATTATGCCTAAGAGTGTCTTCATGAAAGGTACTGCTCCCGTTCCTTGATGATGTAGACTTTCCACTCCTTGTAGGACACCATCTTTATGCACCATGATGAAAGATGAGGAGAAATGGAGGAGAATGGAAAGATAAAAGAAGGAAAGTAGAGGGAAATGAGGGGTAGGGTAATTTAGGAAATATTATGCATGAAAGTTCGGTTATAGTCTAGGCCATTTTATCTAATAAACTAGTTCCCTATAACCATGGCTCTGATACCAATCTGTAACACCCCAACCGATGCCGGAATCATCGAGGTGCCACGTAGTGACGATTGTTCAAAAGCTCATGGTACTAAAATGTAAATATTTGATTATTGAATATTGTTTTACAACATGTGAAAATAAATACATGACAACAAAAATAGAGATAATTGATTTATTTTAGTCTAAGTCCAAAGTCCTATGTGAAGCGTCAAGCAGCTTATCCTGAAACATGCACGAAAATAAATTTTGTCAACATAAGATGTTGGTGAGTACTACTTAGCTTTGTACATATAGTATAAGTTTGAAAAGTAGTACAATTCATGTTTCTAGCATCACCAAGGCATTATGTAAACACGCAAGTAACCAAACAAGACAAAGATCAAATGTAAAGTTGATAAGATGAAATTGATAATGAGCACCCTAACACGTGTCAAGTCTAAAAGAGCACCATAACATAAGTTATGTCTAAATGAGCACCGTAACATAAGTTACGTCTATATGTAAAGAGCACCATAACATAAGTTATGTCTAGATGTATGATTTTGTATGTAAGCTACGTTCATGTTCAAACATAAGCACAAAGATAATCAAGACACGTATATGAATTGTAAATGAATAAAAATATATGTGTAAATGAATTTGCAAGTTTCGTATACTTGTGCATGAATCACCCCAAAAGTGTGAAAACGAAAAAAAAGGGATAAGTAATACTCACCTTAGCAAGATGGTAAGTCTTGTGGAATTGAATAAGTGTAATCCAACGTTGGCAAGTATCACCCTATGTATAAGGTATCAAATAAGTCTAAGTCTATCTAGTCTATAAGTATTTTCTAGGGTTTCGAATTGGGGATAAGTATTCGTTTGATTAATAAATTAAACGTTTAATAAACAAGAGAAATTTGA
Source organism: Ambrosia trifida (assembly GCA_028751855.1). Lineage (NCBI taxonomy): Eukaryota > Viridiplantae > Streptophyta > Magnoliopsida > Asterales > Asteraceae > Ambrosia > Ambrosia trifida. The sequence continues at coordinate 11,739,774 of CM054131.1, forward strand.
TAAATAAATAAACAAAAGTCTTTTTGTAAATTTTTAATCAAATATGGTCACAATATAAAGTTTTAAGTGTGAAAATATTTTTTATAAAATTATTTTCTTATTAATAGAATATTTAATCTATTTATTTCAATTTATCAAAATATAACTTTAATATTTAAAAATATTAAAATTAATGAATTTTTAAATTAAAAATTGTATTTCTGTTCTAAATGGATAGAAATAATTTGTATAAAATTTTGGTGCAAAAATATTGTAAAATGAATTTATTATGATTTATTTATGATTAAATCTAACAAAAATTGATTAAAAATATTAAATAAATGGTTTTTCAGAAATAAAAATCATTTCAGAAATGTTTAATGTTATATAAACTTAGAATAATTTTTGTGGAAATTTACGTAATCGTTTTGATATTTTTATAGAATTTTTATAAATAAAATAGAATAAAATTGAAATATTATTATATATATTAAATAAATGATTTTTGAAAATCTAAAAATTGTATAATAAATATTACCATTTGAAGGACATAAAATAAATTTTATAGAATTTATAAATCAGATTTGGTATTTTTAATTCGTTTTTAAAGATAATAGCTAAAAATACAAAAGAAAAGTCTTTAAAAAAATGTTTGTAGCTTGCAAGAATCGAACCCGGGCCTCTGGCCGGTTCGTGTTTATAATCACAAGCCCAGACCAGTTGGTCTGGACCCTGAGAACGATTAATCTTGTGTTAAAATAATTATATAGTCATGTTTGAAGCAAATTTAAAACCTTTATAAAAGAAAAGAATAAAACTGTGTAGTGTGGGAATCGAACTCGCGTGCTCGGGTTTGATAACAACAGACACAACCACTAGATTAGGATCAGTGGTTGTGTTGAGTTTGCATCCGTTTAAATTAAATAAACAGATATGCGTTTATGTTCTTCCCCAATTCAAGCATTCGAACCCTAGATTTTACAATCAATCAAAATAGGTGATAATAACTAAATTAAACATAGGGTTTTTGAAGTGGAAGGGCCGATTAACATGATAGAACAAGAAATTGAAATTTACCAGACGCGAAAGCCTTCTAAATCGAAGTCAAAGCAAAAGTCAAACTGCGAGGAATGCTTGATTAACACGAAGGTTTAAGAGGAATTGAGAGTGGGGGTCTGTTAATCGCTCTTTTCAGAGTTTGTGTGCGAGTCTAATTGATTTAAAATCGAGTATTTATACAGATTCATTCGAGTTGTTTAGGAAAGTTCAATAATGAGCATTAACTCGATAATTGGCAGATTTAACGCGTTCAATCACGCGTGGTACTGGTTTAGAAAGGGGAGGTGATAATGATGCGTAATATCCGGCGTTTATTGCTCGGATTGGCGAGTTTTTTGGCGTGGGTTATGTGCAGCGATCGAACAGGGAGAAGGAGGAAGAAGCAAACAAAGGTTTAGATGGTTTATATACAATAATGGTTGGGTTTATTTCAGAAGTCAGGTGCAGCCCGGATGGTTGTGGTGCGAGTGTTGTGCTGGGCCGGCTTCGGTTCGAGCCACGGCAGCAGCAGGAATATATATATATATATATATATATATATATATATATATATATATATTTAACAGACTAGAGGGAAAGGGGAGGGGGTTTGGGCCGGTTTAAATGGGCTGCTGCTGTTGGGCTTCGATGCTTGGGCTCCAAAATTGACAAGGGATTTAGATTGGGTTATGTTGGGTTTCAAGGGGTGGGTTTGGTTATGGTTTGGTTTAGAGATTTAGCTTTTATTATTATTATGATTATTATTATGATTATTATTATTATATACAAAAATAAAATAAAAGAAAAGTGACGGATGTCACAGTTTGGGTCATGGTTGGTGGTCCTGGCGGTGGGGGTCATTGGTTCGGTTTAAGTAGGCGGTCTAGGTCATTCAAGGGTCACGGTCAAGCTTGGTCGAACGTGGTCGTGGGTTTGAGTCCCACGGATGACGCCAATGAATAAACGCCAATCCAAACTAATACTCGAAAAATAAAGAAATGAAGAGATTTTATTGATGTTGTGTGGCAGTTACACCGAGTATAAAATGGATAAATATTTCAACCAATCTTTCTTACAAAACTTAGAGTGAAGTAGTGTGTTTATTTGAGAGCGTAAAATGCCAACCCCTTCTTCACAGTGAGAGGGGGTATTTATAGTGTGTGGTTTGCATCCACGAATTGATGGTGATTGACAGACCATGCACGCGGGTCCCACAGGTGAGGCCGTTGGGGAATTTCCGTTGTCCTTCTCTGATTGGCTGCATGTCCTTTTTACTCGTTCTTTCTGTGCTTGCTAGTGGTAGGAGATCATGGAGCAGGGAATACTGGCCTCTGTTTGGCCGGGCGTCCCTTTCATTCTCTCTCTACGGCTGTCATCTACTAGGTTTCAAACGTGCCCCGCATAAAGCTTCTATTGATTGTTCCTTGATTGCTGATGTGTGAAAGTAGCTTCGCGTGAGGTAGTCCTGCACACGTTCACGCCTCCTGACACATATCTCTCCACTTTATAATTGTTGTGGCTATCAAATTCAGTAGAAATTCGGATAAATTTGAGTGACTCTAATTGCTTCATATCTCAATTTCTTTTGGAATGTTTGAATTCCAAATTCATTCCTTACTATTGGGTGTGAAGGCTAGTATAGTGCAAGGTTTTATAGGTTTGGTTTGTTGGTTGTACTGAACTCATGTTTTTTGTTTGAGTTGCTTCAGTCATGTTATGTTGATTTGTATATGCACAAGTGGTTGTTTGTTGTTGCATTGATATAATAAAATGTTTTTCTTTTTCTTCTAAATAAACAATATTTTTTTTATTCTGCCTTGGCCCCTTTTAGCCTTTACATGTTTGCTATGACATTTTTAATTAACCTTTATTTATATACGACGGTGGAAAAAAAAATCCATGGGTCCATGCGTTCCTTAATTGAAAATGCATCATGTCCAATAGCCACCCTTTACCTAATTGATCCCACTTTTGTCCATGTTCGCTATCTTTATATTATTATCAACATCATTATACACACACACATTAGGTTGCATTCAATAACAAAAGGTATCTCGTATCCTTGAAGTGTTTTTCTCGAAGATATAAAAGTCCATATCCTTCTAACAAATGTTGATCAAGAGTATCCGGTTATTGGTGTGTCATAGACTTTGGTTGAGAGATAGTATCTTTGTATTAGATTTGGCGAGGGACATGTTAGTGCATTGTTTTTTTCTTTACTCACGGTTTTTTCTAACCTCTGGTTAAGAAACATCTGTACTCGCTTATGTTTTGGTTGTTTTTCGTGTGGAATGAAAGTATCCCCTTCTCCTTTAAAAAAAATGGTATCCTTGAGTTCTATAGTGATGATAAATGGATAAATGCTAATAACATATTTTCATTTGACATTTCCAATGTTTGTGTGTTGTATAGAAACATTCATCAAATAACGTACATGTTATGATTCCTACAAGTATACATTTATCATTCTGATATTAAAGTTTCTAAATGTTGTGATTTTTTTATATATTTTTTTTTGTAATAATAAAAACTATTAATTAAAGTGTTTTATTTTGAAAGGGGTGTAAAAACAAATATCATGCTGGTGTTTCCATGTGCAAAAAGATTTCGTATTATAAAATGCCCTTGTGCCACATTGGAAAAGGAGTTAAAAACAATGGTTTCCAACTCGTCACACTTATCATTTCGTTACTACGCTTTTCAACCAAATATATAAAAACATAATTAAGTTTTATAAAACGACATATAAAAACATATGTATACATTAACACATACAAGTACGACAAAAATAATTTTATATGATCCAATTCATTTACTCTTTAATATATAATAATCGTTTACTCATTAATATATAAATGATGATGATGATATATGGGAAACATCGGACTTTGGCATGCAAATGGAGATCGCCACATGCTCCTTTTTTTTTTTTTTTTTTTTTTTACCTTTAGTATCTTTCTTTGAATTAAAAATAACTTTACTCATTCATTACTAAAACTAGTGGTAATGCCCGCGCGTTGCTGCGGGTTCGTTACGCGAGGAAAATATAGTCAGTATCTTTTTTTGGTACCAGAACTTCCTGTGAAGCGGCATCTGAAATTCCCGATATTCAAACGTGTTAACGTGTTTTCAAAGATTAAAAGACCGAAAAGATTGATCTAATGTTTTGTTGTTTACCTCTATGTGTGAAATTTCTTTCAATGACATATCAACAAAATAGGCATATAAAGCCCTTATAACAGCCTGCAATGCACAAATTCATTAAACCCATGTTTGCATTGCACAAATCTTTCAATGGATGAGTTGGGTAACAAGTAATTTACATACGGTTTGGGCCACGCCCACCAAAAATAATATTCATTTGATTTAAAAATGTTAATAAAAAACTAATGCCCTAAATATTATTCAAAAACTATATTGATACATACACATGTATTAAAATACACTTTACAAACACGTTTAACCCGTTTTATTTTTAGTTTTTTTTTTACCCATTTGTGGAGGTAAAATTTTGTGGTTGCCTTGTTTTACCTGGTGAGATACGACTACAACAAGCGCACGTTGTCGTTCTAACTCAATAATAACCTGCTCCAACCTGTTATATGCACAACTGCAAACTTTTGACGTTGCTTAAAATACCAAAAATTTAATTATTTACTTTCTATATTTTCAACAGAGATTTTTCCTTGTATTTGAATTCAATACCTTTGTATCATATCGAGATACGACTCTCCACGAGGATATCGATACCTGAGTTTGTCTTTCTTCCTTGACCTTTAAAAAAAATACCATTGAATGGAAAGGTATAAAATTACAAAAAAAAAAAAAAAAAAAAAATCGAATATTTCATATTTAACATACTCATATTCTTCAGGCATGTTCTTCTTTAGTTCTTCATACGTCATACCGTCACATACACCAACATTTATCTCATCAAGTGCAGGCCATTGTATCTATAACGTAAAGAAAGCACACAAATTTTACAAATGATAAATGATCAAAGAAGCAATTTATGTGACATGTAAAACTAACCTTGGGGAATCCAGCAATTTGATTTGCAATCAAAATTGTTCGTTGCAATGTGCTTGTCCAAATCTAGGTGCATAAATAAAAAAAAAAACAATATAAAACATTACAAACTTTGTGCAACAAACAAAGAAAATGCAAATAGTAAAATAAGTAATAGTTCTTACAAAAGCAATTTTTTTAGGCAAGATAGTTCATGTGGCCTTCAATTGAATGTTATAAGAGGAGGACTTGAATTTCACAATCAATCTCATTCAATTTGATCCTTAAGGTTACGGAACTTGAAGGGACAAGAGGTTAATAATCTATATTGATGAAGGAAGAAGGCAAAGGATTGAAGGGTATGGATGGAAGAAGGATGGTAGTATTGTAAAAGTCTTTTGATATTGTAAAGGGGGAGGTGGATGAAATGTCTATATTACCCTTTTAAGTGTCTTAATTGTCCCAATTATGCCCATAATACCCTTAAATTTCTTGCTTAAATATGTTGTACATGTTGCTTGTTAAGTTGTACGAAAATGCAAATTACCTTGTTGTACATAACTCCTCCTTTATAATGTACTAGTGGGGTGCCCGCGCGTTGCGGCGGGAGCACGACATTTACTAAAAATGAAAAAAAAACAACAAAAATAAATATGTGATGATAAATGTAAACAAGGGTAAGGCACGTGTCATATGATCTTATTGCATATTACATGAGACAAAGAAGGATATCATAGACTCATCATGAAAGCTTGGCACGTTGACCAAGCTTCGATATGCGTGTAAGTTTCGATATGCCTATTGCAATATTCTCGTACACAAAATCCCTTATGAATCTGCAAAAACAAAAGAAAATGGTTCATTAGTTGTCTTCATGGTAGAAGGCAACCATAAGATATCAGTAAGAATAAGGCCTCATAAAGGTACAAATTGAAGAAAAAACAAGTGACAATGCCTACTAACAAACCAAAGATTATAAAGAGAATAAGGAATGAGAGAGTTGTTCATTGAGATGTATATAATAACAACATAATGGCCACTATTTATAGGGCTCTAATAGAAGGTATATACATAAATGAGAAAAAAAGAGTTAGAAACATGGATAGTCACTAATAATATATAAAGGAGTTAGAAACATGGATAGTCACTAATAACTTTATTATTTCATAAACAACTTAATTGTTAATGTAAAAAGACATTTTCACCCCTTTACCACATTCATTAAGTTATTGTACCATATGCATTATATGTTGTAATTACTTAAATTTGGTTGGAATCCTTCACTCATGCTTTATAATATAGTATAGACAACTTAATTGTTAATGTAAAAAGACAATTTCACCCCTTTACCACATTCATTAAGTTATTGTACCATATGCATTATATGTTGTAATTACTTAAATTTGGTTGGAATCCTTCACTCATGCTTTATAATATAGTATAGACAACTTAATTGTTAATGTAAAAAGACAATTTCACCCCTTTACCACATTCATTAAGTTATTGTACCATATGCATTATATGTTGTAATTACTTAAATTTGGTTGGAATCCTTCACTCATGCTTTATAATATAGTATAGATTATAGATTATAGATTATAGATTAAAAATTTATAGTTGTTTAATAAACAAATTATGCTATTTTTTTATTATTAAAAACCTCATTCTATATGTATTCTTGTTGTTTGAGAGAGATTATAATTTATAAACATAAGAGAAAACGAGCCGAAGAGATCAGACTAAGGAGTGAGGTATTATTAACCATAATACGTGTCGTAGTGGTTTAACGAAAAATCATCCCCACTTCATAGAAATTTATGATAATTTATCTTACATGGTTCAACTTATTCTAATTATGGTAAGGTTTGACGAAACTAAAGAGCAACCCCAGCCAATAATCTCCAGCCCAACTGGTTTGAGGTAGGGTGGGTTTTTCTTTAGGGGTTCCTATCCTGGGGTAGGTCACAGGTTTGATCCATGCACACCACAAAAAAAATCCGCGTGACTGTTTGATCTTAGGCAAGGAGAACACCGGTATGTGGGAAGGGATTCGAACTTGGGACTGCTAGGTTAGAGTTGTACAAGGATTTCCACTTAACTAAGCATTAAAAAAAAGCGCAACCCCAATAGCAAAATGCTCATAAATTATCATAATTTTTTTGTTATCCCCAACCATAAGTTCAAACCTTACCAATCACATTAATTGGATATGAAAATTGAAGAGTTGGTGATACGTTTTTTTAGGCGTATATCAGTGGTAATCTCTTGGCTAGAAAGTCATCCTGTCCAGGATCGAACCCCTCACCACATGCATGTCCCTTTCAAACCTATTGCGTATATTTTTTTTTTTCAATAGACGGCGGGACTCGAACTTGGGAACCTTCCGAGCGAGAACCACGCAAGCGTGTAAACCCTCCCATCTTTGACCAGTTACACTGGACATCATTGGCAAGAGTTGGTTAAACGTGTTAATCGTATGAGAGTTTTTGTTGTTTTCAATTATGTCAAATGCGTGAACGAGCAAGAATGATAAGTGTTCTGGTTATACTTACAGACAAACGCAACAAGATAATTCATTAGACATTGAAACAATATTGTCCCCATACCTATGGACAGCTATGGATGCTTCCGTTGGGATTATTCTTTGCTTTTAAGTTTTAACTTATTAAAGCATTGAACTAAATACAAGAGTTGGTTGTTTGATAATCATTAATCATATCAAATAGCTTTTTATATGAATTTCTCTCAACAATTATGCACCGTTCTTAGAAACGTTGTGTTTGTAGTCGTTTTGTCTACGTATTTAGTTAGCATAACGTGTCATTAATACAATTTGATAATTATCGTTTATACAAATATCAGTGTTGTACTATCACAACACTCAATTAACACATAGTATTTCAAACGTAATATATAAACTATCCAAAGTACCCTAAGATCTAACATTAAGTTATGTACATTAATTTCTAAATGTTAGCATAAACCCACACGTTGCAACAAGGTTGTGGAGTGTTTGGCGGTACTTGGGTTTGGTCAATCGCTTTAATTGTGTTGTGCATTATACAAACATGCTAATAATGTGTAATATATGATTGGAGAATGTACAATTTGAGTAGGAAATAGATGTACACATTGTAGAAAAGTAAGCAATTAAGTTTGTAATAAATAACATGCGATATTAAAGTAACAAAAATTCGAAACAAGTAAAACCATAGCGATTTCTAAAATTAAAGAACATAAGTGAAGAATAAAGATTAAAACTAAACAACCACGATTGAGTGGATGGGGGGGGGGGGGGGGTAAGGGTCTGAGTGTAAAGGGATACATATTACATACATTATACCCTCCTAACAAAGATCATAACATGCATGTAGTAGGTACCTATCATTTATGGTCAAGTTATTTTTTACTCAATCATTTGTGTTTTAGACCCTATATGGTGGTTGAGTTATTTTCTCTTGCTTGTGTTTTAAATGATAATTCAATTATTAGAACCCATGTTTGTACATGTTGATCATAAAATTCCAAGCAAGCAAGAAGCTATAACACAATGTACATGAAACACAAAGAAAGTTTGACCTTGGGAAAATACAAAGCATGATTACACCAAAGACTCCAATCCAAACCGCATGATTTCACCCAGATGGTTGCCGTAATTGTAGAATGTTTTTTCGTTCCTAGACTTCCATTAGCAACAAAGACAGCCAACAATAGTCACTCCTTCAATGTTGCACATTATGTACTATCCCTCGCACCTGAAAACATACCTCTCATAGCTATTTTTTAAACGTCGATTTACATAATAAAATCAAAACCCTTTGAAATTAGAAACCAAACTTTAGAAATGTATCTAACGTTCATCCAACCTATTTATTGGTTTGAAGGTTTGACTTTTAGTGTCATAACAAACTAGCATACCTCTCATAAGACCATGTGTAGTGGGGCGTTAATGGATACTTAAATCCCTAATTAGCGCCCCTTAGCACTTGTAGCACATCCATCTAGGCGCGAACGGATCAAAATGGCCACCGGCGTTAAATTTTTAATGCCAAAACAAATTTTCCCCCACCAATCACGAGAGAGAGAGAGAGAGAGAGAGAGAGAGAGAGAGAGAGAGAGAGAGAGAGAGAGAGAGAGAGAGAGAGAGAGAGAGAGAGAGAGGTGGTCGGTAGTGTGATGGTGACATGGTGTCTATGTTTTTCAGATCTGTGGGTGTGGCCGGTGGTGGTGATCGGCGTTAAATTTAAGGCCCATTACACAGTCTAACTAGATACTCTTGCGTGTGAGATCGTTTAGACCAACCCTGGTCCAAAGAACATTTTATCTATTTAACATTTATGATATATTATTATTATTATTATTATTATTATTATTATTATTATTATTATTATTATTATTATTTCTGTCTATGATTAGAAAGAAAGTATTTAGCTTTACCTAGAGTCTAATCAGAAGTAGCCATATACAGACCTCAATCTACAAAATATCAAAGTCAACTCTATGGAGCCGTGAATTGTGGTTAAACACCAAAAATACTGTGGGTCTGTTGCACACAATAAAAATGCACTTATGGTGGTGGCAGACCGCCTATTCTGGTGAGTGATGACTGTGCACAAACACTCCACCGTCACTTTTTTTTTTTTTAACATGTAACGAAAGCCCAGTTACTTGGGTAAATCCAATAACAAAAGGTCACCCACGTTCGCGAACGAAAGCCCAGCCACCTAGGTAAACCCAATGACAAAAGGTCACCCACGTTTGCGAACGTAGACGACGCTATGACCCAGCTCACCACAATTCCAGATGAAAAAAGTATTTTTAATATAAAAGAAAATAGTGCAAATTTAATTGGTGAAATTTCATATGGTTTTATATTGGATGTCAGTAATACGTGTTTAAATTTGATTGGTTACATTTCAATTGTCTTAAACATGTGTCGGCGTCTCAATACGCCGCCTCTCACATAGTTAAGCCTGCTAATAAAAGAAAGACACGTTTTTGGGCTAAATGTCTTCGAGTCCGGCCCAATACTGTTGGCCCAGTAATGTTTTTGAACCCACATTGTTCATTTGTTGTAAACTAGTGGGTTTACCCGTGCGTTGCAGCGGGATTCACAAATGGGTTGCAATGATACTTAGGTGTTTTGCCGCAAGTTACGCAAAAAAAGAATATAAATGTGCACACTATGTTTTAACAAGTATTCGTAGAAAGAAAAGAAAAGAAATGTGCACTGCCACTTATAACTGACTGCAGTTCACCACAAAAATCATGTACTCATTATTGAACAAATCTTAATAAACCAAATGTATGTTACTATAACAGACCAATATGAACATAAACATCACTATTGTGTAAGCTGTCCGGTCATTACATATCTACATAACCGTGCCATTGAAGACATCTTGCTAAATGATAAAGTTCATTTACATGACAAAAGCATATACTAATAATATGATATACTTGTGCATTTTCAAATGTCATCTTAACTTTGACATTTTGAACATATTTGCCCATGTCTAAACCACACCACAAAAATAAATGATACAAGAATTATTCTCGTAAACACCGAATGAAACATACATAGAGCAATACAAAAGCTAAGGAAGAGGATATTACAAAATGTTATCCGTCCATTGTATATCCTTATACATACCGAATTAGGTGGACGACATACATAGCTATCATTATGTACCCTTATGTGTATTTATAAAAAATACATCTGAGTGTAGAATATAGATATAGATAATGGCTTGGTTAATCTTTCTAAGGTGAATTAATGACTTATATAATTGGCTTTGGAGTTTGTGAGTAGGGGTATAAAAGGAAGAAAGTGGGTAAAATTTAGTGATTTATACTTGTACCTTTTCATATCATCATATGCCATCTTAACTTTGATATTTTAGACATATTTGTCCATGTCTCCCTCTTTATAATGTAGTATAGATTAAGGGGTTGTTTGGTTGATTAAGTGTTAAATTATTAAGAGGTCTGAATGGTTAAGAGGTCTGAATGATTAAGTGCTAAATCATTAAGTTGGACCTCTTAATGGTTAATTTTCTTCTCCCACATTGGTAGGAGAGTCTCATTAAGGTTTAGCCTAGCTCAGTATTTAATAGTTCAATGCTTAATGGTTTAGCAACATCTCAAATCTTAGTGGTTCAGCCTTAACCATTCCATTCAGAAGCTGAAACAAATACGTTGAATGCTGAATCATTCAGTGTTGAATGGTTCATAGCCTCATTAAGAGGCTTACCAAACAGCCGCCAAAAGTTGTAGTTATAAAACAAAAGCTAAATAGTCAAGTCATGTGCTTTTAGTAACTTTTAATAAAATCTAGACAAGCATGTCAGTTTACAAAACGAAATACAATTATTTGATGCTTAGAGATTAAAATATAGGACAAATTACACAATTCGTCCTTTAGGTTTGACACATACTTTAGTGGATGTCCTTTCGCGTTTCAGTTGATGAGATTCGTCCTTAACGATCTAAAATCTTACACTCACTGTCCTAAGGCACTAACCCGGTTAAAAATTTCAGTTAACTTTGGTCATGTGCCTTGCACATGAGGATATTTTAGTAAAATCCTCTTATCTTCTTCCCCAATTTATAGATCATAAACCCTAATTTCACTTATATATAAAATTTTTGACCTGTGAGCTAATGGATTCGAGATTTTGGTTTTCGTGTTTCACAATTTTGTTTTTATTTACAGAATTGCATGTATATAGTGTTAAAGAAGTAATTTAAAATGCTTGGTTGACTAAGTTTGACCTCTTATTTTCTTATAAAAATATGTCTGTGTATATTGGGGGTTTGGTTGTGGCAATTGAAAGATGACTTTTGGTTTGGTTAAAGATGGTTCGGAGATGGACAGTGGGTTTCGATATTTGGGTTCAGATGACAGAACAAGATGGACATGGTTGATTGGGTGGTTATCAGGTCATCACAGAAGGTTAATCTGAGATGGGTTGGTGACAGAGGGTCGGACAAAACGGTTGAAGGTGATGATCGAAGAAGAAGGTGGGTTACCGAAACTTGACCGGAGGTGGTAACCGATGTTGGTTTGGTGACAGAGGCAGAAGGAAAAAGGAGGAGGTACCGGGTGGTGGTGGTGTCGGGTTGGTCGGAGATGGGTCGCCGGTCACCGGAGGTGAAGAAGGTGACCGGAGGTATGTCTCTCTGTCATTCTTTCGTGACTTTTCATTTTGGTGATTGAAGAAGAAATAGTTGGTTGATCAAAAGAGAGAGAGAGAAAGAAGAAAGGAGTTGAGAGAGAAAGAGTGTATAATATATTAAATGTATTTTATATAAATGAGTAAATGACAGTTTTGCCCTCACGTGCCCCCCACATGACCAGACTTAACGTTAAAAACTAACCAAGTTAGGCCCTTAGGACAGTGGGTGTAAGGATTTTAGGTCGTTAAGGACGAAACACATCAACTGAAACGCGAAAGGACATCCACTGAAAAATTGTAACACCCCAACCGATGGCGGAAACATCGAGGTGTCACGTAGTGACGATTGTTCAATAGCTCATGGACTAAAGTGCAAATTTGAATACATTGATTAAATAATTTATTACATTGAAATGAAATACAACGATTCTAACTGCCAACTAAATTGAAATACAATGAATCAAAATCTAAATATAAATCCGAAAGCTTAAAGAATGCATCTCAAAACAACCTGAAACATGTACAAAATATTTTGGTCAATACAAAAATTGTATTGGTGAGCATACCCTGTTTAAATAAATATAGTAGAAAAGTGTTTTGCAATTCATGTGTCGTATACTGTTTGCAATTATGTAATAAGTGGTATCCGGGTCAAATCAACCCTAAGAGAAGAAAGCAGATATATATAGTATGCGCTAGTAGTAATGTAATACATAGCAATGACGAGGACTCTCAACAAAGTCACAAGGGTATAAACCATAGTACTATTCATTGAAATGCCAGGCCGCCCAGCGGTTAATGATTTGACAGGTCATAGATACACAAAATAACACAAGCAAACACACATAAGAATTGCTATTTTAGTAAAAGGAAATATAAACTTGATAGTAAGTACATGAGTCACCCCGAAATGTAAAATAGTAAAAAGGGGAAAGATATACTCACAGTTTGCGAAAGCGATCAAAATCCACTTAAGCGGTCGTGAGCTAAGTAATGGGAATTCCGAGGAATTTAACCTATAATGTGTAAGCATACTAATAAGGAAATGTCTAAAAAAAGTCTAAGGTAACTAGGGTCTAAGGCATTAGGGTTTGCTAAGTCGATTTGGGGAATTAGAGTTTTAATGATAAGTCGCGTTAATGTAAAAGTTATATATCACAAATAATATATGAAAGGTTGTAAATGTGGTTTAAATAATATAATTATCACCCATTGGATATTTAGATAAAAATATGTTTGAATAATTAAGACAAAATAATTTAGTTAGTTATTTTAACTAAATTAAAATAAATACAATAATCATAAATATATAAATAAATAATTTTGAGTTATACAATGATCCAACAAAAGATAATAAAGACATTAAACCAAAAGACATTTCTATTTTATAAGAAATTATTTATAAAATGGATGTTTAAATAGTGTAAATAAATAAATGTTTAATTATATCTAATTAAACATAAATAATGTTAATAATACAAGACATGACTCAAAAATACTATTTTTATAGAAATTGGATGCTTTCTTATGTATATTAATGAAAATAATTTTCTCATAATTTTTATAAACTTATTTATATTTAAAACTGATTTAATGAGATTAAATCATGTTTAAATGATTAAAAATAGGAAAATCAATAAAAATAAATGTTTTCTGAACCAATAATTTTTATTTAAGTTCACGATGATTAGAAATAATTACCCAAAAAGTTTGAGATTAAAATCATTAAAAATGAATTTTTAATCAATTAAATACGGTTAAAACAATTTAATTCATTAAAAATATAAAAATAAAATATTTTCCAGAAAATAAAAGTGGGATAATATTCTATGAGGTGTCAAGAAGCTACTCCTAAATTTTTATAATTTTTGGAGCAAAAATGGATTTATTATAAATATTCTAAGTTAAATATATTATATATATTTAAAGAAAATAAGAAAATGAAAATTAAAACAAATTACCCCAAAAATGTTGCAGAGGTGCGTCCAAGGGGACTCGAACCCGGGTACCCTCTATGGAACACCAACATCACAACCACTAGTCTAGCAAGGCTTTTGTTGATTTATTTAGGAAACTAAAATATAAATACAATAACCCAACTTCATCTTCTTCCCCAAAACATTCAAACCCTAACCCTAAAACCCTAACACCTACAATTCGTCAACTATAGAACCCGAATTGATAGGGCTATCAAAGATTAACTATAAGATAACAAAACGGCAAACTAAAATTTGACTTACACTTGCGTTTAAGGGTCGAAAAAAAAACATGAACAGGCGCGCGGCTACAAGCTACGATTTGGAGGTTGCTGGGCGTTTTTATGATGGATTTTTCGTGGGTTTGTGACATGTGAAGGTGCAGAAACAGATTGATAAGATCAATTTATAATATGGTGCAAGAAAAAAAACGTATTTGAGGTCTTTAAAACTTCCGATCGGTTACAAGTAATAACCACCAATAAATCTTGATTAAAAACGCGTTACTGACCAATTTAAGAGAGGAAAACATGCTATTGGAGTGGAGAAACATAAACCTCATAATTAAAACGACTTGAAACGCCTTGTAACCAATTATTTGGACTCGCCGGAATTTTTTTCCGGTCACCGGACTTCTGGCCGGAAAAACGCGATGGGGACAGGAGGGAATCAAAAGAGTTTTAAAACTTCCAGGTTTTGTCACAACTAGTCCCTCACTTATAACTGAGTTTATTTTAATTATAAACCTTGTTAGTTTTTCCTTTATAAAAGTTAACCAAAGTTAACCTATCTAACTTAAATGTTTTAAAAGACTTTATAAACTTTAAACTTTTATTAACTTTTAATGAACTCGTATTTTATAGATTTTAACTGGATGATCCAAAACTTTTTTTTTTATAACTCTAAAACGTTTATCTTTGATAAAATTAATTTCGATCATTTCAATAAATTTGAAAACGGCAAAACTTATATGGGTTATAATGGAAATTTTTGAAGGACTATTATTGACAACTAAATGTAAGACGAGGGTGATGGATGTCACAAAAATGGCCAAAACCTAAAGGACGAATTGTGTAATTTGTCCTAAAATATATAAAAGAATTAAGGTTTGAATGCCAACACCACTGCAATATAATGGAGTGTAATGATAGATGTATTGGTGGGCAATGATAGAAGACCTGAGTGAACTCAGGTTTTGATTTTTGATTCAGACGAGTTTTACCGGAAATTTCACCGTCGTGCCTACGAAGGGATGGGTTACCGGGTCTTCCCGGGATAGGTGTTTGACAACTCGGGTTACTCTTAGAGTACTCGATTTGTGTAAAGGTGCCCCGAGAGTGCTCGGGTTTAATTTGTTGGTCGTTCAAAAAAAAAAAAGGCTTGAATTCTTAAATTACGTGGTTTTAGTTGTCTTTCTTTCACAAATATTAGAGATTTTAACCTTGGGGTATACTTTAACGCTCCCAAGCGTTGAAGATACCATGTAAGGGCATTAAATCCCACTCCCTTAGGCGTTGGAGCGTTAAAAAAACCATTCGTTAACTCGTTGAGGAGCTAAAAAAAGTCTTGGGGGGGGGGGGGTCCTCTACACACAAACAATCAATTTACTATTCATTTTTTAGGAGCGTTAATGGAGGGGAATCATTTATTTGAGGGGCGTAAAGGTCGTTTATGGGTGATGTGGGTGTTAAAGATGCTTACATGGAAGGGGCTTGAGAGTACACTAAATAGCCTTAGATGAGATGTTGTCATAACTACAAAATCGGAAGACTAAGTAACAAGCATTGTGAGGCCTCAAACTTCTTCCAACAAATGTATATAAAACACAAATTCAAGGTTATTAAAATATGATATAATACCTTTTACATTAAATCGTTGTTAAATATCCTCTTCATTTTCTTTAATGAAAACAAGTATGTCAACAACTTTCAGAAATACTTTAAGCAAACTTATGATTGTTTTATGATGAGAAGCCCATTCGTGTATTTTCGGCTCGATATCATCATTTTCTTTCATATCATTAGCAATATTTAGGGGCTGTTTGTTTTATTGTCAGAAGTGTTTCTTACCACTTATGTCTCCCCCGTGCAGACGCGGACAGGCATTTAGGGCGGGCAACTTGTTTGTTTTTTAAAAAACCTTTCACTGAAAAAGGTCTTCCTGACATCTTTTTAGTGCAGACTTGGACCAAGGTCTTCTAACATCTTCTTCTCCTCTTCTCCTTCTTTTCCTCTTCTTCATCTGAAGTCTTTTCTTTTCTTTTCTTCTTCTTCTTCTTCTTCTTCTTCTTCTTCTTCTTCTTCTTCTTCTTCTTCTTCTCCTCCTCCTCCTCCTCCTCCTTTCCTCCTCCTCCTCCTTCTGTTTGCCGCCACCCTCCCCCCTCTCCCCCCTGTCGCATAGTTGCAAAAGTCGTCCGAGTTGACCGATTACTTGCCGAGTACTCGCTACAGTGTGGGTCACCGAGTATAGTCGAGTTAGCCGAATATTCCGAGTAATCCCCGCATAGGCCGATTCGACCGCTGAGTACTCGCCCGGTTAGGCCGAGTACTCGCAACTTCCCAGTCAGCCAAGTTGGTAGCGCCTAGCGAGTTCTGCAACCATGCCCTGCCGCTCTCCTCCCTCCGTCGCTTCCCTCCTTGTCACACCACGCCTATGGCGGAAACACGTGGCGCGGCGGTTCAAAAGTATTAAGCCAAGATTAATGCAAACCACAATAGTAATTAAACAAACGGGCATTTATTCAACGCCGATAATTATGTCAAATTATTCGTACATAATCATAAATTGTTTTTGAAATTAATAAGGAGGCTCCTCCCTTTATCCCGAAGTCCAAGGAATAAAGAGATGAGACCCCTTCACGACATTCCAACGCCCGACTTGGAGATTTCCCCGACCCTGCTTGCCATGCTAACCTTCATCATTCAATTACCTGAAAGATATGTTTGAAAATCGTCAATATATAAATATTGGTGAGTTCACAGGTTTTGATTTAATAAAACTTTATTAAGTGGGAATATCCTTGTTATGACATTTATAGGAGTTGCAAAGTCCTACAATTTACTTGAGCCTATAACCAAACCAAGACAATTAGTAATGCCCCCGCCCCAAGTCGTTACTCGGTATTCCTACGACTTGATTTCAGAATACGTGCACCCCAGGCATACGCCGATGCAAAATCGACGCTATCGATTAGGGGTGGGCCTTGTCAGGCACCAATAGTACTATCCAAATATTCTTTTGGTTTCTCTTTCCTGAATTAATGATTATAGTGGGGAGGTCTCAACCCCGAGTGGCGATCTTAACTCAAGTATCCAACCCGTCATACAATCCCAACATATCTTTCCCCCGTAAAAACGTTAAATAGTTTAGAAATGGGGCCGTGAGACTCACCTGTGACTGTGCTCGGCTCAAAGAAGAAAATAGTAAAGTTGGTGATCCCGCACCTACAAATGTTCTAGGCGTATAAGTCACTACACCTATGGTGTATGTGCCTTGGCAAGTTGTACACCCAACTTCCCGACCACGTCTTTATCCCAATTCCCGTTTAATAGTTTCGTATCCTAGGTTTAATGGCGATGGATTACCCTTTCCTTACAAGTCATATATTATTCTTATTAATATTCTTTGTGACTTGTACAATATTATACTCGACGCGACTCTACCCAACGTATAATTATTTTCCCATTTAAATAATTATACTTAGGATCGTTTCGCTCGATATAATGTGATTTCTTATTATCCGACCCGACTCACTTTGCCACATATTTATTTTCCCATTCAAATAAATATGCTAAGTTCTTGTCGTTTGGTAACATATTTCTAACGCCCGACTAGACTCACCACACCGTACATTTATTTTCCCATTTAAATAAATGTACTAGGATCTTGTCGGTTACTCACACGTTCATAGGTACATTTCGCCTACTCGTCTCGGTTTTCCTTCTCGCATATCTATTTTCCCATTCAAATAGATATACTAGAATTTCGTCGAAAACGAGCATATGTACATATACCATCGCGTGGATGCTACTTGTTAAGTTCATGTGTCGTTTAGCGTTTTTAATTCGTTACGTTGTGTTTTCCTTTCCCACGAATATTCTTTCTACACGTAGGAAAGTGTTACGCACGTTTCACCCTTGTTATATATATATATATATTTTATTTCCTTAAAATATATATGTATATTTTTATCTCGTCGTGATGGCATTTCTTTTCTCATATGTTCGTTTACGTTAGCTCATGTAACTAAGTTCGTTAGTTAGCGTTTTTCATATTTGTTTCCATTGCGCGTTCTTATGGAAGTATTATTCCTACTTCCGATTCTGAACGTTTATCTCTTGGAAAAATATACTTTGTACGTTTAGCCCAACTTGTCCATCTTGTAACCCAAAAATGTTTCCGATACTCTTATATTCCCATTTATATAAAAGTATCCATTTTTGTACAAGTTTTTCAAGTTTTAACCTTTGTTCAAACATTTTTATAAAAATCTCTATTTTTACAAAAATCCTTATGTTAATACAAGTCCATATTTTTATAACTTCCACTTTTATAAAAATACTCTTTTTATACAAAATACCCAAGTATGTTACTAGTATTTACCAAATCAACCTTGGAAAATTATTACTTATACTTTTGACACCAAACTTTTCCATTATTGCATTTTTGGACTAATAGTTTCTAAAATATTCATTTTAGTCCTCTAACTTTCAAAGTTACAACATTAGTCCCTTAACTTTCAAATGTTGCATTTTTCTACTCTAACTTCCAAAGTTAGCATTTTTCACCTAAATTAGTGGACTTTGAAGATCCATTTTCTTGATGCTTAGTTGTTTTTACCTCATTTCACTTTTAATGATCTTATAATCCATCCTAGATGTCATTAACATGATTGTTCCATACTTTTACCCAAAACATCAATCTTTCACTTATTCAAGTGAGTGGACTTTGAGTATGGAAACTTTTCATCTATGTTTATTTAACCCATTTTAATCCATTTTTGTCATTAACATATCATCTTATGATGATTAAGATCATCCTTGATCATATCCAAGTCTTTTTCAAAAATCATGTTCCAATCATCATCTCACTCAAGAGTATGTTCATATTTCTACATTCTCTTCAAATATCATATTAATAATATTAAGTCCAAGATTTACCCATATTATTGTTCATCCATTTTTATTCTAACAAAACTTAATAAAATCCATTTTATTACCCATTAATGTACAACTTGCTTTCAATAGCACAAAACATGAACATTTAAGGATAAAAACAATGTAATACTTACTACTAGCTCAAGGCTAGGGAAGACAAAAATCTTGGATTTGGGTGAGGTTTAATGTGTTCTTCCAAGTGGGTTAAGCTCCAAGTTCTTGAACACACAAAGAGGGTTTTGAAGAATGATGATTTAGAGATGATTTGGAAGTATAAAAATTGAAAGAGAAATGTTTAATGTGGGGTGAAAACTTACGGCCAACAAGAGAAGAAGAAGAATTTTTGTGATTTTCTTCAAGTGTTCTTCAAGTGTGTTTATAATATCCTTCTCAATCTTCCAAAGATTATGTGTATCTTGCTTGGATTGGTTGAAGAGATTATAGAAGATTATGTAGATTATGTAAGATCACAAGCTAAATCCTTGGGGAATTAAGGGGTGTTTGGGCCGAGTTTAGAGAGAGAAGAGAGGTGATTAGCTAGTTTCTATTGCCCAATGCTTGACCATGCAATCTTATGATTAATTCTAATTATTTGATATTAAGGAGGCGAAGAGTTAAAGTGGGGTGATTAAAAGATTTTTCCCATTGAGTGGGCCATAGGCCGGCCCCCATGGGGTGTTTGGTGGGGTCCACTTTGCTAAATATTATCCCATATCATGTTAAAGTTAATCTCTTTCGGGTACCGCCCGGGTATTCTTGGGTTTTTAACCTCGTGTCTCCCGAATATTAAAATACCATTAATATTCCTTAAATTTTGCCCAGTTAAATTACTGATAATTTATTTCGGCTTTTGTCGGGTGAAATTACGTGCTACGCGCGTATCGGGTGCGGTACGCGCACTTTATTCGTTACCGGGAGATTTGTACAATAAGCTTTCACGTATGGATTTGGGTTTCCAAAACTCATTATCTTTTGTGAAAATATTATTTATTTTATATTCCGGGTGTCCGGAGTTCGTTTCGCTTATTTAATTTTTACCGGGTAATCGCCAGTGTCCATACCGGATAGATTTGCTTGCGCATGATCCTATCATGCTTTGCTATTAAACTTATGCATTCCTATGCATTATTTGGGAACTTCTATCTTTCTAAGGCCTTAGTTAAATAGTCAGCACATAATTACGTTTAATTACGTTAATTGCGTTTAATTAATTAGTACGGAATTACCTTAATTTTGCCGGTTGTTACACTCCTCCCTCCCTTCCACCGCCCTCCTCCCTCCCCTCCACTACGGGTGGTGGGGTCGGTTCGTTGAATATGCAGCTGAGGGAGGAGCTTGATCTGTATGCTTCGCTTGTGAATTGTTTTAATTTGCATGGGTTTGTTACGCGACATCAGAATGTGGATATTGCTGTTATTAAGGAGAATAATGAGAAGATAGAAACTATAAACCCGAAAGTGATAGTTTACTGTCCGACGTATTCATTTCCATCATATTTCCTCCGCTCAAAATAGAAAGAAATAAAGAAATAAATTGTTAATGGTTGTTTAGAATTGTTACTTCACGGTGGTTATGGTGGGTTGTGGTGGTTCACGGTAGTTATGGTGGGTTTTGATTGGTTATTGCTGGTTATGGTGGGTTGTGGTCAGTTATGGTTATAGTTAGGTTACGCAGACGTTAACAAACAAACAGTTCATCAGGTCGAGGCAAACTCATCCTGGCAGCCCATCTTGGATAGTTCATCAAGTCGGGGCATGGTGCTTAGGTATGCCACCACACATAATAACATTATAACTGACAACAAGCAAGCTTTGTTCCTATTACAACGTTATAACCCACAACAAGCATGCTTTGATCCTGATTACTCCCCAAGATGGTTGCTAGTGCTAAGCTTCTCGAACAGAGGGGCGGCACTAGCTTGGATCAGAGACCCTCACGCCCCCTATATATACATTCTGCACAAAAACTAAAGTGATAGGAATATACATTAGTTTTTTTGAGGAATCATAATTTTTTGAAGGCATGCCCATCATGAGGCCATCGTTCTAGTCGTCATGTAGAGAAACAAGCACAATTCAAGGCAACATGGCTTGTCTATTAGGCAACATGTTGCACAATGTGGGGCGTCTTTGCCAAGCATCCATCAATTCACTAGCAAACGTACTTACAACTAGGCACGATGTGAGGCATTTGCAAGGCACGAGGCTAGATTTCTAGGCAACATGGCTTGGTGTTGGGCTTTTAAGTTATCAGGTGGATTTTAAAGTGGTGATATAGTGTTGGGCTAAAAAATTTGAGGGGTAACGTATTCGAATTTTCAAGGATAATGTAATACAAAAAACGTTATATTTTCCCCACTTCACCAGAAAAGTTGAGAGGGTAGCACCACCCCTGCTCCCCCGTATCCGCCTTAATGTATTAAGAGTTTCTTTGTGTAGTTTGGGCGGCAATTTGCCGAGCTTGTGATGCTTCGTTTTGTGGTGCTTTTAGCATATTTCGGTTTTTATGGTGTTTCTAGCTTCTTGCTAGTTTCTTGATTTATGAAAGTTACTTTGCCATTTAATAAAAACGAAAGCAAACAAAAGAGAAATTGGGTATTTGTGAAAAGACAGAAACCTACACAAGTAATGTTTATCAATATACATGTCAAATGAAATGTACAATCTATAATCTATATCTATATCTATATCTATATCTTTTTTTTGAAAGATAACTTTTATTAAACCACCAACGGGCAAACTATCCCCAAGACAGGGACAGACGCCAAAAACCACAATACAGGAAAGCCAACATTACATATTACATAATATCAAATCTATTCCATCTATCCCAATCGACTACCGCATTTTTGTATCTATTCTTGTACCATAAGAACCCCAAGATTTTGATATCCGCGGCAACCTCAACAATCTTTATTTCTTTGTTCTCGAAAATCTTCTCATTTCTCGCTTTCCAAATCCTCCAACACGCAATGATCAATAGGCCATGAACCACCAATCTTTTGTTCCCCACCAAACCATGCGATATATGCATCTCAACTATGTCCTTAACATGAAAAACATAGAACCCCGGTATATTACACCAACTAGTAATGACGTTCCAAACCCCAGACGCGAACCAACATCCTGTAAGAATGTGTTCGACCGTTTCGTGAACTCCTTCACACCACACGCACCTCGGATTCTCCATAGAAATACCTCTACGAATAAGCGCCTCTTTAGTAGGTAGCCTATCTAAATAAGCCCTCCACATGAATATATTGCATTTCTTCGGAACCCACTTACTCCACGAAAAACCAAAACTATCCCCGGCATTACTCGCACCAAGCATCCATTTCTTAACCGCACGAACCGAGAACCCCTCTCCCTTCCCGTCCTCCCACCTCCACTCGTCGATAATATCACCTACAATAACCTGTAAAAGTTGACCCTCGAGCTGCTGTCTTTGAACCGTTTCCAACGAGGAAGACGGCGCGCGACTCCAATCCCATTTAATTCTCCGAATCCCTCCTATAACTTCAATCCGGTCCTTTACCTTGACCCTTTTAGACCGCTCCAACATAAATAATTCTGGGTAAACATCCTTTAAAGGTTGGCTTCCTAACCAAGAATCAAGCCAAAAACGGACAATGCACCCGTCCCCCACTTTGGCCGTGATCAAACTGTTAAGACCCATCCCCTCAATTTTATGCGCATTCCAAAATTTAGCCAAATTCTTCCAAACTCCCGTAAAACCCGTATTGACCGGAACTAGGCCCCATCCACGGCTCGAACCATGAAGAGCAACTATCACCTTTCTCCACATAGCTAAATTCTCATTTAAGTAACGCCAAATCCATTTAGCTAACATCGCGTTGTTGTTAACCTCCAATCTAGCAATACCCAACCCGCCATGCTTAATATCTTTCGTAATATCATGCCAAGCCACCCAACTCATTTTCCTAACCTCTTCGGTACCTCCCCATAAGAATCGCCTCATCAACCCTTCTAGCGTTTGAATGACCTCCTTAGGCGCCTTAAAGAGGGAAAAATAATATGTGGGTAAACTGTCCAACACTGATTTTATCAACGTTAACCGGCCGGCCATCGATAGCGTGTTAGCTTTCCACTTGGAAAGTCTCTTCTTAAATGTAGTAATCACCGGCTCCCAATTAGCGACTCTATTCATGTTAGCACCAACCTTAATACCCAAGTACACAAACGGAATATTACCGGTTTTGCATCCCAACACCTCCGCCTCGTTAGCAACCTCATCATTACTAACACCTATACCAAATAGAGTGGACTTCTGAAGATTTATTTTCAACCCGGAACACAGATAAAAAATCCTAAGAATCCTCTTCATGTTCTTGAAATTAAAAGAAGACCACTCCCCCATTAACATCGCGTCATCTGCGTATAATAAATGGGAAAGAATCGGACCACCATTAGGAAGCCTTAAACCGTCAAATGCACCGATGTCACAAGCCTTTCTCATTAAGCCGGAGAAAGCCTCCATCACAATAATAAAAAGAAAAGGAGAGATTGGATCACCCTGTCTGACACCTTTTTGACACCCAAACTCGAATGTAGGAGAACCATTCACAAGAACTGACGATCTAGCAGACTCCAGAATACCGCGCATCCACTCGCACCACAAGGAAGGGAACTCCATTTGTTTCATAATCGATAGCAGGAATTCCCAATTCACATTATCGTAAGCTTTGTCGAAGTCAATTTTGAATAAAAACAATTTTTTACCTCTCTTTTTAGCCCACGTAATGATCTCGTTCGTCATCAAAGGCCCGTCTAAAATATACCTCCCTGCCAAAAACGCGGACTGATGCTCCGAAACTAAGTTACCCATAACTAAGCGCAACCGATTAGCTAAGATCTTCGAGACAACCTTACTTATACACCCAATAAGATTAATCGGCCTAAAATCACTTAACTTCGCCGGGTCACCCACCTTCGGAATTAGCGTAATAAACGAAGATGCTACCCCCGAGTTAAGCCGACCCGTCTCATGAAAGCTGCGCATAATATCCATGAAATCCGATTCAAATACATCCCAAAAGGCCCGAAAAAATCGAAAATTAAACCCGTCGGGCCCTGGCGCTTTATCCGCACCGCAATCAAAAACCGCCCTTTTCACTTCCTGAGCCGAAAAAACTTCCACGAGCATAGACGCGTCAACCGTGGAAACCGTCTTTAACCCGTAGCAATTTAATTTCGGTCTGATCTTCACATCCTCTTTAAATTTGTCTCTAAAAAAACCAAGAACTTCCCTTTTGATCACGTGCGACTTGTATTCCCAAACCCCATTAACCATCAACCCCGGGAGATAATTAGCCGCCTTCCTCTTGTTAATGCAACCATGGAAAAATTTTGTATTGTCGTCCCCATAAGAAGCCCAACTACAACGCGCTTTTTGCTTCAAGTCTCTTTGGCGAAATAAATCAAGTTCCTTTAGCCGTTTTTTTATTTCTATTAAGGACCACACCTCGGCCTCCGTTAACTCGCGAATATCCAAGGTCTCTTCTAACTCCTTACATTCTTTTTCCAAAGTAATCTGTTCCGCCAACTCTTTTTTCTTTGTTTCATCCAACCATTTCTTAATCCTTTCCTTGAGATACTTGAGCTTTTGCATGAGCTTAACATCCGGTTCCCCTACAAAAATTCTCGAGGCCAGCGCTTGCTTCACCATTATAAAGCATTTGACAAGGACTTCTTAAATTTTAAGAAGTACAAATTTAATTGCTTATGAAACAACACCCAATGCATAAAATAACTACATTCTAGGGGCAATTTTGTCTTTGAAACACTATATTTAATTACAATGAAGTCAAAAGTTAAGTGATATTTATGAAAACACATGACATTTAATTATACAATTACTAACATATAAAAAATAATTCATTAGGCTACATGTTTTGTTATAATATTTTATATACTTTATAAAAGTTGATAATACTATAAGAAATCGATAAATCAATAAGGAAAACTGTGTTTTTAATCACCAGGTAACGATTTGCATTTTAAAATTATTACGTTACATTGATACACCTAAACATGCCTAAACTTACCTAAAATAATACGTCACCGGATTTAATGACCGGGGAAGAAAGTTTTCGTTTATAATGAATTTCAAACAAAGGTTCCCCGTAATTATGGTCAATTGATCATGATTAAATTAGATTGAAGTGAATTTTCTTTGACAAAAGGCATTTAACTTATTGTAATATGCGAAAGTTTGATATCGAAATGTATGATGATTTTAATATGTCGTAAATTTGGTTGAATGACTATTAATAAAAAGAAAATTCTTGAGTTTGATAGATAAGTATTCATAATACTCTAGGGTGACGGGATTGAAAATGAAAATTTATGTTATAAAGAAAAGTTGTCTCATCCTTAAATCCATTTATATGAAATACACCAAACTTATTGTTTTTGATGATATTATCTTGTGTTTATAAAAAAGAGAAAGGAGAAGTTCCTATATTGGTTCTATTTATATTTACTTTTCAATGTAAGTTTCGTTTAAACATAATTGTGTATGATAATATACAAGTCATCTAAGCATAAGCAAATAAATCATGAAAGTTTTCTTTTTAGTTTTTTTAATTTCTTTTTCATGTAGTTATGTTACGGTTTCGACTTAGGTTTTTCTTTGATAATTTTTACCTTTTTAACATGGCGAGTTAACTTGCTGCCACACATGTGTATGATTCAATGTTTTTTCGCTTATTTCTTATTCGGTTTCGGTCCCGCCGCAACGTGCGGGTTTTCCACTAGTCTATATTATCTTATTAAGGAGGAGTGATGGCCAAGATTGTCATTTACATTTCCTTACAACTTAAGAAGCAACATGTACAACATACTTAAGCAAGAAATTTAAGGGTATTTTGGGCATAATTGTGACAATTAAGACACTTAGAAGGTTAAAATTGTAATTTTATCATAACCTCATACTCACAACTTAAAAACTTATTCCAACCTTACCCCCATGGTATATGATTGATCAAAATACCATTAATGTAATAAATTTCTTAAATGTAAGAATGTGAAGAGCCTATGAACATCATAAATTATGCCTAGATTTTTTAAATGGCTTGGCTTGGTTGGTTTAAGAAGAAGAAGTTGATTCAATTGGGGGAATGGCAATGAAAGGAAGGATATACTTGGTAAACCGGAGAGGGCAAGGTCTTTGAGAAGTTCACAGCCTAATCCACTAGCACCTACTACACATATTCTTGAAGAATATAAACACATATTCTTGAAGATCGTCCCTCAACTACATAAATAACAACAACAGAGAGGTTAGCTTATTAGCTTAACTACATAAATAATTAATTGATTTAATATAATATTAGTGAATGAATAATTCAACCTTTAGTGGATTTTTTTTTGTTTTTGTAGGCCCCTAGCCCAATTTACAGCCCCTTCCTATCACCGTCTTAATTCTTTGCTCCTAAAAAAAGCCATATCTATATTATCTATATCTATATTTAATTTGGAGTTTTTTTTTGTTTTTGCTAATTTGAGTGCAGAATTTCAAGATGGTTACAAAAAACATGTAGGAGGTACCTTTACAATCAGTATTAACGGATTTACATAAATCAGAATTTCAAGATGGGTGCAGGATTTCAAGATGGTTACAAAAAAACATGTATGAGGTACTCTTTGACCTGATTTCTAATTTGTTGACTTCTTTTTTTATTTTACACATTTGATCTCATATCTAAAGTTGCAAAACTTTTGTATTTCGTGTTTTTATTTAGTTGCTTGCTGTGAAGAAGTTGGGACAAAAAGGTAATCAGTCGACAAAAGGAGGAAAAGTTTATTGATCTTATTAATGATTTGATAAAATTCGGCATGCGAATGTTGTTGAACTCATGGGTTACTTGTTCTGAGCATAGTCAACGATTATTAATTTACGAGTATTGCGGCGGTTGGGCCCTCTAGGATGCGTTACACGCGGATGATGATTATAAAAGCAAATTTTCATGAAGTATGCGCATAAGATTGGCAAAGGAATTCTCTTGCAACCAGCAGGTTTGATGCCTAGATTTACTTGCTAATATCAACATGAATTATTTGATTATTCGTTTGTTGTTCGATTTTTTATACCTTTTATAGTAGTTGATGATTGTCTTGTGCTAAGTGATGCTATTAATTTCTATTTTTTGATTCGTCAACCCGGTGTGCATATATTTGTAGTTTCTATAAAATTTAATGAACTCTCACAATCTCACTTTCATGTGGTGTCTTAGCATAACTACAGTAATCATATTTCCTATTTTCGCTTTTATTATTTGGTGATTTTTATTGGCTATCTGAATCTTAGATGACAAAAAACGGGAACTATGGCACCAAGCAATGGAAATTAATCTCTAGATGATACTAATATTTTTTGCACTATAATTATCTACAAAGTTTTATTTGGTTTGTTGTGCTAATATTCTTGATACTATATTTGGTTGAATAAAGTAAAATGTCGTAAACTCGGGTTGTGGTTCGTAATCAACATCATAATTGAATATAATATAAATCGAGACACCCGCCGCAACGCGCGGGCATTCCTTCTAGTACATTATAAAGGAGGAGTGATGGCCAACATGGTCATTTTCATTTCCATACAACTTAAGAAGCAAAATGTACAACATATTTAAGCAATAAATTTAAGGGTATAATAGGCATAGTTGTGACAATTAAGACACTTTGGAGGTTATGATAGTAATTTTGTGTTTTGTTTTTAGTTAAAAACTAAAATCTCATCCCCATAATACCCTTCCACCTTTCACCTTCCAAGAAATCAATGATCCATTGATGAAAAGTTATTGTTTCAATTTAATTTGATGACAACTATAAAATCATCATTTTGAATCATAATATTCACCTTTAATCCACCAACTCAAACATCTACTATTGGTTATGAAATTCCACAAGCATTTTATGATTCTGATTGTCAATCCTAGAAATTGCAGGCCTCAAATCCATGTTGTTCAATTGAACCTTTTTAGAGGTATTTCGTGAACTCAATGAATCTGTTGTTTTTTAATCATTTAGTATGTTTTTAGAGGTACTTTGTGCATTTGTTTAATTGTTTGTGAAGTGATCATGTATGTTTTATGGAATTTTCACGTTTTGAACAGAGGATTTTTGTGAAATTAGTTGGGGTTTTCCTTTTAATTAGGGCTTAATTTAGGTGTAGATTAATCTATAATGGTGTTTGTTGTGTTTCTTATCAGATGTTTTGATTTGCAACCAAAAAATGAAAAAAAAAACATGCTTGATTAATAATGGTCAAGGCATGAGTATTTAAGATATGCTTAAAATCTTGTTTGGTTCATTTGTTGCAGAGTGATATTTGCGGATTGGTTTCACGGCTACAAGAGTTGTAGAAAAGGAATTTAGAATTTGATGAAGCAAATAAAAGACTGACGTCAAAGGTTAAGAACTTTTGATACATTCTTGTGGTTTAATCCATCTTATTAGTTTGTAATTGGTGATGTTAATATAACTTATGATCTTCTTTATTGTTAATCTTAATTCATAATTTAATGAGTCGATCTCAACTTTTGTGTTTTTTTATATTTCCAAGTATATACACCTTAGGCGTTCTTATGTTTATGGGTTCTTAAGGTGTGTCTCGCTAAACTTGAAAAAGTTTGCGTAGATGTTTCCTTCATGTGGCATATGTTTCAACCAACTTATACCACATGCAAGCTACAAAACATATATTAAGATCCATATTCTTTTTTTCCAAGAATAATTGATTTAATATTTAGCCCTTCATTAATATTTTCCATAGGTTACATCTTTGTTGAATAATTAATTATAATTAAAGTAATTTATTGTAAATAAACTTTGGAGTCCAAATTAAATCTTTAGAGTTGCAACAAAGCTTAAACGAAGAGTATCTCTTAGCCATATTGGTGTAATGAAATGCATTTACTAAATACCCGATCAACATATTAACTTCTATTTATTGTGACAGGCCAAACATTGGGCATGACTAACTTTATAAACCCAGGGGATCTTGTAACTATGAGGTAAGTATGTAGCACATGTATGTATATATTAAATTTCTTATCCTTTTCTAATCATTTGTTATCATAGTATTCATATGATTAAGCATTATGATGATGTAATTTAATGTTAATAATTTTTTCACTGAACTCATACAGAAAATAAGAGAGATGACAGAAGGTGGGGTAGACTTCAGCTTCGAGTGTTGTGGAAATCTTGATGTACTTCGTGAAGCCTTCTTATATGCTTAAAATCTTGTTTGGTTCATTTGTTGTAGAGTGATATTTGCGGATTGGTATCACGGCTACAAAGTTGTAGAAAAATAATCTAGAACTGGATGAAGCAAATAAAAGACTGGCGTCAAATGTTAAGAACTTTTTGATACATTCTTGTGGTTTAATCCATCTTATTAGTTTGTAATTGGTGATGTTAATATAGCTTATGATCTTCTTTATTGTTCATTCATAATTTAATGGGTCGATCTCAACTTTCGAATTTTTTGCCCTAACTCATTTGAAAAACCTTTTATTTGGGGTTATGTTTCACTTTTTAATTTAAACAAAGTAGTTAGTATAAGGTGAACTGTTAGTGTATAATCTATATAACATGCTCTTTTTTAATTAGAACACCATTTAGTTATGCTATTGATCTACATCAGACTATAAAATTAAGCACCAATTAATTGTGATATTGATCTATCATTTATATTAGATTTAGGTACAGATAGTTGTTTAGTTGTTTTTGAATTTCATCTACATCAATTTTACGCAATATGATAATTAGTAACTCCATTAACAGAAAATAAGACAAAGCATGTTTCATAAGTCATAAGATTGTTCCTTCTAACAATTAGAATTCAGCGTACAAAAATTAGTAAACAAAAGAAAATAAGAGGAAGAAGTTATAGAAAATAGATAACTCTTTCTAGCACAGTTCGAACCGAGGACATGAAATTACCTGTCGAACGGTAATTCTTTTCATGATATACGAGTGTAATGGTTTTACCTGCAAGCTAAACTTAATATCAGCCTAAAGCTGAACACATACTCTTTTTAATGCTCCTCATCCTCCAAAACATCCGTTAAATTTTGTAAGAAAATTTTTGTAGAAACAGAATTCAAGACTATTTGTTTGATTTTAGTAAAGTGTATATTGATAAGTCTGAAATACTTTATAAAATCTAATTCTTTTTGAATGGTGAGAACTATTTTGACTTATGAGCGCCAGCGCCAGCGCCAATGATGTGCCCTTGGAAAATAGTCATACAAAAAAGCAACTCAACAAAGAAGATGATGTTGGTATACTCAAAACTGGATGGCACCATGTTGTCAAGCTTCTTGAATGCGAGGATACAATAGGTAATTTTCTATGCCTGGAGGCAAATTCATAGCAATTTTTGATGTTGGGTGAGTGGTTAAATGTGAATGTTTGGTCATTCTAGAGTTAATCAGGATCTGCAAGCCTTTTTTAGGAAGTTATCATGGTTAAGGCCTAAAGCTACAAGATCAAACTCCAGGGAGATTATTTGATTTGCTACTGTTTGCTTTAGTTACTCTTTTAAAGTAACTCTCCATAGTCCATAAATTCAATTGTTTATTGCACTATATTATCTAGATAATGACATGTTAACTACGTAATCACAATAATTATTGTACAGTTTGTCATGTTGAATGTGCATTAATTTTGTGTTTTATACATATCTAATGTGTTACATGTATTGATTTATTTTGTTTTTCTAATAAAATGTTGTTTATGATAAAGTAAATGTCTTACTACACGAACATTTGAACATCATAGTTTAGCGAAGTTCTTCTTACCCATCCCCTTAATATACAACATACATATTATTTTTATCTTTTTTTTTTTCAAAAAACACAAATTTGATTTCTTTTCTATAAGAAAACACCTGTGGATAATAGATGCTTTACGGTCCGTTCTAACGAAAAAGTTTGGCTGATAACTATGGTTTTGAATAACGGCAGCGTCAGATCACCGAATCAAAATGCTTCGGTTTGAAGCAATTTTATATTTGAAAGCCTTTTTTTAGGAAGTCATCATGGTTGATGCCTAAAGCAAATAATATGGATGACACTAGGGGTGAGCAAATTAACCGCCATAACCGATAATCTAACCATAACCGACATAATCAAACCGATTTTAACCGATAACCAACATAACCAATGGTTACGGTTATTAAATTTCTTTAACCGACTGATCGTTTATGGTTATGGTTATGAAGTTTTGGTTAACCGACATAACCGAACCGTACTTATAATGTTAACTTTATGTTTTACATTAACTATGTAGAGGTTTTACTATAATAAAAGTATGTTATTAACAAAATGATCTTGACGTAATGCTCTTTTTGTGACGAATTAAAATTATAATCAAAGGCTAAGTATGTTTTTTTTGTTAATATCTTATTAAAAGGAATCACACATTGGTAGTATAACTAGAAAATGTAGTTTGATTGCCTTGTACAAAATAGCACAAACTAAGTACAACATTGTAAGTTTTGGTTTTCCTAGACCCATTGACTTTTAATTTTATACTTTACCCTAAAATTAGTTTTAGTTTATAATTTTGGTTAATAACCGAAATAACTATAACCGAATTCTTAACCGAATAACCATAACCGAAGTTTGTTATGGATATGATTATGATTTTTTGTAAAAACCGAACCAAGCCAAACCGACCCCATGCACACCCTTAGATGACCAAAAATACCCGCAGCAACGCGCGGACAATCCTACTAGTACTATTATAAGTGTAAGTTGTCTTATGTTGTTTATTATTGGGCCCTATCCAATTTTGTTGCGTTTGCCTAGTTTATAAATACAACATTATCAAATTAAGTTTGAAGTTACAACTTACAACTAAACAAACGAACTCTTGTCAGAAGAAGACTCTTTTATTAGGCTTA
Source organism: Ambrosia trifida (assembly GCA_028751855.1). Lineage (NCBI taxonomy): Eukaryota > Viridiplantae > Streptophyta > Magnoliopsida > Asterales > Asteraceae > Ambrosia > Ambrosia trifida. The sequence continues at coordinate 11,772,045 of CM054131.1, forward strand.
AGGGTGTGGAGACGCCCCCCTTCCCCCGTCCTCGCTTTTTGCCCCGTCCCCCACCCACACACCGCCCCCCTTCCCCCGTCCTCCTTACCCCCGTCCCTCGCGTCCCTTGGAGAACAATGGAGACGGACCAATCAGAGAATTTTCCCTTTTTTTTAAATTCCAACCAATAGGGTGTTTTCCTTTTATTTTTATTTTTTTTGAATGCTTGAGACATGGAGTGTTGGTGTCTCCACACCTCACTCATGTCTCAAGAAGTTTGAGACAACAATAATCCAATGTGGCATCCTACGTGGCATGGAGACATTACCTTTCTCATGTCTCCACACCCTATAGCCTTACATCTCAAGTTACCTACAAATTACATCTATTTTATTCACTTAAGAACCGACATGTATTTGTCCCCTTGACCTTTGATACCTTTGACTCTCTGACATTAGAAGCTATTCGTTTCTTGACCATGGTCCAAAGAGTTATCCACAGCAATAGCTCATCTCCAAGGGGGCAAGGGTTTGTATTTGATAGACTAGGATTTACAATTCAGAAAGGGGCGGCGGCGTAAATTGTTGTTCGTCTACCTTCTATTTTAATGTAACTTGACAAGTTTTAAAAACGGTAAATCATATTTCTGAAGTATCAAAATCCTTGAATTTTTTATTATTCAAATATGACAATTCTAAACAAATTATAGATTTAAACTTCCTTTAATCAGAAGCTTTAAAAATTCATCAACCAAACCTCATTTCTTAGTTCTTACATACAACTAACATAAGCAATGAATTCCGGCAAAGGATAAAAAAGTAATTTGCCCATTGTAACAAGTAGTAACTAACCCCTCATATACGATCACAACCGTTCAATTTTTCTTTACATCATCTTCCTTCCCATCAGACCCATCTGACGTCATCAGATCCCAATCCAACGGACACAAACTAAACCTCTTCTCTATCATCAACCCACACAACAACCCTCTACCGTCCGATCTCAACCCTTTCTTTCCCGCCACTTTTTCAACCGATTCCTTAACTATCGCCGGAGACTCCTTCCCGTCAGAATCTCCGATCAAACAACCGCTAGACTCCGCTCCAGACGATTGCTCACTCTTCTTCGAACTTACACGACTAAGATTAGCGCTGACAATTCCTGACCTATTTAAAACAACATTAAACATGTTAAATAAAAAGTAATTTTATATTTTTTTTAAAAGTACACCATATAATTTTATACTTTTTAAAAACTAATAAAAATTTAAAGATTACGCCTCATCATTTCCTAACCCGTTTAAAACAAGATTAAATTTATTAAATAAAAATTGGCACCGGAGGCTACCCGTTTCCTGACCAGGGTCCAACGGGTTATTCATAGTAGTGTCTCGGCTTCGGGTGAGCAGGGTTACGTTTTTAGTAGATTATGATTTACTATTCAGAAATGGGTGGCGGCGCAACTTGTTGCCTGCCTGCCCGCTATCTTAATATAATTTTCTTAATCATGGAATAAAATATCAATTTTAATTTAAAAAAAATTCATAAGAAAATAATAAAAAAATAAAAATAAAAAACAATAAAAATTTATAGGCAACACTTTATCATTTCTATTTTTCTTATCACGTAAAACATATAACTATGTTATAAACATCAGATACAAAGTATTTAAAATATTTAAAAGAGTCATTTTTATGTTTGACACTTATATTAATCGTGTCGTCTCTAACCTGTTTTGCCCGCCATAGGTGAGACGCGGCGGATGCCACGACAACCGCCGCCATTCACCACAGCCATAATTAACTTTCCCACCACCAAAATCACGAAAACAAACAGCAGACATCCCATTAAACGCCGCAAAATCCGAACACTCATAAACCGTCGCCGCAATATTAAGCACACCATGAATCATCCCAGACGGTCGCCGAATATGAAGCGCAGAAAACGCCGGCGTTCCAACAACCGCACCCGATTTAGGACTAACAAGAGAACTGCTACTTAACAAATAACGCACGTTACCAATAAGATAATCTTTAAGAAAGCCACATGCGTAGATTTGGAACTGGACGGCTGACGTGTCACCGTAGATGAAATGGGGTGAGACACGGAAGATGAACTTTTCGTTCCATGTTGGGTTTTCGGAGCCGACCCGGTCGAGATGGGAGCGGAGTTTGGAAGATGGGTCGACCCATGCGATGGTGTAGGTGTGCATGGTTTTCATGGGTTTAGGGATTTTGAGGGATTGGGCTGAGATCAAGTTAATCTCTAGGATTCTTGTGGTTGTTTGTTGTGTTGGGTCGATTTGTGTTGTTGTTTCCATGGTGGGTTGATGGTGTGATGGGTTGAGTTGGGTTGGGTTGTTGATGGGTTGGGTTGGGTTGGGTTGGGTTGGGTTGTTGATGGTTGAGGTTGATCAAGAATTTGAAAGTGGAGAGCGTGGGTTATGCCGTTAGTGTTCGCTCTCGACGTTGGATTGGGTTGGGATTGCGGTTATATAGCCGTTGATAGAAATTAGTTGAATCTTCTTTTGGGCTTCGAATAGGGTAGTAGGCCAAAAAAAATAAGTTTGTTGTAACCATAAGCCCTATTAGGATACTCTTTTATTTTCAGCACTTGTTTTCTACAATATTTTATGAATTTTATTTTGGGTATTAGATTTAAATAATCCAAAATTTGAGCCATTGGCCAATAATAATCCGAATTTTAACGTTGGACCAGGATAATCCAAAGTGAATATGTGGGTGTCAAAAATGAACTTTCGTTAACTCTGAACTAACTGAGTTAGTTCAAGATGATGTGGCTGCTGAGGTGGCGTGCTGACGTGGACCAGATGCTGACGTGGCAGCTGAACAAGAGAATTCATTCTAAAAAACTAGTTTGACGGGAGGAAAAGCCCATTTGGAATATGAACCTTATATTTGTTACCCATACAAATGATGTGAGACTAGGGCTGTCTAAAAAGCTCGTGGCTCGGAGCTCGCTCGAATTTAGCTCGAAAAAAACTTGTTCGATATGGCTCGGTTTAAAACGGAGCCGAGTTGGCTCGGATCGGTTAGAAAGTGAGCCTAGCTTGGCTGGAATAATTCTAATTTTAATATATATTATTTTTATATACATATAATATGCTATAAAATGTCTAAAAAGATGGGCGAACATGTTGCATATTTAATATTTGTTAATAGTGGCATAGCGATTGTGTGTTTAGGAATGAATTTATAACTAATCAAGTCTTCAAATTTAATATTGCTTTTGATTTCAAAGAGGTTAGTATATATGATTTCAATCGAAAATCTATTGCCTATTTAGGGAGTAACTTCGTATGTTGATAAACTTATACTATATTTCGATAAAATTTGAAACTTATTTTGTATTTGCTTGAACTTGATTTTAGCTTGTAATGTATTAGGTTGAACTTATTTTAAATGTATTATTTTGAACCATTGAATAATATTTTAGATTATTGAATTTTGAAAGTTTTTTTTTTTTTTTTTAAATTCGAGCCAAACCAAGCTAAAACATGCTGGCTAAATTTAAAACCAAGCCAAACTCAAGCTTTGAAACTCAGCTCGGTTTTAAATCCGAACCGAACTCGAGCTTAACCTGACTCAGCTCAGCTCAACTCGAGCTTAACCTGACTCATGCCTTGGGGTGTTCCCGTTCATTACATAAACTGATAAACCCCCTCCCCTTTTTAGGGTTTACAAGTGCATAACATTCCTGCATTACAGAGACAGAGACATGGGAAGGGCAAAGAAAGGTCCCAAATTCGCAGTAATGAAGAAGATGGTCTCTCACAAAGCTATTAAACAGTAATCATTACCTTCCCATCTCTTCAATTTTTATAAATTATTTGTAAATCATCTTATTCACCTGTATATTTTTAAAAGACATAAAGAAGAGGTTTTGAACCCCATTAAAAAGGACTTAACCAAGGAGAATCTCCCCAGAAATGTGTAAGTTTATTTATCAATACTTCTATATCCATAAATTTGTGTATATATATGATTGATGATTTGAAGGTTTTAATTTGTTATTTGCAGACCCTATGTTTCCTCTGCTTTGTTTTTCACCTACAATACCGCCCTCGGACCGCCTTATCGAGTTTTGGTTGATACCAATTTCATCAATTTCTCCATCCAAAATAAAGTGAGCATAAAAATGTTTTCTTTGCAAATGTAGATCAATAAGATTGACCGCTTTTAATGCGTTTGTTGCCCGCCTACCTTCTGTTTTGATGTAACTTGACAAGTTTAAGAAATGTTGAATATAAAATTAGTTTGGAAATTGAGTTAAATGTTTTTTTTTTAGTTGGATTTGGAGAAAGGAATGATGGACTGCTTATATGCTAAATGTAAGTATCTGTTATATCTTTTATGTTAAACCTAACCGGTCTAATAGTTTCATCACTTTTGGTGCGTCAATGATGTCATATGTCGGTTTTTTAATCAGTTTTGGTCCCTTTTTTGTCTTCTGAAGGCACTCCATGTATTACCGATTGTGTGATGGCTGAACTCGAGAAGCTTGGTCAGAAATATCGTGTTGCTTTGAGGTAAGTTAGCTCGTTACTTTCTTCCAGTGTTGTAAAAATCGGGCTAGGCGGTTGCCTAGGCGTTAGGCGGACCAAAATAGTGTAATTTCGAGCTAGGCGGGGTGGGGATTAGGCGGACCTAGGCGTGGGCTTCTTTTTATGATTTCAGGCCCATTAAATCATTTACCAACCCTAGTTCCATCGAATAAGCCTCTTGGTTAAAAAAACACCTGAATTTCTAAGTATTATGTGAATTGTTCGAAATTTGAAGTATTATGTAAATTTTCAAGTATTATTTTCATATAAATCTGTGTGTATATATAATACGTATATAAAAATCCAAAACGATTAATCCGCCTAGTCCCGACTAGTCCCTAGGCTAGGCCCCACTGCCTGCCTAGCGCCTGGCGCCTTTTACAACCTTGCTTTGAATCATCTAATAAACTTTACGAGTAACATACTAATTACTTTGTTTTGTTGGTCAAATAGAATTGCTAAGGATCCTAGATTCGAAAGGCTTCCCTGCACTCACAAAGGAACTTATGCTGATGACTGCATTGTCGAAAGAGTTACTCAAGTAATACCTTTCGACGTTTGTTTAGATTGCTTTTTCTTTGGTTATTAAATCTCATAAACGTTCTCATTTAATCATTCAGCACAAGTGCTATATGGTAGCAACATGTGATAGAGATTTGAAGCGTAGGATTCGTAAGGTATGTTTTATTTTAGCAAATCTTTAACTCGTTATTCTCTTAAAGTTTACATATTTAGGATGAATGTTTTGTAATCAGATACCTGGTGTGCCAATCATGTATATCACCCAACACAAGTACTCTATTGAAAGATTGCCTGAAGCAACTATGGGTGGAGGTAGGCTAATCACCCTTTAAAATTCTTGCAAACAATTTTCCATGCACTTCCTTACGGATTTAAGTTCCCTTGTTTGTCTTGCAGCTCCAAGAATATGATATTTGAGGTCGTGTTGTTGAAGAACCCTGTAGAAACCGTTGACTGCTCCTGATACGCTTATTGTTCTTCAAGATTACGTTACTGTTTTTTTTTTTTTTTTTTTTTTTTTTTTTTTTTTTTTTTAATCTTTATGAGTTGTCTTAGGACACGAAAGATGAGATACAATACATTTTACTGCAAAAGCAAGGAGTTTTGACAAATCTGTCTTCAAAGAGTTGGATCATCTCCTACGCTCTTCCCCCTCCACATCCGCCGTCACTCCTCTTTCTTCCTCTCTCTCCACTCGCTCATAATTGTAGATCCTCTCTTTTCTCTACTCTCTCGTGATTGTGTCGCTCAAAGATAAAAAACGAGAGATTAATAAATAGGTTACGTGTTTTAGGCCATCCGATCATTTTGGTAGCATAAATGGATTTTAGCTGGCTTTCAGCTTGTTTGACCCGTTTTCTTATTCTTAACTCGTTTTTAGACCTATTTGACAATTTTAGATCGAACGCATCCAAAATTGACCGTTTATAAGTGTACAAGCCTAAAGATACCAAAATAAACAGGCAAGGGGTTCAATGAGCCAAACTCGGTCACAACACAATCAGTATACATTTAAGGCAATGCATTAACAGTTGAGCATCATCTACAGACTTGATTCAGTTTTACATAACAAAAACTTATCAATTACAGATTATATATTTTCACAAAGAATTGACCCAAAAAACAAAAAACTACTTCTAACAAAAAAAGTAAATATATGTTATCTATGAAGCTTTACTGCTTCCAAAACAGGAGTTGAGTTATTGACTGTTTCATTATCAGGCAGTGGCTTCACATACTTGCCTATAGCCTTTTGGTGCGTTCGATTTTTGATCCTTTGAATCTTATCTTTGCTTTTTTGCTTTCGTTTTTCTTTTTGTCGTCTCATTTGACTTCTTTCTTTTTCATACATTCCTTGCCAGAAAACCTCACCGGTTGAAGGCCATAACCAACGGCGGTTAGGGTGGTCTGAGTCGGCTTCTTCAGCAAGATCTTCATCCATGGATTTTAGAGTTTTGTAGTTGAACCATTTGATCCACATTTTCCCTCTTCGAGTTTTGAAATTGTGTTGTTCTTCAAGTGTTCCGGTTGTAGGGTTTATGTACACCATTCGTCTTGCGCTATGGTATGCCCATACGTTTATAAGCAGCTCGAGTACTCGTGAGTAGCAATGTTTGTCCTGCAGAACCGCCGTTTAAAATAAAAACCAAAATAAGTAGATTACACTAACGGGTCAAAACATCTCCATAACGGGTCAAAATAGGGTTTATGCATCAAAATACACTATCAGGGAGTCTTGACCCGTTTGACCAATCTGACCTGTTTCCTTGTAACTTCTAAGTTAATTCTTTCGTTTATAAAACATAACCCAAATCGACCCATTCGTAAATACACGGGTTGAATGGCAATGCTTACCTTGGATAAACTTAGGTAGCAGAAACCACTTTGATGATGTTCATCATATATTTGCGCATCCAATGCATCCACAAACATTCTGCGACACGTTTTTGACAAATATAAATACAATTTCAATAGAAAGGCAAATCTTTTTAATTGTTCAATTTCCATTTTTCTGATAAAAGTTACACTAAAAAGATTGTTGAAACCTTGAAAACATGACGAACTCAAGAAAAGATTTGGTGGGCAAAGACCAGCTATGCATGACAGACCACGAACCTCCATCCACGGGCATGGGAGGGACATATGTCGAGTTGTCATTCACACCATACATCTTCTTGAACGCTTCGGAGAAAGCAAACCTTGTACAAATTAAACAATATGTCATTGTTAATTGAGGTAAATTTCGGACATTTAGAAATAATCAATCATTTTAGAGGCTTACTTGCAATTTCCGGCATTTATAGAATCACAAAATGTCCAAAAATCTTGTTGCATTGGGTTTCTTGGATCTTTGTCCATTCGAACCCAAAAATATAGCGCGTCACCATGCCTGTGTGCTTGAATGTCGTCTAATAAAGCCACCTCAGCAGTCTTTGACAAAGAAGCCTGTTTTTTATTTCAAAAGCTTGACTCTTTTAGATATAAAGGAAGAAGAAATATACACATCAATACTCTCTATGTTGTATAATTAATCGCAACATTTGACTTGATAGATGGTTTAGAGAAACTTTTTGACCGAAATACCCATCAACACACACACACACATATTGAATTTTGTGGAAACTAGAAACCAAAGAACTTAACATGCCTTCTTAGCTGTAGATCTCCATGATGAGAATCCAATCCAAGAATTTTTGTGAATACGGTCAATACGGTTCGCAATTGCAAAAAAGGCGCCAAAATCACCAAGGGCGTCACGGTAATAAGGTATGCTTAGAAGAGGAAGACGTGAAGGTGCGTCAACGTCATCAGTTCTTGATCTTCGACCTTTAGATGACTACAATATCAACACAAAAACAAAACCTACTTTAATTTTTAAAAAGTGCACTAAAAAAGAAACCAAAATCTTATAATTCACCAAAATCTTATGTTTAAATTATAACATACAGTAGACCGACTCACCAGCCCAAGACCACGATAAAGTGAACCACTGTGCAAAAAAGGCCAAGCTCCTTGACCAAAATAAGGTTCGTAGATGCATAACGGTTGGCCCGTTCTTTCAAGCTCTCCATCCTCTCTCTCATGCAAATCATTCTTATTCCTGTCGGCTTTCTTTGCACTTCGATATACTTCCTCCCATGTTCCCCTAGGTTGCTCACTTCTGTCCCTCAACTACATTAAAAACACAGTATAGATTAGCTCGTTTACATTACAAACGTGTAACTACGTTAAATTACCACCTCATTCATTAGAAACATATCAATGGTATTTAGATTTGGGTTTATACGATTCATTTGAGTCTCTCTTTAGAAAGGTTTCTAAAGATTATTTTTCATAAAAAGTCGAAAACTTTACTTATAACTATGTCTGAAGTTAAACACTTCGTAATTACCTCACCATCTTCTCTTCTCTTTTTAGCTAGTGCTGTCTGAATGCTTTTCTCTTCGTCCCAAATACTATACAAAAATGTATCATCGGCCGAAACCTCAGCATAACTGGCTTTTAGAGTACGGTTCGACCGATTTTCAAGCTTGTTTAAGAAATGATGAATCCTCAAACTTCTATTTACATATTTACTGTCTGCAATATTTTCAAAATAATGCCACTGCCACTCGGTTTTGAAATTGGATGGAATGTCCGATACTGCCCTTGGAGATGCAACTTCCGAAGGTAGGTTAACAACATTTTCTATCAACGAAGCATACCCTTCAACAGATTCCAAAGCCATCATATTTTTTGCAGTATGTTTTCCAATTGATGCAATATTCTGAGCTAAAGGTGACAGCTTTCCTTTCGAGACCAACTGTAGCGTAATTTGCGTTAAAATCTTAATATTCCTCTTCGGAAAAAGGAAGCCATTGACCTTGTCATCAACCTGAAATATTTTATTATGTTATTACAGCCGAAATACAAAATAAAAATCAAACTAAATGCTCAAGTGGTTACTACTTAAAACGTAAAAGCGATTCAAACTTTAGAAGCATACGTATTTCTTTATTACTGTAAGGTCGGGAGCTATAATTGGCTTCTCGAAGCACATTGCTTTTACTAGAATGTCAGGAAAAGATTGTTCTTCAAGAAACGATCCGTATATCACAAGATCTGCAATGCTAAGAATTTTGTACACATCGTCGTCATCATCAATGGCTGCATGATTTAAGGTACCACTTGGGTAGTTAAGATTAGACGCAATTTCCTATAAAAAAAATTAAAATCAAGTTAGTATGAACCAAAAGACTAACAATACAATCATAGAAATATCCATATATAATATTCTACCTCAACGGCAGCACTGTAATTACCACTCAAATCTTGACTCAAGAATATGATCCTGAGACGTTGACTCAAATTATCATCAGCGTTAAACTCTGCTAATAGTGGCGATAAGGCCTGTAAAACGAGTGCATGTTCCACCCATAATCCTTTATACAGAAACTGACTTCCTGTTATAGCAATAACGAAATCACGAGCGCCAAAATTCATATTCCCACGAAGATTTTCTTCAGAAACAATCATCGAGTTATCTAATTTGCAAGCCTTAGATGGAAATCCAGGTATAACAAAGTAGTTTCCAGCATCAAACGCAGCATAATACATCTAAAAACAATAATCAAATAAAACATGAGTTCTTGTGGAACACATATATAGAAATATTAATAATAAGTTAATAACAAACAAAGAATGTCACATAAATGTACCGGCAGGACATGGTTGGGGAAAACAACAACTGTAGCTCGATGAAATACGGTTTTCCAATCATCAATCAGCTGATGTTGGTCATCTGATACGTACTTTTTCAAACGAGCGGCAAGTGCTTTTTCATGGACTGTCCATATAAGTGGTAACGATTTAAACGGCTCCTGTAAAAGGCTGTTATACCTAAATTTATTAAGTTTATGTAATAATGTCTATGAAATCAATATGATAAAATACGGTAAACTTACCCTGAAATCACATCTTTTGCTTCAAGAGAATTGACAAGTATCGCATCATAGCTGCAAAGATCATGTGAAATGGTAAATGAGCAGATCAAATAGCCACTAAACTGACATCTTAAACTCTAATTTTATAACAACTCGAAACATACTTTAGCCAGTCGATTATAATCTTTGTATCATTCTTAGCCTCCACAATATTGACCGGAATTCCGATATTTTTCCACACATCATGCGCAGGGCCGTCTTCAAGCGAGTAAACCTGCACAACATTTAACACATGCATAAAAATTATCAAATAACAAAATCATCAATCTTTAAAATTTTGATCAATAATACAACTTACCAAATCTTAACTAATCTAAAGCAAGAACTTATTCTCTTCACATAAGTTTTTTTTTTGAACGGTGACTTTCTTAACTGTGTGGCAGAGATCATCACACCTGCCTCTTGGCAGGCCCGAATCACCCACGCGTCCGGACCATGTTGTCTGAACCGGGTCCACGCTGGTACGGTGGGGACTATGGCGTTCGCCCGGAAACCGTACTGCATCCACACGAGTTTCCTCGCTGGAGTAACAGCCGGATAAAAACCTGGTCAGCTCAGATTCGAACTTGCGCAACTAATGGCTTACAGATTTTCCTCTTCATTGCCTAATTCTCTCCACATAAGTGATAACTAAATAAAGAAGCAACATAACTATTGTTTTACATGCATTTTCATGTTGAGCACATTTTGTTAGTTCCTGCAACTGATCTTATGATGTTTGTATATTAAGAATAAAATTACCTCAATTTCATAGCCAATTGCTCTCAAAGCAGCTGCAACACTAACCATTAACACTTGCTGTGGATCAACCAACAGATCTGCAAAAACCTAAAAAAAAAAAAAAAAAAAAAACTAATAAAAATCAAGAACTTAACTGTAGCTTAAAAAGCATAAAAAAATATCAAAATTACAACAAAAAACTCACAAAAGCAAGCTGAGGTTTCCTATGTCCAAACCTCACTACTTTCCTTGAACCATCAAAAGCCAAATTATTAATATCCTTATTATTATTCCCTCTTTGAAACTTGAGCAAAAGCTTAGTGGGCTCAAACTTAACCCCTTCACCAAAATCCAATCCACTAATTTCATGAAACAAATTCTTTAATTCCCCTTTAAAGCCATCATCATCATCTTTTTGTTTCAAGAAATCTGCAGCACCTTTTTCCATAGTGGATAATGGCAAGAACATTTGTGACACAAACACAAAGAAGATGAAGACAGCCACTGCACAAATCCATTGCAAGTAATCTAGCTTCTTCACAACCATAAATCTTGCAAATCTTGATCTGGGTCTGTGACCAAATGAGCTGTTTCTTTCATTTCTTGATAAAGATTTTAATAAAGGATCTCTTTTTATTGGCAAGACTCCATTTTCAAGAGAGCCCATTTGCATTTACATTCCCTACTAACTGATCAATATAACTTTATTAATTGAATTCTTACATACCCAATAGAAATTTATGAATAAAGATGGCTGCTTTTTGCCTTTTCTTTTGAGGTGTTTGGCTCAAAATGGATTAAACCATCAGAAATTGAATATTGTAATCAAGGTTTCTTGAAAAAGGGTAAAGACAAAAAGGGCTGCTTTTTTGCTTTGTTCTTGAGGTAAAATCACTTACCAAAGTGTAGTGATTACTGACATAAATGAAGTAGGAGTTGCAAGAACAATGTTTGGCTTCTTTCTTTTTTTTTTTTTTTTTCCTTTCTGTTTTACATTAAAGAAAATCAAGAGATGCTTGTGACTTATGAGTTGTTTTTTTTTTTTTCAATAATCTATTATCTATTATAATATATATAAAAGAAAACGTATATGCTGACGTGGCGTGCAATGGAGGCCTCAACCTCCCTTGAGAGTGCCACGTGGCTTAATAATTGAGTGTTTTTTGTGTTTTTGAATTATTTTCTTTTTTAATTAAATTGAGTTATTTTAGAAAAAAATAATTTAAAAATAAATTTAAAAATTTATCTCTCATATTTCCTCCCATAATTTTTAAACGTTTATATCTTTTATATGCAGGATTTTTTAAAGAAAAAAATTACACCAAATTAACGAGCGTTTTATTATCTTTCCAACGAGTACCATAGTGCTATATAAAAAACGGAGAAAAAATCGACTATTTTTTGTGGGGTTTCGTTCATATAGAAAAAAAAACACACAAAGTGCTCATGTTATTCATTAATCATGTATTTTCTTTTAAACCAGGTTCTTATCTACTATGTTGAAAATCAGCCCAATCGCCGTGTTATCATTGGAATTTACTAGGTATACTTCATCAAGAGAAACTAGGAGAAATAATCGAGCAACACTGCAACACATGGTGTCAGCTTATAGCAAGGTTATTTTTTTATTTATTTAATTACAAGAGTAATAATTATTACTATTAGTATTATTATTATTAGAATGGTTATATTTTTCAACCCCGGGACGCTCCCAGGAAGAATTGATAGTTGCTGACGTGGCGTTCAATTGTGGCCTCAACCATCTCTTGATTATGCCACGTGGCATAATGAGATGCAATGATTACAACTTCCAACTTAAGTGTTTGTTTAGTTGATTAGGTTAGGAATTATAAAAGCCATTAGAATGTGAGAAATTAGAGAGATGTGATGAGTTTTTGAATAGTTGCAGCTTACATAAGTGATTCTTTAGATGATTACCGATTAAGTTTTAGATTAAGGAATATGAGTTATTACTGATTAGAAATACTATGAACATGCAATGATTAAGAGATTTTGTGGTTAGTTAACTTGAGCCATTTGCAATAGGTTATCACGTAAAATTAGATTTTTCAACCCCGGGACCCTCCCGGGGTAATCAGCTAGTATATATATATTGCAAAGCTAATAATCATACATGTTATAATATTATGCAATCTCTCATTTGAGAGATGCCACATAAGATGTGATGTGGCAACTCTAAACCAATTAAAAAAAAGAAATAAATATTGTTTAAATATTGTTTAACCTAATCTATTAAATACCTAATCTACTAAATGCAAATATTAAACCTTTATTATTTTCTCTCTCATGTTTTCTCCCATAACTTTTAAACGTTAATATCTTTTATATACGAGATTTTTTAAAGAAAAAAATTACACTAAATTAACGAGCGTTTTATTATCTTTTCAACAAGTACCATAGTGTTATATAAAAAACGGAGAAAAAAACGACTATTTTTTGTAACCCGACAGGTATTGTGTCAGGTTTGGGATTAGTTTAAAAAAAATTGTGGGTTTGGGTCGGGCCTGGGATTAGGTGATACCCGACCCAATTACCCGAAACCATATACCCAAATACCCGAACTATATTCCCGATCATCTACCCATGAATTTTTTAACGCATCACATAACCCTTAGACTAATGCGTTCAATATTTCAATAAATAACTTTTTTTCCTTATTTCATGTTAGTTCTTTTTATGATGATCGATTACAAACTTCCGAATTCATTTGACATTATATAATATTTTGTAATAGCACTAGATTTATACCCCGGCGCAGAGATTCATTTTTTTTATATATTAGAATATGATAACTTATGGCAGAGATTTGTTTAATAATAATAATAATAATAATAATAATAATAATCATCATTAATCATATATTGGCAAGTTATTAATTAAGTTGTCATATTAGATATTTTATTATGTTATATTAGATATTTCAACCCGGGACGCTCCCGGGATAAAAACTAGTAAAGATATATAATATAAAGATTAAAGAAAATAGCTAAGACCCAAGTAGGGTATGGAGATTGGGTGCTAATGGGTATTTTCGTGCCGGCACACCGCCCCCTTTTCCATTAAAGGGGCGTTAATCATTCTCCCGTGAAATATTTCACGCCAAACCAATCTTTCCTCCATTCAATCCCTATTGCCCACGTGGCTTTGGCAACGGTAATATATCAGTTAAAGTAGTCGTTTAAAAAAATATTATATAATACTTTAAAACAAACACACCACCACACATTTTATAACAAAACACACAATACACCACCTCATTTTATAAAACAAACACACCACACCAACTTATTTTTATAAAAAAAATGAGTTCCCCGACATCCTCATCATCCATTTGGAATTATTATTACAAAGAGTTTTTAGGCGACACGGGTGATTCAATCGACGAGGAGATCTAGCAAGAGGTGGTTACAACTGCTTGTGCGCTCGCAACGAAGTATATGAAACGTGTTAGTAATCCTCCACGTCCTATTTTGCGAAGAAAATATATGGAACGCGACCGCATGGAGGCAAACGCTCGTTTAATGAAAGATTACTTTGATGAAGAGCCGACTTATCCGGACCCAATGATTTTTAGGTGTCGTTTTCGGATGAGCAAACGTTTATTTCTACGCATTTCGGGAGAATTGGAAAACACACTTAATTACTTTAAGCAAAAGCCGGATGCGAGAGGGGCGCTTGGATTTACCGCTATTCAAAAGTGTACTTCAGCACTACACATACTTGCGTACGGGAACACGGCCGACATAGACGACGAGTACTTATAGCTGGCCGAGAAAACGACACGCGACACCTTAGAGCATTTTTGTCAAGGTACACTACATTTTCTTATAAAAATTATATTCAATCGCATTTATTTTCTACTTAGTTTAATGTTTTATTTATTTATGTTATTTAAAGGAATAATACGTTTGTACGGTGCGCGTCACTTGAGAAGACCAAGCTGGTACGATCTACAAAAGATATATGATGTGCATTCAAATGAACATGGTTTACCAGAAATGATTGGGAGCATATATTGTCGTCATTGGCCTTGGTATAATTGTCCAACGGCATGGTGAGTTCAACACACACGAGGTGATTAGGGATAACCAATGATTATTCTTAAGGCGATGGCTTCACATGACCTTTGGGTTTGGTCGGCTTACTTTGGTGCCTCGGGGTCATGCAATGACATAAACGTTTTTAACCAGTCGTCCCTGTTGGAGGATTTCATTTCTGGTAGAGCACCACAGACATCTTTTTATGCTAATGGAAACTACTACCCATACGGATACTTTTTGGCCGATGGAATTTATCCTAAGTATTCGACTATCGTGAAGACGTTTAGTAATCCGTACGATGAAAAAAGAGCACATTTTAAGAAAGTTCAAGAGTCTTCGCGAAAGGACATTGAGAGATACTTTGAGGTGCTTCAACAGCGTTGGCATTATTTGAGAAATCCTTGTCGTGCATGGACCAAAGAAAAAAAATGAGAGATGCTATGTATGCGTGCATAATCATGCATAACATGATACTAGAAGACGATGGAAAGGCGACGTGTCAAAATTATATTTCGGGCGCACCAACGGAATTGTCACAAGCAACAATGGCTGAAAGAATCCTCAACTCGCATGAGGTGCGTAATGAGGATACACATAACGCTTTAGCGTCAGATTTGGTACATCATACATGGCCGGTTCGATATATTCCGCACGAGGGTGTCGAAGAAGAGGAAGACGACGAAGACGGGTTCAACGAAACCGATGAATTGTAGTTTTATTAGTTTTTTTTAGTATTATGTTTGTTTTTTAGTATTATTTAAATGAAATAGTTTTTTTAAATAGTTCGGCTTTTGTTTTAAGTATGTTTGGTTTTTTATTTATATTATGTTATTTAAATGAAATGTTATTTGTTTTATTAAATTAAAAAATAATAATAAATATCATGTAGGTCTCACTAGAGGCTTGAAACTATTACACTCATTTTTTATTTCAAGCCATTTCAAGCCTTTAATGAAACCTACATGCTACATATCAAAAAATACATAAATAAGAGGCTTGAAATTTTATCACCACCGAAGCCTTTAGGGAGAGAAGCAGAATATTTTTTTTTTTTAAATATTATTTTTAAATTTTTTTTATCCCTTTCGTCACGTCAACGGTTGATTTTGGTTTTCATTATTTAATGGTTATCTTCTTTCTAACCAAATTATGTACTAAGTATTGATGCACTGTGTACAAGCTTTAGTGTACAAGTTATCGAGTGTTACTCAATATTAAAGTATTTAAGTCTTAACCCATTACCTATGACCTCTTGGTCTGGTGGTATGGTGTCACTCCTTACAAATGTAAGGCTGTGGGTTCAAGTCCTTACAAATGTAAGATGAGGTAGAATTAAGGTGTGATAAAATTTGTCGTTAAAAAAAAATAGAATAAATGTTAGTAGTGATCATTTATATTTGTACCCATAGTTTTATATTTTTGTAACTAGTAAAACAACACGAATTAAAGATAAAACTTGTTGGTTTGGGTTTGTTATGAGTGAGTTTACACAAATTAAAGATATAGCTTATTAGTTTGGGTTTGACATGGGTGAGTTGAGAATTTTAGATCAAACAATGAGTACATTTAGCTAAAAGGATCGGTCAAGAGTGTGTTTTGCAAGTTGACTCGTTTTTTAGTAGTGCTATTTTGATTCAAAACATAATCATGTTTGATTTTTTTTATGTTTAAACTAAAATAAATTGTGTATTTATTTCAAAACTAAAACTAGGTGGTTATTTTATGTGAAAAATTAAGAGCTAAATGAGAAACTAATGTCGGGTTTTGTGTTTAAGTACAATTGTTTTATATACATGTACATTATTTTATATAAATATATATTTTGTTAGGTTTAACACCCTATTTAATGTATATAGAATTATAGATATAACATAGCTAAACGTTGTATGTATATGTTATTTTGTATATTGATTATAAATAAACGTGTTATTTAAATTTTGTGAAAGCGGTCGTTAAGTAATAACCATATGTAACCATCTATAAAACCGACTCCTTTAGTCTCGAGTATTCTATCCATCATTGACATTTGACGACGACTTACATATCTCTCTACAATCAATGATTTCAAAATAAAGTCGGTATGCACATTTCTTGTGGATCCATTATGCTAGTTGAGTTTGACTTGTTTTTTTTTTCTTTCTTTCTATTTTGTATGTTTTTTATTATTTAAGTCCCTAAGAAATGTTAACATTGTCAAATTCTACAATATTAAAATTACTTGATACAAATATAAGAAACTTTATTCGAAGCTAGCAAGGGAGTTACTTTTAGCTCGAAAATAACTTGAAAGTTTGTACGAGCTAAATTACTTCGAGTTGTATATAAATAATATTTTAACAAGTTAATACGTGTGAGCCAAATCACATATCAATTTTAAATTAGCCAGTGTTTGGCTCTGGATCCAAACTTGATGAAAGATGGGCAATTGGCATTTTAAATGGCAAGTTAATCCAAGTATTAGGGTGGATATCAGGATATGATAATGTTGTGATATTTATTGTCGGATCTTAAGTCATTTCTCACATGGGACCGATCTATTTATTAATAAATTTTCTAAAGTAATCAATTAAATTGACCACTAGGTTTGTTTGTTATATGACGTGGTTTACTTCAAGAATTGGATTTGGTGAACTTAATTCATTTATGTATATGTAGGGTATGTTTGACAAAATTATTTGGTGATTATAATAAGTTGATGGTTGTAAGTTGGTGACTGATAGCTGCAGTTTTTTAAATATATTTTGGTGTTTGGCAGAGCAACTGAAACTTTTAATAAAATGTATAAAGTGACTAAAATTGGCATAACTAAAAGCTTGTATACATGCTTTTTTTTTTTTTTTTTTTGATAAAATGAGTATTTGTGTCATTTTACTCACTAAAATCTTGTAGCTAGTACTAGTAGCGTTTCAATATAGAGTTTTTTCTCTTAACTTAAAGGTTAGAATCTCTTTCAACCAAACAATGTTTTTTATTGAGAACGAGTTTTTTTTTAAACTTAAAATTAAAAGCTTTTAAAAGCCCATTGCCAAACATTCCCTTAATCTATATAGATCATATATTTTTTCAGTATACTATTCTTATTCCTTATTTTCTTACTTGTGTATATTTTATTTATATGTTGAAATTTTAAGCATAGAACAGGCTTATGGAATAACAGATTCGTTTTTCATTAAATATATTTGTTTAGGTAAAAATATTTTCGACATGTGACTCAATCTCCGTATTAGATTATATTTTAATCATACAAGTCATTACAAACGCATTCGGGTTTGAAAAATAATATATTTGGAGGAACAAAGCATGAATTCCTGACAACTTGGTCCATCATCATCATTAATGGCAACACCGCCCATTTGGTCCATCATCATCATTAACGGCAAGTTATTACCGGTTAAGCCGGGCCTCATGTGGAATTTGTTTTTCCTTTTGCGTTTTCTTTTTTCCTTCCCCCTGTCACTTGGTCTTCATGTTTTTATTTATATATTTTTTTGCTATTTTTAGTGATGGCCATGGTGTCTGGTGATGATGGTAACAATGCGGTGAAGATTTAGTGATGGCCATGGTGTCCGGTGATGATGGTAACGGTGCGGTGAAGAAGGAGACGGAAATCATCAATGGATACAGGGGTGGGGGATTGGTTTGTTTGGGCCTGGTCTGGTTCATGTGGACCGGTGGGGTTTGGGCTAAGGGGGGTCCGGTTCTGTTTAAGTTTGTTTTGTTTTGTTTGTTAAGATGTGATAACTTTAAAAGAAATGAAACCTTTATAAACTTTTTTTTTTAATTTTTTATTTTTTTATAAAATCCAAACATTAATAATTAATATTAATTTTACTTTTTTAAAATTAGAATGTTAATTAATTAAAAAAACAAAAAAGAAAAAAAATAGGAAAATGAGGTGGATGAGGGGCCTCCTCCACACTAAGGGGCTGTTTGATAGCCTCTTAATCAGCCTCTTAATCATTTAGGTCTGAATCATTCAGCATTCAGACTGTTTGTTTCAGCATCTGAATGGAATGATTAAGTGCTGAACCATTAAGCTAATAAGGGATGCTGAATGATTCAGCTCTTAACCATTCAGAGCCTCTTAACCAATCAGACCATCTTAATGATTCAGCACTTAATCAACCAAACAGCCCCTAAATGTTACTATGAGAATCAATTTAGACCACTCATTTTTCTAAGCTAACTTTTTTTTCTTAATCCCTCCTTTATAAGGGTTTTTCTTTTTGCATTTATACACATGTTTATATTATCAATTTTTTTTACTATACATATGTATATATTGTCAAACATACATGGTATAATACTTATTTTTCAAATTTAAACGTTTATACATACATATGTACATTAGAATAATATGTTTAGAACTTTACATACATGTGTATAAATGAAAAAAAACCCCCGGAAAATGTGCCAAAATAATTGCTTTGAAAAATGAGTAGTCGATAATGGTTCTTAATTAGTCCACTGATTCTCACTTGGGTTCAAATGAGAACTCCCTTGAGTTGTGAAAAGCGTGACAATTCCATGAAATAGTTTAATTTTTGCTTTAACATCTTACGATGAGTTTTCTGTAACGGAAATAAAAAAACATATGTGAAAAATTATAGCGCTGTAGAAACAATTTACACATGCATGTGTAATGTGGGTAAAAATGTGATGGGTGATGATTGTACATCATTTTACTTACACCAATGTAAATGACGATCAACAATTTTTTTTACATATTTCTTCTTAGATATTCATCTATGTTTTGAAAAAAAAATTAAAAAGTCGCATGGAATGTAGGTTTTCCAACTCAAGCTAGATATAGGGTATGTTTGGCAATGAGCTTTTAAAAGCTTTTATGAGCTTCAAGCTTCAAGCTTTTAAGAAAAAACTCCTACTCAATAAAAAACCTTGTTTGGTTAAAGGAGCTGAAAACTTTTAGGTTAGAGAAAAAGCTCTATAGTGAAAAACTACTAGTATTAGCTTTTAAGAAAAAGCTCTACTAGCTACAAGCTTTTAATTAGTAAATGACACAAATACCCATTCTAGTTTAAAAATAAAATAAAAACATTCTTTACAAGCTTTTAATAATGCCCATTTTGGTCATTTTATACATTTTATTAAAATCTCCAGCTACTCTACCAAACACCAAAATATATTTAAAAAGGTTGCAGCTACCAGCTACCAGTCACCGGCTAGTTTTGCCAAACATACCCATAATCACCGTGACTCTATGAGCCCCCCTTGTGTTTACCCAATGTTTTCACAAACGGATACATAGCCAATCCAATTGAAATTTACCTCCTCATTTGAGCTTGTTTACTAAACAAGTTTGAGCCGAGCTTTATTTATCGAGCTCCAAGCCTATTATTTATATTATTGTTATATAATATATTAACAAATAGATAGTAAACGAGCTGAGTTTGAGCTTAAAAAAATTCTAACGAGCCGAGCTCGAGCTCGACCTCAAATAAGTTTTTCGAGCTCGAGCTCGTTTGCATCCCACTACAAGAAATTTGGGCAATAGCGACGACACGAATTGCGGTGACACGACTTTGGTCGCCGCTATTGTTTAAATCCATGTGAGCACTTTTACATTTATGATCTGCCGTTGAATGGTTGTATGATCGAACGGTTGGGGTTAAATCGTACTACGATTAATAGTTGCGACATGTCGCCGCTATTGCTCTAACCGGGAATAAACCCTGCTTTTCCTTCCCTTTCTTCCCACAATCCCACCTACCCACTATAATACCGCTAGCCTACAATCCCTTTGATTGCCACTTACGTTTTGACAAACTGAATTAGTTTTTTTACCACAGTAAAATTGTTTCAACCCATCTATAGTACATGTCAATATTAACTTGTTAATTTTGTTACTTTTCATTTCTTTTTGGGAAATTGGATTTTAACACTTTGAATCATTGACAATTGGCCGTTGACGCACTGAATATTGGCCTGTATCACCCTCAGACTAACCATGGTTAATTTTTGCTGACGTGGCATGGTGATGTGTCCATTTTTGCTGACATGGCATGGTGACGTGTCATTTTTGCTTATGTGGCATGGGGAATTGGATTTTAACACCCTGAACTATTGATTATTGGCCGCTGACGCACTAAACTATAAAATTGATGAATTTGAGCTTGGTTCAAGAGTTTCACGTCTGATTATTCTCTTTTCATCATTCCCAGTCATCATCTCTGTCTTCTGCAGTTCGATTATTTGTATTGTTCGGTCATTAGGTTCTTTGTATCATTGGACTAAGATCCATTTTTGTGGTGAATCATTTTGGGTTAATAATACTAATAACAATAATCACATTTGAAGATTTTTCGTTTGTGTTTGATTTGTTTTGTATTTGATTTGTTAACCATTTATATGTGTATGTTAACAAAATGATTCACCACAAAGACATAAATGGTTAACAAATCAAATACAAACCAAACCAAATCAAACACAAACGAAAAATCTTCAAGTGTGATTATTGTTATTAGTATTATTAACCCAAAATGATTCACCACAAAGATGGATCTTGGTCCAATGATACAAAGAACCTAATGATCGAACAATACAAATAATCAAACTACAGAAGACAGAGATGATGACTGGGAATGATGAAAAGAGAATAATCAGACTTGAAACTCTTGAACCAATCTCAAATCCATCAATTTTGTAGTTTAGTGCGTCAGCGGCCAATTATCAATAGTTCAGGGTGTTAAAATCAATTCTCCATGCCACGTCAGCAAAAATGGACACGTCACCTTGCCACGTTAGCAAAAATTAACCATGGTTAGTCTGAGGGTGATACAGGCCAATGAGTTGAAAGTACAGTGCGGTGTTGTTCAATTTTATAGTTTAGTGAATCAGCAGCCAATTGTCAATGGTTCAAAGTGTTAAAATCCAATTTCCCTTTTTTTTTTCATACGAAATACACACTTTGTTTCATTTTCCAAAACAAATTGAGAGAGCTATCTCTTGTTATGTTCTTACTTTAAATGCAATATCAAATAATATTTACCACATATAACGATTTAGGAGAGAATAGTCATTTGTTATTTTAAGGCGTGTCTTGTAGTAACTCTGATTGTTGTATCATGAAAGATAAACATGAATAGTCGTAACCAAATCCGATTCTAGTACTTTTCTGTATTTTGTTCGCCTTATTATGAGGGTGTTTGGGATTGAGTTTCAAAACAACTTATTGACTTATTGACTTTTTCAAAAAGCCAATAAGTCAATAAGCTATTTGTGTAACCCAAAAGCACTTTCTGTTTTGACTTTTGGCTTTTGGCTTTTAAGGGTGGAAAAGTTGTTTTTGAAAAGTTAGAAATCCTGGCTTTTGGCTTTTGGCTTTTGACTTTTGGAAAAAAAAATTACAAATATACCACACATACAACCAATATTCACAATAAGTTAAGCGAAACACTTAAAAAAACAACAATTTATTGACTTTTTGACGTTTCTCATCCCAAAAGCTAATCCAAACACTTTTTTTTAAAACTCCTTTTTAAAAAGTCATAAGCCAATAAGCACTTTTGACCAAAAGCACTTTTGGATCTCCAAACTCAATCACAAACACCCTCTATACTATAATCTATTATCTGTTTACACGAATAATAAAAAATAAAGATTCATCCCGAAATCAAGCCTGTACAAGGATTATATAAGGACTCAAGCTATTGAGGGACCATGATTCACGAAATGTAACTGTAGTATCATGTGGTTGCCCTTTATTTTGGTTTTGTTATAGTGTCGGTGCTTATACAAAACAGCGGTCTTCAGAGCTGTTGATTAATTATCATGACAGATGTATAGCAATTAGCATAGTGACCATTTCAGGATGCATGCAGCATAGGAGTAAATGGAGTTCTGATCCATCAGCACACATACAAAAATAAAATAATTAATTAAAAAGAGCAGTCAGAATTCCTTTTTTTTTTTAATTATTATTCTCACATTTTTTTTAGTTTCAATTTAATAGGTCCAGAGACTCCAGACAATAATCGTTCAAGTATACAGTCTAATGGTTTGTTTTGGTTATTTGAAATGATATGATACTTTTTTTTTTTTTTGTTAAATTTCTTCTTACGACAAACCAATTACAAGTGATACGTAGGTAAACGGGCCACAAGTTGCGTCGCTACCCCTTTTTGTATTGCAAAACCTACTACTATTCATACACATTAAAAATGACATTTTCAACTCACACGTTTTTCCAATTATTTGATTCAACATTGCTACCCATTTTTCCATCTTCCACCGCTAGTCGTATGATTCTAAAATAAATCATAGCAAAATGATCTCAATACTGAGATGGCCATCGCGGACGTGAAAGATGAATTGTGAACGTTGGGAACCGTTGTACGTTAAATGTAAAAAAAAAAAAAAAACGTTTTTTTTACCCCTATAAATATTTCAGACATTTAACAATTTTTCACACTACTTAAAAACACACAAGTCTACAATAC
This sequence comes from Ambrosia trifida, assembly GCA_028751855.1. Classification (NCBI taxonomy): domain Eukaryota; kingdom Viridiplantae; phylum Streptophyta; class Magnoliopsida; order Asterales; family Asteraceae; genus Ambrosia; species Ambrosia trifida. The sequence goes on from CM054131.1 coordinate 11,795,331, forward strand.
AACACCCACATTTTAACCCAAAAAGAATGACCAAATGGAAGGTTCAAATAAAAGCGCGTCGGCTACATAGAAAAAATATAGGCCGAGAGTTCGTGGTAATCTAGGCGAACCCGATAGATTTTATTTACAAGACGAACCGATACCCACCCAACTTCTTCCATCCCAATATCCACAATACTTTTCATAACCATGGAGTGGTTTAAACACCAAAGCATAAAAGAGAGTAAAAGAAAGAAAGAAAGAGTCACCTTTATGGCTTTATATAATGAACATTCACGGTTTTCATGGGCTTCTATACCTTTGAGCCCAAAACATTAAGATAGACTTAGTTTAGGGACATTTCTCAAAATAGTGAAGAGACAAAAGATGTTGAGTCTTAGCTTGACCGAGTTTAACGGTAAAACTCTGCAATAAAATTCATAAACGTAAAGATTAAAAATTGTTAAAAACTAGGGCGGTTAATGTCGACAACCGAAGTTATTCCTAAATGGATTTTTCTCACCAATCAACTTGGGTCAACTTGGGTCAATTGGGCCAGTTAATGGTTGGCGTAAAACTTTAAACAAGCTAAATATGGATATGTCTACCCTAAATAAAATAACTTGGGCCAAGTTGTACTCCATTTCTTATCCAATAAATGCACCATATCAAGGCCTAATATTTGGGTCGAATTCTTTATTCTTTGTCCAAAACGAAAATCAAAACATACATTCAAGGCCAGGCATTCACTGATCTATAATCTATAATCTATAATACATTATAAAGGAGGAGTGATGGCCAACATGGTCATTTTCATTTCCGTACAACTTAAGAAGCAACATGTACAACATATTTAAGCAAGAAATGTAAGGGTATTATGGGGATGTTAGTGACAATTAAGACACTTAGAAGGGTAATGTAGACATTTCACCCACCACATCCTTTACAATATCAAAACACTCTTCCAATATTACCCTCATCCTTTAGGAACTCAACAGTCCTTCATCCGTTTCAACACTGAAGTTTAATGCAAGGGATTCAATGGGCTGGATTTAATTCCATCATTAGTTTCTTCCTCACCCTGTCTGTATCCATCCCCCACCATGATAAGAACTCTGCCATGGAATATGTTCTTCTCTGGTGACCGGCGGTACTTTACTTTACCGATACCACCACGTTTCCTTATCACTAAACCCGTAATTAATTAGGTGAAGCTGGTGATGAATTAATTTTGTATAATGTTGTTATAAATATGCATTTCTTGCTTGAAAAGTAGGTGATGAACTAATTGTTGATTTGTGCTATGTGATTGTTTGAATTTGTAGGATAAATGCTATACATTTGTGTTGAAGACGCCCCTGCTTCAATCTAAGTCAGGTAGGCATTTGTACTTAATGTATATCAATTCTCTTAAAATATGCACCCCGTTTAAATTTTGAGATCTAAACCTATGCTTTTTTAAATTTAAATTGAATTTAATATATAATTGATTTTGACGTGGTTTGGTTATATTGAAGAATTTCAGTAAAACTGTTTTTTTAGGATTGTAATTGATAATTTTTTAATCAATTTTCCGTTTTACCCCTTTGCTAACAAAGACAATCAACAAATTTCGTTTTTATGTGGTACACATCGTCATTCCGGTAACCTCCATGTGGAAACAATCGGCATTGGAGGGAGAGGGGGGGGGGGGGGGGAAGGAGACGACGATCGCCTCTTGGCATGCCATCGCTGGTGACAACTCTGCTTCTGCTATCTGCTCGATCAGGTGATTTTTTTATATATAGATGCCTTGAGTCATGTTATTCGCGGTTGCTTTACATAAATTTAGTTTTCTTTGAATTCAACTTTATTTCTTTTTACTCTATAGCCTTACTATTTTCACTTCCTCTTTCTCTTTGGTGACATTAAGAGATTATATGATAAGAAGGTTGTACAGAAAAAGCAAGGGCATGCCAATTGGGAGTTGAGGTATCTGCACTTGGTTTAGTAGTAATTTAAGGAAATATTCTGCAAAGGTACATGTTGTTTACTTTTGATTTGATTGCACTTTTACTTGGCAATGTCATGTGTTTATCTAGAAGCAACACTTAAAATACTTATGATTCAACTTTGTATGAAAAGAAAAAATAAGTTAATGAGTTGATCATTTAACATATCTGTATTGGGTTCATGGTTAAATGTATTTACAATTTGCCATTTATTGCCTCGATGATGCCGGACTGTTCTGAATCCCTTCCGTTGAAACCGTCCATTTAATAACATAAGCAGTCTATCAAACGCATTGAAAACTACCATTCAATTGTGTAATTGTGAGCATAACAACGTAAGATTCGTTTCAAATCCCATCTGAAATCGACAATTGAATGTTGAATCAGTTTCAAATGTTGTCCAGGTATGCAATTCTACGTAATTTCAATTTGGCTTTATCTTTTTTTTCCGTTTCTAAATTTAGACCTATTTGATTTTCCTGTTTGTTATTTGATTTGTATGCTATTACATACGTCGCCTGGTGTGCAATTGTTTGCAGGTTTAATGTAGGTCGCCTGTTTGTTATTTGATGAATCGTATGCTATTATATCTAATTGTTTATGATAATAGCATAACGTAAATATCCAATTCATTTCCTTTCTTTAACATTTTTTATCTTCTCATGTACAATTTTTTTAACATATAATCGCAGCCATGTATTGTGGACTGGGATCTTTGAAGCAAGTAAGATTGTGCTAATAAATGTTGCCCCAACACTACCAGGCCTACAGGTAAGCAATACACGTGCAACCACCTCGAGATTTAAATCCATAATTTCGTTTTCTAGAATCTATCTTTCCCTTTGCGTTCTTAATTGTATGGTAATGGGATTATGTGACACCTGCTTTTTTTTAATGCTCTACGTTCAGTCTGTTGCGTCATTCTGAATCACTGTATTGGGGACATCAGTAAGAACTCCATGTGAAGTATTGAAGCAAAGATTGCAAGCATGCCTACATAACAATGTGGTGGAAGCAATCATCTACACACGGCAACAAGATGGTCTCAGAGGTTTCTTCCGTGGGACCGGTGCTACTTTATGCTGGGAGGTTCCGTTTTATGTCGCGGGCAGGGGACTTTATGGAGAGTCTAAAACGGTTTCTGTGGAGGAGATTAAGCAGGCTACAAATGATTCTGATGAAGCCAGAAAAATAGGAGAAGGTGGACATGGCAATGTGTACTTTGGCATAATAAGACAAAGGGTCTGAGTTATGACAGCATGTCTAATAATATAATTATTTTTCAGTTTTTTTAAACATTTATCTAATATTATTGCTGAGTTATATGTTTAACATGAAGCTTCAATAAAGAAGATGAGATCTAGCAAGTCAAAGGAGTTCTTTGCAGAACTTAAGGTTCTTTGTTTGATACATCATAATAATGTGGTAAGAACTCTATATTAAAACAAGGATTTAATGTTAAGAAAAAGTTAAGGAATGTATTGATTTGGGTGATGTTTTTGTTTACTAGATAGGTTAATTTAAGTCTAAAATTATACATTGGGTCAAAATGAGTCACCTCAACAACCCTTTTCAACCCGAGCCTGTTTTGACCTGAACCATATTGATATTTTTAAGCAGCTTTGACCTGAACCAGTTGATCTATTAGCCGACCCGTCCATTTGCGAGGCTTAGTTTTATTAACTCCGAAACAAACCATAAAAAGTATATGATTAGATTATGTTCTTTGCTTTGTAGGTGCAACTTTTGGGATATGCAAGTGGTGACAACCATCTTTAGTTGGTATATGAGTATATCCCTAATGGAACACTTAGCGACCATCTTCATGACCCTTTGCTGAAGGGTAAAATCCTGGTGACTCAAAAGATAGCTAAACGGGTTGATTTGGATTATTGTTTATCCTAAATCTTTTATCTTAATGGTAATAGCTTAGGAAAGGCATCATCTGTTTGTATAAAAAAAAGGAAAAAAAAGGAATAACTAATAAAATTTGTTGTACAAGAATGGGGAAAATAGAATAATAATCAATAAATATATATTTGAGATCTGTCAACACATTTGTATATGTCAAGTTTTAATATTTAGGTTGTAATTATTTACAAAGAAGCTGGTTGACGACTCCACTGACCATCAAGGCTATAACCTGATGTGAGTATTTTTCATGCATTGCGTCTTGGTTTAATGAGCCATCTTTACTATATGTCAATACCAATCGGGTTGGCCATTGCAAATTCTCGCCCCACAATGCTTTAATTTTTTTTTTGTAAGGTTTTATTTGGATCCCGCGGCAACGCGCGGGTAAACCCACTAGTACATTATAAAGGAGGAGTGATGTACCATATTGGAATTTTGACATGGGTACAATTTTTAAAGCCACAAGTATAAGAAAATAAAGCTTATTTCATAAGGGTATTATAGGGATATTGGGGACAATTAAGACACTTTGAAGGGTAATATAGACATTTCATCATCCTCCTCCCTTACAATATCAAAACAAATTGACAATTCTACCCCCTGATTCCCTTAATGCCCTCCATCTGTTCACATTCTCTGATCATACGATGCCTCTTCAGTTTCATAAGAATCTCCCTTTCGTACCCCATTCAATGAGTCTTATAACAAAGAAACACCTTCCAGATCCTGGCACCCAAACCTTAACCAACGCCTGCTTGCCGGAGAAGACAGTTCTAGCATTAAAAACGTGGTTGTGTTTACGGGTCAGGATCGATAGGAAAAAAGCCTGTTAATTAAAAACGTGGTTGTGTTTACGGGTCAGGATCGATGGGAAAAAAAAGCCTCTTGATCGATGGATTTCAACTAGATCTGTTTTTTGTTTACTGATTCAATTGCAATGAGTTGAGGTGAGTTTTACTTTTATTTAAGTCATTTTTAATAAGTTTATATGCATCTGTTCATGAAGTAAATTAGGTCTCTGTTATGAGTTTAGGTTAGGTTAATTTTAATATAAAGACATGATGATTGAGGACTGTAAAGAGGTTTCCCTAGCTAATTTGCTAACCCATTTGACCCATCTGTTTCTCTTCCATCTTTATATTCATTAGTGTTTGAATTATACAGGAATGGCAAACTACCAGCACGTTGTTGCTGTTCATGCTGATGTTGCACTAAAAAGGAAGAAAAAGTGGGCTGATGTAGAACCACAATTTGGTTCGGACCTCATCCCACCATGTTTTTTTTCTCTTTATTTTTTTCTATTAATTCGTTGAATGTTAAAATTTGTTCGACTTGGTAGGTTTTTGTGTTATGTGCACACAGTTAAGAAACATGGGTTAATGATTTGACTACCCCTCTTTTCTCACTAAAAAATACACAGGAGAATGTGGTGTACAATGCTTCATTTCATCACCTTAACAAATGACTTTCATATTCATATATATATTTTTTTAAATAAAAGATTTCACTTATAGCATTTTTATATTTTCTTTTAGGTTGTAGCCCTCTATGTTTGCAAACCAACAAAAGAGTCAACAGTCATGGGGGAATTCTACAATACTGTTGGGAAGTATCATTAATCAATTTCAACAATCTTTTACTTTTCTCTTTAATTCCTTTTAGTTATTTTTTTTTTTTTTTTTTTTGCCAATCCCCTTATGGTGGAGTGGCACCCTTCTTGCTTTACTTATGGGAGGTGGGGAGTTGGAGTCCTACCGGTTTGTTATCCATGTAAAGAAAGCTTAAAAAGACTTTTTGTTTGGTTGTCAGGGTGTTCATCCTTGTGATCGTAGGAGAAGCGTCAGTGAATACCAATGCATGTTTCCTGCAATTGATTTTTCATTTGGCAGTGCTGTTACTTATACAGCTTTTTATTGCTTGCTGTTCAGGATTTTTTTATTAATTCTCTCTTGTTATTTCAGATAGAAAGTGATGAGGATGTTTTATGAAGCCTAATATAAGGGAGACAAAAGAAGAGCTTGCAATCAGGGGGAAAAGTTCCTGGTTTGGTGAGCTTTTATGATATTGCAAATTTGCAATGAATTTGTCTTATTTATAATTTTAATAAGAAATGTTTATTTTTGTCATTATAGAGGGTGTTTATCACTGCTCTTGTATCTCATTGACTGATACTATGCATGATTTAGGTTATGGACACGGAAAGAAAAGGAGATAGCTATTGTAAATCTTAGTGGATTTTTATTTCATACGCTCGCTACATATGACAACGATTGCCACCCATTGGTCAGGAAAGAAATTACCAAACAGTAAGTCATCTTACTTTAGTCAAGCAGTGTTTGAACATTCTATTATGGAGCCTGTATTATGCAACTTGATACTATAAAAATTTTTGTGTAGTTTTGCCAACTGTAAGCTTCGTTCCATGGTGATTGTCGATAAAAGGTGGATTTTCATATTTCATTGTTCTTCTTTATTCAAGTATTATATTATAAAACAGCTTTATTCAAGTATTGATGATTTCATGTTTATGCATTCTTCCAGCATGTTAGGATCAGATTCATCGAAGACTAAATATCCAGGAAGGGTTCCTTCTGGACCAGATGTCCCAAGAGATGAGCAGTTTGCAAATGATAAGCCGGTTTCTGGGTCCACTTGAAACACGGTAATGTTGCAATTGTTGATGTTGTGAAATAGTTATGTAGTAAGTTTTGAAATTTATACTCCTGCAGTTGACTCAACATCTCATTTATTAATATTTGGTACTTATCAATTTTTATAAAGTGACCATCTATTTATTACTTGTTACAAAACGTGACAGGTGTCGCGACATTGTATGATTTTAGGAGGCTGACACCTTATGGTATCAAAATAGTGGATGAGTTTTTATCGGATGGGAAAATCAAGAAAACATTGAGAGTGAACGAATCGATCGTTTATCATACATGTAGCGCAGTCGTTGGCTCGGTTTTGAATGATGATTTGATGAAGAGTGTGAGGTGTATGATGGAGTATTTGTTAGTAAATAGTGATGTTAAAGTTTTGTTGTATTATGGGCAGTGTGATTTAAGACTTGGGGTAGTGGGAATTGAGGCTTGGGTTAATAAGATAAAGTAGGATGGGGTTAAAGATTATGTTATGGTTGGTCAACGGTCAACTTGCAGGGTATGTTAAAAATTTTTAGGAATTTGATGAGTGGTGGTTTTAGGGGCTGGTCATTTGGTGCCTGTAGATCAGTCAATGAATTCTCAAGCAATGATTGAAGATTGGGTTCTTAAGAAAGGGTTGTTTGTTAATGAATAGATCATGGTTGAGAGTTGACCAATGAGTATAAAAAAGTCAACTCAGATTGGTGTAGATTACATGTGTAATTGTGTAGATTAGAAGTGTGTAGGAACTTGATAAGAGGTGTCTATAACTAGAAGTTGCTTCTCTGGTCACGGTCCGGTTTTGACGAAAATCATTGTTCAAACAGCTAACTATGGTTTCGAGGAATGACAAACTGAACTGGCCGGGTTGGGTGGGTCCACCGTATCTGTAGGTTTAGTGGTTTAACTATTCGGTGTGGGTAGTTTTGAACTGGATTTTTTTTTTCTTATAAAATCTTTAATTTGTATGAATATTTTAAATGATGGAAAAATGGATATAAATAACAAAAGTTGAACGGGTAGTTCGGTTTACACGGTTGGTTCCAAGTTCCAAACTATATCAATCCGTTCAACTTGTAAACTATTTCAAAATAGAACTATGAACTGACCTCTTGGATTTCAAACTGATTAAAAGTACAGACTTGATTTACTCGTTTCGGTTTATTTCAGCAGGTTATACACACTTGTTTTAGTGGTCCACTGGATTGAGAGATGAACAAAGAGGGTTTAGAGAACCACAAAAGAATAATACCAACTGACCAACAATTTATTACAAACTAAGAAGGTTTTAATCATCATCTTCATGTACAAGACCCAAGCAAAATAATTCTGATTTCAAAAACTTTTAATTTTCAAGAATTATATATAACAACATTTTACAATGTGAATAGTTTTAATTTTTGATTGATGCTTTTTGTGAGCCACTTATGAGCTTGTGATCATATCATTTTCATCTTAATAGTTGAGTATCTTTTTTCATTAATATGATAATATAGTTGGTTAATGGTTTGTATGTTTCAATATTTAAATTTTATGTATCAATAAATTTGGCAAAATTTTACTTGAAGTAAAATTGATTTTTTTTTTTTAAAAAAAAAAGTCATAATTGTTACAAATTTATTGTTTATTAAACTTATTTTTTGTTAAATTAATAATTTTTAACTCTATACATGTTTATGTAACCGTATTTCTTGCTTATATTTACTGTCATTTAGATTAGAACTTACATGGTATATATTAACCCTTCAATATACCAAGTAACAACTCTAATTATTATTTTTATCTATCTTATTATAGTTATAGCTAACGTATAACTTTAAACATGTTTACTTAAGCATGTTGATTGCTTATTTTCACCGTTGTTTTATTAAACCTACATGGTTTATAATAACCCATTGATATATCATATAACAAGTATATTATCGTCAGCACCCTCCTACGATCCCGCTGCGAAGCGCGGGCTCCGATACTAGTACATTATAAAGGAGGAGTTATGTACAACAAGGTAATTTGCATTTCCGTACAACTTAACAAGCAACATGTACAACATATTTAAGCAAGAAATTTAAGGGTATTATGGGCATAATTGGGACAATTAAGACACTTAAGAGGGTAATATAGACATTTCATCCACCTCCTCCTTTACAATATCAAAAGACTTTTACAATACTACCCTCCTTCTTCCATCCATACCCTTCAATCCTTTGCCTTCTTCCTTCATCAATATAGATCATTAATCTCTTGTCCCTTCAAGTTCCGTAACCTTAAGGATCAAATTGAATGGGATTGATTGTAAAATTCAAGTCCTCCTCTTATAACATTCAATTGAAGGCCACATGAACTATCTTGCCTAAAAAATGCTTTTGTAAGAACTATTACTTATTTTACTATTTGCCTTTTCTTTGTTTGTTGCACAAAGTTTGTAGTGTTTTATATTGTTTTTTTTTATTTATGCACCTAGATTTGGACAAGCACATTGCAACGAACAATTTTGACTGCAAATCAAATTGCTGGATTCCCCAAGGTTAGTTTTACATGTCACATAAATTGCTTCTTTGATCATTTATCATTTGTAAAATTTGTGTACTTTCTTTACGTTATAGATACAATGGCGTGCACTTGGTGAGATAAATGCTGGTGTATGTGACGGTATGACGTATGAAGAACTAAAGAAGAACATGCCTGAAGAATACGAGTATGTTAAATATGAAATATTCGATTTTTTTTTTTTTTATACCTTTCCATTCAATGGTCTTTTTTTTAAAGGTCAAGGAAGAAAGACAAACTCAGGTATCGATATCCTCGTGGAGAGTCGTATCTCAATATGATACAAAGGTATTGAATTCAAATACAAGGAAAAATCTCTGTTGAAAATATAGAAAGTAAATAATTAAAGTTTGGTATTTTAAGCAACGTCAAAAGTTTGCAGTTGTGCATATAACAGGTTGGATCAGGTTATTATTGAGTTAGAACGACAACGCGCGCTTGTTGTAGTCGTATCTCACCAGGTAAGACAAGGCAACCACAAAATTTTACCTCCACGAATGGGTAAAAAAAACTAAAAATAAAACGGGTTAAACGTGTTTGTAAAGTGTATTTTAATACATGTGTATGTATCAATATAGCTTTTAAATAATATTTAGGGCATTAGTTTTTTATTAACATTTTTAAATCAAATGAATATTATTTTTGGTGGGCGTGGCCCAAACCGTATGTAAATTACCTGTTACCCAACTCATCCATTGAAAGATTTGTGCAATGCAAACATGGGTTTAATGAATTTGTGCATTGCAGTCTGTTATAAGAGTTTTATATGCCTATTTTGCTGATATGTCATTGAAAGAAATTTAACACATAGAGGTAAATAACAAAATATTAGATCAATCTTTTCGGTCTTTTAATCTTTGAAAACACGTTAACACGTTTGAATATCGGGAATTTCAGATGCCGCTTCATAGGAAGTTCTGGTACCAAAAAAAGATACTGACTATATTTTCCTCGCGTAACGAACCCGCTACAACGCGCGGGCATTACCACTATTGTTCATTAAGTAACTTAGTAAGGGGCTGTTTGGTAAGCCGAGGCTCTGAATCATTCGCGCGGAATGATTCAGCATTCAGCGCGTTTGTTTTAGTTTTTGAATGGAATAGTTAAGGCTGAACCATTAAGATTTGGAATGTTGCTGAATCATTAAGCACTGAACTATTAAGCACTAAAGTAGGTTGAACCTTAATGAGACTCTCCTACCAATGTGGGACAAGAAAATTAACCATTAAGAGGTACAACTTAATGATTCAGCACTTAACCATTCAGACCTCTTAACCATTCAGAAATCTTAATGATTCAGCACTTAATCAACCAAACAGCCCCTAAAACTTACCATCTTCAACACCTCACGACTATCTAGCTTGATACCGTTATGCTTTACTATAAGATGATCCTTTAAACAGTTTGTTATCAAATGCAAGTGCGAGCATGCTCTCCCAACAATAACGACGGTTAACAAGGATAAATGGTGGGGCCTACATGATTCAGCCAATCAATTTTTTTCCTTTCTTTCTATTTTTTTTAGTTAAAGGAGCATTATTCCGTTGCATGACTGTTATTGAAGGAGCCCCTGTCTACGTGACGCAATGGAGTCCCTAAGGGCGTTATTCCGACAAATTTGGCTGTCGCAAACCTGGCAGTTTTCTAGTAGTGCATTCTACACCATTCAGCCTTACATGTTTATATATACTGGGTTGGGCTCAACATCTGGCCTGGGCTATTTAAAGATTAGCCCATCAGTTTTAATCTTTCAAATTTCTTGTCTTGACATAAATCACCAAACTAGTTTCAATACATTTCTGGTGTCAAAAATGTTTAATTAAGAATTATTTATATAATTACTTCAAAACCCTTAAAAAAACAGACTATATATAACCGCTACGGAAAATTCCAAACCTCTAGCTATAACAAACTTATTATATAAACAAACAACCCATCACAATTCTATTCTAAACTCAAACATTTAGAGTTAACACAATCATCTTATCTTGATCAAACTCGATCAACTACACTTCTCCTTTCGTTTCCATTGTTGTTCCCAGGTAATAATATTCTTCTGTTCATATACACGTTCTTGATATTAAAAACCAATCATAATATTCAAATGGGTCATCAAGAATTCATACAAAATCTTTAATATTATGTTCTTTATTAAAACTTACTCAAGAACTTCGTCTGTTCTTTGATCTTCTTTAAACCCTAAAATAATATTATTTCCCTAAAGTTTTCAAAGAATATTATTAAACAACATGCATGCATGATCAAATTTACGTAATAATAATATAATATGCATATTTACTTGTAGGGTGTGTGATCTTGAAAGCAATTGAAGCATTAAACATGGCGGACATGATATTTCTAAAGCTTTATAATGGAAAGATTATAAAAAGCGAAGGTGACAACACAATGTTTTGGTTCGTGAGAAAAGAAATGGAGAAATATAGCGGTTTAAAAGCTGTTAAGAATGTGTGCAACAGGATCGGTTTGCTCGAACCTGATCCTCGTGTTAGGGACATGATTATGGCACGCCTGTTTTTACTCCCTCATTGTGTAAAGGAGTTCAAACAGCTCGAGTCAATCCCTGACGACTTGTTTGCATGGGCTGTTAGAGAGCTGAAAGATCGTCTCATCTACTCGTTGTTTCCAACGACTTCAGCGTTCGATTTTCGTTGGGCAGAGTCTAAATTTGGGTCAGGGTTTGGTGGTGCATTGCTGAAAGTACTGGATCATTTACCAAAGGGGCCGTCTACGTATTTTGAGTATCAATGTGATTGGAGTAGGAATAATGTGTTCAAAGATTAGATTAGGGTGTTGATAATATTGTGTCATCAAATGTTTTGGGGAAATATATGTTTTGGAAGTTAGATGGATTGAGAGATTTTGGGTTAAAGTGGTAGTGAATAATATTGTTGTGGAGTGTAAGTTTTGTTCATGTTTGTGTTGAAGAAACAAAAGGTGATAATAATAATAAAGTTTCATAATTGTGTGTTTCAACATATAGATTTGTATAAGTTGTGACACAAACTAGGGGACGGAGTTATGAATTTTCACCGGTATAAGTGTAAAAGAACAGGTTTGGGCTTGGTAACCCGGAAACGACCTGACCCAACCAGGTAATATAACCAATAGGGGTATTCAATGAATCGAATAACGAATTTTCGAATTATTCGAATCGAATTTTTCAAATTTTTAATATTTCTACCTGAATTCATATTCGCTTAAAATTCAATTTATTCGATTCGAATAAGAAACTCGAATTCGAATCCTTAATAATCGAATCGAATTCTTGGTAATCGAATCGAATTAAGTCAAATTTTGAATTTTTCGATTCCGAACCGAATTCTGAACACCCCTAATAACTGGTTTGGGCCCAATCTGACCCGGCTATTTGGTACAAGTTAGTGAGATTTTTCTGTTGGGAATCGGTTCCAGCCTGAACAAGTTTGAGCCCACAGTTGGATAATTAAAAAGTTGGTTTAAAAAAAGGGCCGGTTTGGACCCGTCGGGTTCAGTCAATCAGCGGGTTAATTATCTGTTGGGGGTATTGGGTCAGTCAGCGGTTGGGTTAAACATAAAACCTTGTCTCCCTAATCTATGTTTTAATCCAACAAATGCAGTACCATGAATAAACAAAGATCGGTACAATTAATTCCTTCAAAGAACAAACTTACTGGTATATGGAAAGATATTGTGGCTGTCGAAAATGAGTTCATGAAATTAAATATATACTTGAAACAAAATATGGTGGCAATAATATTTGATTGCAAAAGATAAAGAAGCTTTAGTGGGGAAGTATGCAAACGAAAGTTAATGGGGGTCTGGTATGGAATCTGAAATGGGTCAGGGAACCAAGGGTTGGGCAGGAGCATTAGCAACTGAGTTATCTAATGACTGAACTTGAGAAAGCCAGTCATTACATAAAAAGGAACAGGTAAACAAGTTAGTCAACTTGGTAAAAGGGGTAACGCCCTTGCGTTTGGCTTGGTAGGGCGGTGTGTGGGCATGGTCTGCATGGAGGGGCTCTCACGCCCCCTTTTCACACCACATACCGTGTAGCCTAAGAACAAGGCTTCAGTTGTTCAATGATTGTTCATTAAGTAACTTACTAAAAGTTACCATCTTCAACACCTCAAGACGATCCAGCTTGATACAGTTATACTATACATGATTTGTTTGCTATTACGCGATCCTTCAAACAGTTCGTTATCAAATACAACTGCGGCCAAGCTCTCCCAACAATACTTCTATTGCCTAGACAAAATGCTTGTCCTCGTTGCATCTCGGGTCAGCACCAGACTTTGAATCTATGCAGTTATGTCACATATAGAAGTACAATGTAATATAATCAAATAATATCTCCGAATTACACATAAGTCTATGAATAGAGAACAAGTAAAATGATAAAGAAATTTGTAGATTCTAAAACCATATCTAGGAATCAATTAGCTGAAATAGATTACAAGGCATCACCAACAATATGCCCAAAACAAATGTACAATGCATAAAAAAACAATATTCGCCGAAGAAATTCTTACTGCTCAAAGCCACTAGAGTTCCAACACTTAACCATGAGTGTTGAAAGCTTCCCAGAGTAGATTCTGCGGGGCTGGGTTTGTAAGGTCACGCGCCTCTAGAGCCGCGGTTCTAAGTGTCTTCAATGTCATTACGTTTGCATCATAAAACGACAAACTCAAGTAAGGTAAATTATGTTTCTTGCAGAGTTCTCTAACAATAGGAGAAATCGACCTCAAGTGACAGCGTGGCAGCCTAGGGAACAGATGGTGCTCAAGTTGAAACTGTAAGCCGCCGAAAAACCAATCCATCCAAGAAGAACAGGCAATATCGATGGTTCCACTTGTTTGTTTCTCGAACCAGTCGTTCCCCTTTGGTGGGCCCACGTAAACGTTAGCAGCAAAATGGTTCAACGTGAACTGAACGTGTTGAATACCTGTTACACAGAAGCTAACCAATACGAATGCCACCCGTTCGGGCCAGTTTGGTAAGCAAGAAACAAGTAGCGGAAACCATGTCCAGAAAACTATGGTGCCGAGTATGTTTAAACCTCTGTCAGGAATCCTTCTTTTTGAAAGCAGCAAAAGGATTGTTTGTAGGTAAAGATTGACTCGGGCCACGCACATGATTGGGTAATATGAATAATGTTGGTAGCTTACAAAGAACCGAGCCAACGGGTCAAAGGTCAACTGTCTCCCGTAGAAAACAGAAGTCAACGAGTTAAAAAGCTTAGAAGAAACCGCTAACATCGGTAAATGTTGAAGATCAGGATCATAATCGAGACTATTGCAAGCAATGTGATGTGCATTATGCGTCCATTTCCACCACGCGATGCTAATGCCAGTTATACAATTCCCAATAAATATTCCCGCGAATTTGTTCCACCCACAGGTCGCCATCATTTGGTAATGACCCGCGTCATGACCCAAATAAGCAATTTGCATCCACGCTAATCCTAATAACGCCCCCGAAAGCATATGAACCCAGAAGCTTCCAGAATATAACACGCCATACACACAAGCAGAAAGCAGTAGCGACACGAAACAAAGCGAATAAATCACCCCATGACCTTTCTTCTCAAACATCCCTGCTTTTGCAAACTCGGAAGCGAGCTTTCTGTACTCTCTAGAAACTTCTGACACCTGGTAATCTTTTAAGTGATACCCTGTAAAGAGTTTGTCTAGATGTTTCCATGCCGTACCAGGATGAAACGCTATAAACGCATCGGTCACATCCTGACCCGCGAGATTAAGCAACGGGATATCACCACCAGGATGCTCTTTAGCCCACTCTGTAACATTATAAACTTTGCCCAGAATTGAGATCCAAAGATCACTAGGATTGTTATGCTTCTTTAACTCCTCTGATGTTATGTACTTTTTTCCATCAGCAATTGAATTCAACACTGAAAAATAAAAACTTTTATGTAAAAAAAACAATCTTTAAATTTATGAAATTAATATAAAGTTAAATCACACTAAAAGGCCAAAATGTCCTTATTGGCCTGCACATGCCTCCTCTGATGCTCATAAGTCATAACATGTTTTCTTTATCTAAAGTATATACTCATTATTCATATAAACATAAGTCAAGCTAAGACAAAAAATTTGTAAAGCTAAGACAAAAATTAATTTTTAATTGGTTATTATATTGAAGAAAAGAAAGATAATCTATTTTCAAAAAATATCCAATAAAGATGCTAAAATGACGCGTCTTTAGATATTTTAGGAGGCATGAGAAGGACTATATCAATTAGTTAAAAACTAGGACAACAAGAAAAATCAAGCTTTGAAAAAAATGACAATTTCAGACTCTTGCTACAAATAATATCCTGCTCGGGTCTGAATACGACTAACTCGATATATTCAAATAATCTCCCATTCAGACCTGTTACCGGTTCAGCAATTACTAGTTTAGCACTTGATTAATTTCAACAAGTAGAAAAAAAAAACAAGGAGCATATTAGTGTTATTTAGATAACCATATAATACACATTAGAACAAGTTATGAAGAGTCAATCAATATAGGTGAATAATGGGGTATATTAAAAGCACACACAAACACCATACCCCACTAGACTTTGCAAGTAGTGCTACACCACCACCACCAATTTGTTTAATATCAAAATATTCTAACCATCAATACAACTCAAGTGGCCAATGTAATCTATAATCAATGCTCATACATAAACCATCACCTAATTAACTAAAATCTACCAAATAAATGCTAAAATCAATCCCCACTTTTACTTTTTTTTTTTTACTTAAAACCCGATCACCCAGGTACACCCATAGTTATAAAAAAAAAAAATTCCGCGGTCACATACAAGACTAGAAAACCCGACCCGTTACCAATTCCAGGTAAACCAACCGCCCGAAGGCCCAGTGTGATAAAAAACTAGCTTGTAAATGACATTTTATAGACTCCAACCAACTAATAGAAAGTCATTCGGATACCGCTACAGCAATGCCAGTCTAGTCTGGTACCTACTTGAATTTTAATTTAAAACTTTATACTTTATTTCTTGTTCCAAGTACAATAGATCAGATCCAGTTTCAAGTAATATTTTAAAAAATAAACCCACAAAATGAAACCAGATCTCGGATCCTGATTCGACCCGGTAAACCCATAGTAACAACAACTAACAACGATCCAACGGATTTTCTCGATCAATACATCGACATTTCCAAGAATAACGATCTTGCAACGCGTAATATTATTATCGTCGCTAAATTGAGCCAAAATGCCAAAATGTTGATCGTGTTAACAATTTAAAAAGCAAAGTGACACAAAGGGTCAGCTATATCCATCAATAAAAAGTCGTCAATAAGTTAATAAAACATAATAACAGAATGAAATGAAACATATGAAAACGAATCTACCTTCAACGACAGGAATGGACGGAGAAACCATCGTCGAATATTCCGATGAGTTCACCGGCAAAAGTACAAATGTTGTGTTTGGGGATAATAATACAATATATGTATATGTGTATGTATATATAGGAGGTGGAGGGATTAAGGAGGTCTATATGGATGAGAAGAGATCAACGGTCGACATTAAACGGTCCAAGGAAATTGATGAGTGAGCGCGTAATGTAGCGGATAATTTCTCTCTATCTGCAAGTGCCTGTACTCTTGTTAATATTAACATATTACAATTTACAACCGCCCCACATACATGAAACAGCACATTGGTTGCCAATTATTATTAAGCTTTTTTATATGTTAAAAACTAATACTTTAATACGTATGACTAGAATATGAATATATTGTTAATAACGATTTCGAAGTTTGTGTAAGACCATGCGTAGTGGGGGGCTTTATATATAAAGCCTCCCTTTTTGATTGGTTCACGTGACAGCTGAGTCAGCATGAAGAGATAAAGTGAAAAAGAGGTGTAGTGGTGGGGCTTTATTTATAAAGCCCCTATTAATATTTTATTATATCTTTTATTATATCTTTAAAAAAAAAAAAACCTGATTGGTCCTCATCCACGTGGCCTTGAATGGTTGGTTGGTGGATTTGTAGTGCAGCGCCATTAAAATAACGCGGTACCCGGTTTTTGCCACATAGCGCCCCCCCGTAGTGGTGTGGGGGGCGCCATTTTTCATATATAGCGCCAAACAACGCTCGAGTACGGGTGGTCTAAACCTTAACAAGACTTTTGTTGTTTCTTTTCTAAAGGTGAAGGAAAAGAATAAAAAAATTACATTTTTCATAAATAAAAAAAAAACGATTTATGAATTATGATGTAACACCCCAACCGATGGCGGAAACATCGGGATGTCACGTATTGATGATTGTTCAGTAGCTCATGGTGAATAATAAATTTCATTAAATGATTTAAATAAATTGCATACAATTGTTCTAGAATTTGTACATCAAATTGAATAAAACTATACACATATCTTCAAGCATCAATTCAAATCTTCAAGCAAATAGAACCTGAAACATGTTAATTCGAAAATATTTTGGGTCAACAAAAGTTGGTGAGAATTACATAGGTTTTTGATAATTGAATAAAAATGTTGTGCAATTCATGTGTCATGTCAATCTAGTCCATATGTGAGAACATACTAGAAATAAATCGAGTGCATAATCAACCCTGATGACTGTTATAATATGATACATACCATACGCTCATGGTTCACTTGAATATGTTATGCGATAACAAACACCCACGCAACCTTTGTAGGAGGCACGTATCCGGGTGGGATTGTCAGTCCAATAGATCTATCAATGTATACCGTCGGCTTGTACGGAGTTAATGATTATGCTAGAATGGTGCTTACTCTAATCATGCTCAAGACATAATGCAACATAGAAAACACATAGACACATTGATGATTGAATTGCAATAATGATGTTATAACATGTTTCACCCCAAAAATGGTGATGAATAAAAGGGGCTATGTAAAACTCACCTTAGCAAAATGTTATGTCTCGTGAAAAAAATAGAATAATGTGTTGTGAATGTATGCGAGGCGAATCCCAAAGACTCAACAACATAGCTAGTCCAAATTGAAGAAAACGAAAAAGAAAGAATATCAAGCTTCCAATTCGCCAATTACAAGAGCTTATAATCAAAGCTTCAATTATAGAAGTAATAGACTATAGAAGAAAGGTATGAGGGAAAGTTTAATCGGATTGAAACAATCGATTTAGAGGTGCAAAGTATAATGGGTCATAGGTGGGTTTTTATACTAGTTTTGGATTCAATTAGCCATTAAAATTGGTCAACACCATAAAGTAAGGTTTTATGATGAATTGACTATTTGACTGTTTGACTAAGACTTTGACTAGGACTTTGACTATTTGACTCAAGGCTTTATTTAAAAAAAAAAATCTTGTATGTGAAAAAAAAAAAATTAGAATCATATTATTATTATTATTATTATTATTATTATTATTATTATTATTATTTATATACATTTATGTATGTATATAAGTTGTGAGTTAGGATAAATAAAGACTTAGGCACATTTGTATAATATTAATGATAAAGGTGTAATAAAATATATACACATATATATATATATAAGGGTTTTTTATGTATTAAAATTTTGGGGAAAATTTTGCGATGTTACAGTCTCCCCTACTTTTGGAAACTTCGTCCCGAAGTTTATTGAAAACACAGGGTTGAAGGTGATTAGGTAGAAATTAGGACAAGGGTGGTTTGGGAAGTTTCGAGTTAAGGCATGACATAAATTTATAGGTAACAGAATAAACTGTTTCGAATAATTTGGGTAAGAGTTTTGATATGTGTGAGTTTTAAGGGTTGGATTAGGTTCATCTGAAATAACAAGGAGAATAAGAATCTTAAGTTTTAGGAGTCCTAAAAGGAATGAGTTGATGGACTATTGAAAGACTAAATGAACTACCAGATAACTAAGGTTTATAATTGGTCAACTACCGAAAACCTTGATAGAATTTCACACTACCTTAACGTACCTGTAAATTCATGATTACGTTCCGGACCGCAATCACCAATTTACCTTACATTAGGGTTTTGGGTCCTTCTATAACTCTAGACACACATGTAAAATAATATGATTAACCATGTATCCAAAAATGAGTCCAACTGTTGAGCAGGAAAAAGACTTCTACCAGTCAGTGAGTAGGAACCTCTACCGATTGTTGAGCAGGTATGATAGCCTCTACCAGTCGTTGAGCAGGTTGTAGGGCCTCTACCGACTGTTGAGCAGGCATGATGACCTCTACCAATCGCTGAGTAGGTTATTTTGTACTCTACTAACTGTTGAGCAAGTACTTCATCCTCTATCAGTTGTTTGATTAAGTGTACCAATTATTACACACATGAATTGCAAATTGATAATATGTACATGTAAGCAATCAAGTATCAAGTATAGCATACGAGTTGTAATAGAGTTGTCCTAGACAAGATTAATGACTCTAGGTGTGTTTATAGCAAATAGTTTATATTCCATGAATTCTAGTTTCAAATGTTCAAATAAGGCAAATAGTCGAATCCTCATGTATAACTAAGGATTATGTTTGATGCAACACACAATCAAGTTTCAATAGTTTGGTTATCATGGGTAACTAGCTCATGTGTGAGAAGGTGAAGGATATGAATTTAGTTCTTGAGAGGATGATGAAAAATTCTTGAAGCAGAATCAAAGTTGTGAGAGATAGTGAATGTGAAGATAGTTGATAAAGAGTTTATTTTATAGTATGGAGATTATATGATTTGGGTAGGGTGTTGAATATTTAAAAAGTGGCTAAGATGGTAAGGTGAAGTGTGATTGTGAAATTCATGGATGGTTATGAAATGAGATTGATTTAAGCTGTAAAATTTTGAGATTTTTGAGCTTAGTTTAAGGAAGGTGAGTGTAATCATTTATTCACTAATTAAAACGAATAAACGAAAACGTTGACTTATCAAAACTTCTAGATTCTAATAACATAGTGAAGACATGCTTTAGCCTATAAGTGAACACTCATCCCGAGAATTCCCAGGTAGGCATCCGGGTCCCTCGTCTGATTGGGATATATGCGCAATGCCAGTCCTAGACAGAAAACTCAGAATACAGGCGTTCACCCTTCCAGATTGCACGTGTTCGTTATTAAAATCTAGAACTTCGACGAGATCTTCAAGGTGGTTCAGGCTAAACCTGAGGATTTGTCCTATTAGTCTAAGAGTAGATCTTGTGATGGAGAGCACTCTTCTTGTAGGGACTAAAGTAAGGATAAGAAGTAAAATAGAGAATATAAACAAGTAAGGTTGCAAGTAAAAGGAGCAAGTACTGATTAAAATCCTATGGTTATAGACTAGATTATTTTTTTTTTCTAATAACCTAATTCCCTATAACCATGGCTCTGATACCAATCTGTAACACCCCAACCGATGGCGGAAACATCGGGATGTCACGTATTGATGATTGTTCAGTAGCTCATGGTGAATAATAAATTTCATTAAATGATTTAAATAAATTACATACAATTGTTCTAGAATTTGTACATCAAATTGAATAAAACTATACACATATCTTCAAGCATCAATTCAAATCTTCAAGCAAATAGAACCTGAAACATGTTAATTCGAAAATATTTTGGGTCAACAAAAGTTGGTGAGAATTACATAGGTTTTTGATAATTGAATAAAAATGTTGTGCAATTCATGTGTCATGTCAATCTAGTCCATATGTGAGAACATACTAGAAATAAATCGAGTGCATAATCAACCCTGATGACTGTTATAATATGATACATACCATACGCTCATGGTCCACTTGAATATGTTATGCGATAACTGTAACACCCCAACCGATGGCGGAAACATCGGGATGTCACGTATTGATGATTGTTCAGTAGCTCATGGTGAATAATAAATTCCATTAAATAATTTAAATGAATTACATACAATAGTTCTAGATTTTGTACATCAAATTGAATAAAACTACACATATCTTCAAGCATCAATTCAAATCTTCAAGCAAATAGAACCTGAAACATGTTAAGTTGAAAATGTTTTGGGTCAACAAAAGTTGGTGAGAATTACATAGGTTTTTGATAATTGAATAAAAATGTTGTGCAATTCATGTGTCATGTCAATCTAGTCCATATGTGAGAACATACTAGAAATAAATCGAGTGCATAATCAACCCTGATGACTGTTATAAAATGATACATACCATACGCTCATGGTCCAATATGTTATACGATAACAAACACCCACGCTACCTTTGTAGGAGGCACGTATCCGGGTGGGATTGTCAGTCCAATAGATCTATCAATGTATACCGCCGGCTTGTACGAAGTTAATGATTATGCTAGAATGGTGCTTACTCTAATCATGCTCAAGACATAATGCAACATAGAAAACACATAGACACATTGATGATTGAATTGCATAATTGATGTTGTAACATGTTTCACCCCAAAAACGGTGATAAATAGAAAAGGGGCTATGTAAAACTCACCTTGGTAAAATGTTATATCTTGAAAATAATGTGTTGCCCAAATGTGTCAAGTATCACCCTATAATAAGGTAATAAATATGTCTAAGTCTATCAAGTCTACAAATGTATAAGTTCTAGGGCTTCGAATTGGGGATAAATGCATGTTTGATTATTATTAAAAATATTCGCCAATTGAGAGAAATTTAGTAAATAAATAACTAAAAATCTTTTTATGAAATTTAAACTTAAGATGGTTACAAGAATGTGTTTAAAGTGTAAAAATAATTTTTATAAAATTATTTCCTTTAAAATAGATTTTTAAATCTATTTATCACAAATTGTCAAAATTTAACTTTAATATTCAAAAATACTAAAATTAAAGAAATGTTGTTTTAAAAATCATTTTTCTGTTTTAAATATTTAAAAATAAATTGTATAAAATTTTGGTGCAAAAATAATAAAAATTGGATTTATTATGATTTAATTATGATTAAAACTAACAAAAATTGATTAAAAATATTAAATAAATGATTTTACTGAATTAAAAATTATTTCAGTAAAGTTTAACTTTATAAAAAGTCAGGATAAATTTTGGAGAATTTAATAAAATTGTTTTGATATATAAATGGATTTTTATAAATATAATAGTATAAAAATGATTTAATTATTATAAATATTAAATAAATGAATTTCTGAAAAATAAAAATTGTAAATAACACTTTTATCTCAGATTAAACAAATATAATTTTTTTAGAATTTATAAAAGGGTTTTGGTATTTTAAAATGAATTTTGAATATATAAATGAATATATATATATATAAGTTAAGCTTTATAACAACAAAAAGAAAAAAGAATGGTGTTGCTGAGACTCGAACCCTGTGTCAGCCGGGTCAGAGTCACCAGGCACAACCACTTGGTCCAGACCAGTGGTTGTGTTTGGTTTCAGTTAGTTATAATTATAACACATGGGCGAGTTCAGTGTTCTTCCCCAAATGAAACATATGAGCCCTAGCTTTTGCAATTGATTAACTCACACAATGTTAACCCAATTAATCATAGGGTAAACATTGTGTGTAGGCCGATTAATGAAACCCACAACAGAAATTAAACTTACAAAGTTGAATTGTTTACGAACGGCTAGTCAACTTGAAAAGTCAAAAACGCGATCGTATAATAAGAACAGAAGATTAAAATGAAGAATTGGGGATTGAGAAGGAGATAATGGCGAGTTGTGAAGGTTCAGAAACGTTCAATTTATAGGGATGATGTTTAGATCGCTTAATTGGTAAGTTTGACCAAGTTTTAATCGTGAGACGCGTTTTTAATTATAATGGAAACAATTGAATGGAAATTGATAATCATAGAGCGTGTAGATGACCGGAAATCACGAGTCCAAGTCAACCATGGTTAATTTATATGTTATTGGTGTCACTTGAATGGTCAAAAGAAAAGAAAAAAATAAATAAATAAAAATGTCTGCTGCTACTGCTGTTCGACGAGAAGAAAAGGAAAAAGAAACAGCAGTATTGTGCCTTTAAATATTTTACGAGTTGGATTACAAACAAGATGGCTATGTGGAGCAGTGGTTGAGGCGCGCGTGTGTGTCTGAGTTGTCCGGGTTCGAGTCTCAGTGGGGGACAAATCCTTTTTTTTTGTGTATTATCAGCGAAGGATGGAGGACAACAAGTGGGCCGGTTCTACGTTTGGGCCAGTTAAGTGGGCCGGACACCTGGGCTTCGAAATAACATAAGGAAGAAAAAAAAAATGTTTGGGCCGCAGAAATCAGTTCTGTGTATATATATATATATATATTTTTATAAAAAACTGAATTATTATTATTATTATTATTATTATTATTATTACACACCCACACACACATATATATATATATATATAAATAATTATCATTGTATTAGGTTTCAAAATGCCACGAAATAATTAAATGTAAGTAGTAATAAAACTTGTCGTTTTTTTTTAACGTATAGTTATTTAAGGCGAAATGTTACAATAACAAACACCCACACAACCTTTGTAGGAGGCACGTATCCGGGTGGGATTGTCAGTCCAATAGATCTATCAATGTATACCGTCGGCTTGTACGGAGTTAATGATTATGCTAGAATGGTGCTTACTCTAATCATGCTCAAGACATAATGCAACATAGAAAACACATAGACACATTGATGATTGAATTGCAATAATGATGTTATAACATGTTTCACCCCAAAAATGGTGATGAATAAAAGGGGCTATGTAAAACTCACCTTAGCAAAATGTTATGTCTCGTGAAAAAAATAGAATAATGTGTTGTGAATGTATGCGAGGCGAATCCCAAAGACTCAACAACATAGCTAGTCCAAATTGAAGAAAACGAAAAAGAAAGAATATCAAGCTTCCAATTCGCCAATTACAAGAGCTTATAATCAAAGCTTCAATTATAGAAGTAATAGACTATAGAAGAAAGGTATGAGGGAAAGTTTAATCGGATTGAAACAATCGATTTAAAGGTGCAAAGTATAATGGGTCATAGGTGGGTTTTTATACTAGTTTTGGATTTAATTAGCCATTAAAATTGGTCAACACCATAAAGTAAGGTTTTATGATGAATTGACTATTTGACTAAGACTTTGACTGTTTGACTAAGACTTTGACTAGGACTTTGACTATTTGACTCAAGGCTTTATTTAAAAAAAAAAAATCTTGTATGTGAAAAAAAAAATTAGAATCATATTATTATTATTATTATTTATATACATTTATGTATGTATATAAGTTGTGAGTTAGGATAAATAAAGACTTAGGCACATTTGTATAATATTAATGATAAAGGTGTAATAAAATATATACATATATATATATATAAGGGCTTTTTATGTATTAAAATTTTGGGGAAAATTTTGCGATGTTACATATGAGTCTTATTTTTTTTGAAAGGTTAATTTCTTTTTAAATCCTGTAATCTGTGAGACTTGAACCCAAGACTTTTCACAACCTAAGTGTTTTAAAGGCTTTGCCTTTGCCAATGGACCACCACCCCATTGGTAATTATGAGTCTTATGACCACTAATGTTGTTTAACACGTAATTAATTAAATGTTTTTAACAATAATTCCTAAAAAATTACAGGATAAGTGTATTACACGAGTATTTTGAAGGATTTAAAGTTTTAATTTTTTGGTTGTGAAGTACACCACTTAACTTTTTTTGGAAGACGAATTTTCTATGTTGTGGCAGAGAACATCACAACCCCCCAGAAGGGGAGTCCCCTAGCCACTCTCCAATGGTCAGACTATGTTGTCTTAACCGGGCCCACGCTAACACGAGAGTGGCCGGCCCACAAGTGAGTCGAGGCTGCGCATAAGGGGCACTAAGGCTTCCACCCGGAAAATTTCCCGCCACCTGCCACTTGACAGATGTTGCACCCTCCACAAGAGGCAAGCCTCTCTGGAGTAAATGCACGGTAGTAGAAAACCGGGGGGCCATCAGAATCGAACCTGGCACCTACAAGTAGGCTAGTTTCGACTATCACTTGACAATAGCCCCAAATGGAGCTTATGGGAATCGAACTCAAAATCTCCCAAAGGAGATTTGAGTTGACAACCATTGAGCCACAAGTGGGGGATAAGTACACCACTTAACTAACAGATGTTAATGATATAGCAGGAGCCCGCGCGTTGCAGCGGTGCTGTATAATGTTTGAATGTTGTGTTTCGTCAAATTTATGATTTTCGACCCGATTCGACTCGAAAATTCAAATTGAATTATATATAACTTGAATTTCTTTTATAAAAAGTACACACACACACACACACATATATATATATATATATATATATATATAAAATTATGTTTATTTAGCTCAATTCGAATTCATACATAAATCAAATTGTAATTTAAATAACCCGAAAACAGTCGCGCTAAACATCCATATTCCACATATTACTTTACCTATTATATTATAGAGATTCAAACCAACTTATAACTGGATCAAATTTATCCTCTATTATTGTTTAAAAAAGAACATTACGCTGTTACCCGAAAGCATGATGGGTAAAATGCATTCTTGCTAGTTGTTTGTTAATCTCCACAGGCTAATTCCAAAAATTATATAACGAACATGTGAATTTGTTTACGGTTAATTTATCGTAGATGAGACATACAAAATATAAGGGTTTAAAATTGTGAATGGTATAATATTATAGAAACTAATTTTTTGTTTCTTGTTTTTGCCTTTTTTTTTTAACATTCAACTATTTTTTTTTTTTTGAAAGGTTAACCTTCAACTATTAATCATTAATCATTAATTTCTTGTTTTTTGGTCATTAATTAATTGTATTAAATTTGTCTAACTTAATAGTTGTATTAAATTTGTCTTGTCATTCTAATGAAATTACAATTTTACCCTTATGCATAAACACGGAATGACAACTTTACCAGTCGAGCACCCACTATATAGTAGTATAGATATAGATATAGATATAGATTTATACCATATGCATATATAATGATGTAGATTTTTCGTTTTACAAGAGATGAGTCATAATTTTATTAAGAAAATATTAACAAAACTAATAAAGGTGTCTTCTTTATACATTTGGGGAATTATAGTACATGAGTCATGGACAAATCTAAACATAAATACAACTTTACGTAAGTAAAGCGATTTAAACCTTTGTCTTCGATAAGAACTTGAGCCTTGTCTTGTATGAATTTTGTTTCGTCTTTAACGAGAACTTGAAGCGTGTCTTCTTGTATGATTCTTCATGGCCGCAAGAATGAACAAACTAGTATTGATTGTTATGGCGGATGATTTCTGTTATATACGAAGCCCCTTCTTTTATTTCCAAACATGCTCTCAAATTGATGTTAAAGAGTCCTTTAAAACAGATTTCACACCTTATTTATACAACTTTTCTATCTCCTAGGGTATAACAGTCGAAGTAGTATGTACTACCGGAGAAGATCACGTGCCCGAGGTTACACATGATAAATTGGTGGATTAAAGGATTAAAAAGATGGACATGAAGTTTTGAGAATGCTCCTCTCTAGTTTGGTGTGAAATGCAAAAATATATTTAGGTTTCTTAGTTTGTGTGATTTATTTAGGCATTATCTCCACAAAAAATGAATTTTCCTGTTTATTATATAATCATACAAACCATAGCTTCTATATCATTAATCAAGAGTTGAATGAAATACTAAATTGTAATAAAAATACCTTTGAGATCTTATGACACCATTCATAAAAAGTCATACGAACCAACAAATTAATTTCCTATTCATCCTTCCATTAGTAAAACCACATTTTTACTAAATTTTCCAACCCGTTTCATGTAAAACGATGATAACAAAAAAAGGCGGTTTTGTCTTAATTCTTTATATTTATTTGTTTTGATCAATTTAAGGCCACATTCGTAAATGTTCACGGTCTACCTTGTCAAATACGTATGTATCTCAAGTGTCCCAAACCATATATCAGTCATTTTTCATGTACTCGCATGAATCATAGGGTTGACATTGCATGAAATACGGTAAAATATTTAAATAGGATTTATTGCGCGCATTTACATTAATATATGATATGGTATGTTTATCAAGGTAGTAGTATCAGGTAGGGGTAGGGATGTGCTTAGTACTGTAACTGTACCAAAAGTACCATTTTTGAAAATCGAAAAAAGGTTGGTACATGTTTCGAAAGTGCTAGGTACCATATGGTATTCGAATGTAAATGAATCTAAATTACCTATATTGTACCAAAGCGGTACCAAACTGAAAATACCAATCCTCAAAAACGTGAAAGGTAGGTACCGAATTGATACCAAAATGGTTCAGTACACTAAATTTGCTATAGGTATCGGTTGGGTTTTAATACGCGGTATCATTTGTTCAACCCTAACATTAGGGTTGTTTATATGCACACTTGTCATGCTTGCCAAGTCAATTGGTAAGGCATAGTCTTTAAGTAATTAATACGAAAGTTCTTGACATGACGTTACAGAAGACATGTCGCATGTTTTTGTTTCAAAAAACACAAGAAGCATGAATTGCATTTTTTTTTCCAAGAATACAAGGCCAATGTTTAGACTATCCGGAGTGGTGGGAAAAAGGGGGATGAAGCGTCATTTGGCACTTGTAGGACCCTTGGGGGGGGGGGGGGGGGGGGATAATTGTGGGGAGTGGAAGGGGGGGGGGGGGGGGGGGGGGGGGAGGAAAGTGACATGTGGCATTTCTTTTTTCTTTTTTTATAAAAAAACTTTCAAACATAATAATAATAATAATAATAATAATAATAATAATAATATAAACCGAAAATATTAAATTTTCCCCACCCAAACGTTTAAATTTGAAATTCCAACGGTTACTGCTCTAAACAGTACAAACATCAATTTTTCCCACCCAAACGTTTAAATTTGAAATTTTAAATGTAATGGTTGTTTAAGTATGTAATGGTTATTAAGTAATTTAATTATGTAATGTTTTTTATTTATTTTTTTATTTAATTTTTTTTATTAAAACCGGCCAAAACATATTAATTTTTTTTATGCAAGACCATCCCACTCATCTATATTATTGTTTAATTTCTTTTTTTTTTTATTAAAACCAATGAAAAAGTGACAAGTGTCACAAACTCTTGCCCCACGCCAGTGAAAAAGTGACAAGTGCGCAGAAACCCTGATTGCGTACTAAAATCACAAGTTTAAGTACTCACAGTCACAAGTATGCAATATATGAGCCAAGTACTCAAACTAAGAAACAAGTGCTCAACTTATGAGATAAGTGCGCAGGTTATATGAAATAAGTGCGCAAAACGAGCTGTAACAAACACAAAACTCAGCTGAATCCTTTCCAAACCATTTTCTAATCAAAACAACATACTCTAAACTTTTAGGAACACGATTTTCACGAAATTTGAAGCCAAAATATAAGAAAAACACCTAAATTTTAAAGTTTATAAAGAAAATAATCTTGATAATAAAAACTAACAAGATGAGGGTTTTGGTATCTTAAAGTAGATACAATCTAGAGCACAGAGGCTCTGATACCAAATTGTAAGTCCCAAATGCTAGATCTTGTAAGTGCAAGAGATTGTTATCACTTAGAAACACCTATGAACTAAGGGGTTTTAAGTGACTAATCTTCTACAATCAAAGAAACTAGATGAATATTGTAAGAACCGACACACAAGATGAATAATACGATAATTCCATTGATGATTTAACACTAAAGAACCATGGATTACAGCAAGTACGCACCTATCTTGTGCTATCAACAGATAATGACCAAAACCCTAACCCTAAAGTTGTGCACACACATCCTTTATATAGGAAATCCTCTGGGCCTGCGCAATTAACTTAAGTGCGCAGAGCCCGTGTACTTAAGTGCGCAGCAGTAGGGTTTGCTTACAAAACTATGTCATAATTACACACTAAGTCCTTCAACTATCAAGCTATACAATATACTATCAAAAGTCTCTAATCTGGTGACTATGGTCTCAATATAACCCAACAATACTCCCCCTAGACCACAGCTACCAGTTCTTCAATCTTCAATCTATCTCGACCTCGCTTTGCTCCCCCTCAACCTGTTCAGGGGGGTCTTGCATGTATAACGCGACTGGATCTTCTTCAACTGCTTGAGGAGTTTGAGTTGATTCTGTTGCAGTTCCTTCAGGATCGGCTACTGTTGCAGGTTCTTTAGTATGTACCTCTGAAGCAGTATCGACTTCAGGTTGAGTAGTTTCTGCACCAGCAGCAGTAGCTTGAGCAGCCTTCTCCCTATCATCCTTTTCTTTATCTGCTGCATTGATCCTGTCAATTATCTCAAGCAGCTCTCTTTTCAGATTCATAGCTCTATCCACAGCCCTTCTAAACAACACCGCTTCTTCAAACAACGTGTTCCCGGCACCCACATTAATCTGATTTGCAAACAGCATATTCAGATTTGACAAATTAAGTGCAAACACGTCTACTGGATCCAAAATCCTTAAAGCCTCCGAATCGTCCTGCAGTTTAATGACTGCTTCACCAGTGTTGCTGTCGTAAAACCACTTTTTAAAGTCCCTCAGCATCACTGGAAGCTCAGATCTAATAGGAACTCGTGTGACGACCTGTGGAGGGTCAATCACATAAGTTATCATGCCACGACCGGTTGCTGGATCGATTCTTTTCTTCGAGATTCTTTTTCTTGGTTTCTGCGGCTTCAGGATTTGGAAATCTGTGTCACATTCCTTCTTGATAAACCACTCGACCATGGCCGCCTGGGAGTCGAGGGAGTGATTGATGAATGGGGCCTTGCTGAGCTCCCTGATATCCCATCGGGGGAGAGACTTTAGTTCCTTTTGACCCTTGAAATATTGTATCACTCCCCCTCTTCTCTTTACAACAAACAATCTCTTCTCTTCATCATATTTCCAGGAGATGATCTTCTCCTGGTGAGCAGACTTGGTGTGATGGATATTCTGATGTAAGGCTGGAATGGTGATGGGCCTTCTAGGAAACCAAGTTGATCTTTCGGGATCCAACTTGTGCCCATCAGATGTCTCATAAACAACTTCTTCATCCATTCCCATCTCCACGAATCTCTCTGGCATCTCATCTTCACTCACTTCATCAACCTCACTTTCCTCGGCAACCCTTTCTTTCTCTTTCTCCTTCTCCAAAAACTTTCCGAAATCAAAAGTCTCATCAAATGTAATGCTGGGAGCACCGGTTTGCTGCTTCTTGAAATCTTGGAACATCTCAAACATTTGCATTTGAACTTTATTCTGAAACTTGATAATGTATCTTTGATCTTTAATGATTTTCTCCATGTTCCGGTTCTTGTGTTTGAGCTTCTTTACTTTCTTTCTCAGCTCCTGGTTGTTGTGCACGTCACTCTTTAAAGTGCAGATTTCCCTGGTAGCAGTTTTACCAACCTCCTTCACAAGCTTTTCATATAGTTCCTGATGCACCGGTTTGCGACGAGGTGCAGCAGGAGCTGATGAGGATGGTTCAGCTGATCGTTAGGCTGGAGCTTTGGGGGCTGGAGCAGCATCAGTAGAAGGCCCTGGTTGATTCGGTTGTTCTGCCCCAAAGATGGATTCTAAGATCTCTTGCTCCTCGATATCATCCTGAGTCACAACACGAGGAATCTCTGATTCAGGTAGCTGTTCTCTTCTTCTCTTTCTCGCTGCCCTCTCAAACTCAGCAACTTCTTGTAAGGCTGCAGCAGTTTCAAGTTGCTCAGGTGTCAAAGTATCTCTCCCTTCTTGTAATAAACCAGCTGGTCTTTTCTTTTTGCTGGGCTTTGATGGAGCAGGTTCAGTCGCCACTCTTTTGCCCCTTGCTTTTTCTAGGGCAATTTCCTCAGCAGTTGGCTGGGCTGAAGGAGTGGGTTCAGATGGTCCAGGTGCAGGAGCAGCTCTGGGTTGTTGTCGAGTTTCAGTAGCATCTGACCTTCTCTTCCTGATCTTGTTGTACAGCTCCATGACAAGTGGATATCGCTGGGTCGCATACATATTCTCCAGCATTGGTTCCCAGTCAGGTGTGTTGCATTCTGTAAAGAATCGTGCACCTCTGGTGAAGATGTATTGGTCACCGAGAGGCAGATTATCATGTTGAGTGTTGATCATCATCTGTACGAACCTTGGGTACATAGCCCATTTGCCTGACCCAGCTTCTGCATTCTTCACCATGTAGTCAAAGATCATGCCTGACAAGTTGAACGCTTCGTCCTTGCAAATCTTTATCATCGCTGTCGACCATTCAACACTGAGCGCATTGTAGCCTCCCTTTCTATGACATAGAGACATTATAAATACATGACTAATAAGTCTCCAGTCTCTTGTTAGTTGGCTCTTCTTGACATCGCCTCTCTTGTCAAAGTCACCCTTGTAGCCGAAATTCCTGAACTGTTGGTGAATATCTGCTTTAGACATGAATCTGACAGTTCCTGGTTGATCTTGCAGTCTCAGTACGTTTCGAACTGTGTCTTCAGTGATGATAACAGCCTTGTTTCGGACTGTTGCGTTGATTCGCTTGACTCTTGATACAGTTTCGACTCGAGCTGATCTCCAGAAATCTTCAATGTGGGAAACGTAGACTGGTTCAACGTTCTGCACAGCAAATCCGACTTTGCTGCGTCTTATCCAAGGCACTACATCTTTAAACTTGACATCATCAGTATCAAGATTCATCGGTTGGTTGTGCATGCCTCTCGGATCCCAGTCAAGTGCCATCTGTTTAACCAAGAGCACGAAAAGCCAATTAGATCTCCGATAACTGTCTTTAGACTGACTTTAGACTTAAACTTAGACGGACAACAAACTTAGACTTAGATTTAAAAAAAAAAATTAGGTTTGAATTTTTTAACATTCATAGGATTAAGGTTTGATGGATTGGTGTCATCGGTGTCCATGATACGTTTGATTTTCAGTGGTAAGATCATTAAAGTCCGGGTTTAAGTACGCAGTCCGTTCAAGTGTCTTAATGGTAAAAATGAATGTCATATTGTTGTTTAAAGTCCAAGTGCGCATGGTTATCAAGTGCGCAGTCCATGCATAGTCAACAAAGTTATGTGCTCAGTCAAGTGCGCAGATACTTGACTGAGCACTTGGTTAGTACTTAAGCCCAAGTCAAGTGCGCAGTCCAAGTCAAACACGGGCATGGTAACCCCTTAGCAACCCAGTCAGGTCTGCGTACTAGGCAAGTACGCAGACACTTGAACCTTCGTTCAAGATTTAAGTTCACACAACAAGTGCGCAGGACATTAGGGTTCTTGAAGACTTGTATGATTATGAGACAAGTGCGCAGTCTCTATGAGACAAGTACGCACTTGTTCATTATCAAGTGCGCAGAACTTCATAAGTTTAAAAACCCAACAAAACACCAAAAATCCCAACTGATGCATCAAAATCATCCTTTTAGTCCCTGTAATCACAAGCAATAAAACATTAATACGTGGTAACTACCTTAATCAGTGGATATAATCAACAAAATGAGGAGAATGGGGTATGATTTGGGATGATTAGGGGGTTTAGTTGTGATAATGATGATTGAAGATGATGATGAACGGTGATGATGATGAGATTTAGATGATGGTTAGGGTTTGTAAAAAGTGTTAAAGAAGATAAAAAATTTTAACCACATTTGACTTAGTATTTATACAGTCAACAATTGGGCCTGTGCACTTGAGTTAAGTGCGCAGGGCCCAATAAGTACGCAGTGTACAAAATTTGGCCCAATAAGTGAGTTATAAAGCCCAAATCCATTTTGATAAATGGGGTTTTACCAAGTCTCACCTTCTGCATTCAAGATCATACTAACCATACCTGCCAGAACCGGTTTCAACTTTCCGTTGGATAACTGCAGCCTAAGAACAATTGTCGGTATGCTTGTCCACTTAAATCCATGCCTTTTCTCTTTCAACATGTGTTTGGCGATGCTGTTTATCATGTTTTTCGGTAATATTGACGAAAATTTTATGGACCCCACAGTGTGCTAGGTATTGGCCTACCGATCCTCAAGGTTTATTGAAATATAATGATGAGAGCTTCAGGTCTATGTTACCATAAGTAGAGAAGATGATCATTATCTTGATCAAATGATGAGAGCTTCAGGTCTATGTTACCATAAGCAAAGAAGATGATCATCTGATCGTTTGGTGAGCTATCTATATATGTTTGCACGTCACTAACATTGCGTGTCTTTTGCTGCTCAGTTTCAAAAATTTTGTTTTTCTTAGCCCCGCATTGGTAGCTTGCACTCTTAGGTGTCTTTTGATTTACCTATGCACAAAATTTTCTGTGTCTTTTAATTTCTCAACCTATGTATGACCGGACTCAGCTTGTGCAGACCTAAAGCACAGTGGGAATCCAGCTTTCCGTGTAGATCTTCATTGTTAATCACCTAGTAGCAGTTTACTTGATTCCAGGCTGAATCTACCGACACATCGTTGCTTGAGGCCACAACATCCTCTGGGTCCTATTCACATGTTGACGAGATATGATTAGTTCCTATCATTTCCTGAATTAATTT
The DNA here is from genome assembly GCA_028751855.1 of Ambrosia trifida. Lineage (NCBI taxonomy): Eukaryota > Viridiplantae > Streptophyta > Magnoliopsida > Asterales > Asteraceae > Ambrosia > Ambrosia trifida. The sequence continues at coordinate 11,828,856 of CM054131.1, forward strand.
TGCATTAAGAATGGACTGGTTTACTTTCTCCCCCAAAAATCTTGTTTTACAAGAAAAGAAGATTTTTTTTTTTTATAAAATATGCACAAGTAAAGTTTTTTTTTTTATTCAAAATTTATCATCTCAAGCCATGAAACCAACTGATGAAACCGGGTTTTATCGAAAGCTTTTGTAAAGATATCTGCTTTTTGATCAGCAGTATCTATAGGCAACACCTGTATGTACCCTTTGTCGTGCGCATCGCGAATTGAGTGAATCCGAATTTCAATGTGTTTGGTTTTAGAATGATCAATTGGATTCTTCACGATGTCACGACATGCATCATTATCAATAAAAATAGGTGTATGCATGACGTTCAAACCGTAGTCCAAAAGCTGATTTTGGATCCATAACACCTGACAGCAACAACTGGATGCAGCTGTGTATTCGGCTTGAGCAGTGGAGATGGACACGGTGGTCTGCTTCTTGCTCTGCCAAGACACTAGCCGGTTACCCAGAAATTGACAACCACCAGAGACAGATTTTCTGTCAATCCTACAACCTGCATGATCACTATCAGAGTAAGCGATTAGATCAAAGTTATCACTCTTAGGATACCATAAACCAAGTTTTGGTGTTCCTTTGAGGTAGCGGAAGACTCTTTTCATTGCAGTCTCATGCGATTGCTTAGGATTGGACTGAAAACGCGCGCAACATCCAACTGCCCACATGATATCTGGTCTGCTAGCTGTTAGATACATCAGGGAGCCAATCATTGATCGATACGTGTGAGGATTCACTGAAGGCCCCTGAAGATCTGGTACAAGTGTTGTTTGGGCCGCAAAAGGAGTATTGGACGGCTTGCAGTCGGTCATGTTGTATTTTGCCAGAATGTCTCTTGTATACTTGGCTTGGTGGATGAGAATTCCGTCTTCTTTCTGCTGCACTTCCAAGCCTAAGAAAAACGATAATTCGCCCATCATGCTCATTTCAAATTGAGACTTCATGATGCTTTCAAATTCCCTGCATAAGTTTTCATCAGTGGAGCCAAAGATAACATCGTCAACATAAATTTGAACAAGGATAGAGTGTTTGTTGACTTCTTTGGTGAACAGAGTCATGTCAATCTTCCCTCTGGTGTACTCATTCTGCAGCAAGTATGAAGATAAGGTCTCATACCAAGCTCGAGGAGCTTGATGAAGACCATAGAGAGCCTTATCTAGTTTGTAGTACTTGTTGGGATGATGAGGATCTTCAAAACCCGGGGGTTGACAAACATAGACTTCTTCTTTGATCTTCCCGTACAGGAATGCACTCTTCACATCCATTTGAAAGACTTTGAAGTTCTTGTATGAGGCATATGCCAGGAAGATACGTATGGCTTCAAGTCAAGCAACTGGAGCGAACACTTCCTCATAATCAATACCCTCCTGCTGACGAAAGCCCTGAACGACCAGACGAGCCTTGTTCTTAATTACCACACCTCTTTCATCCATTTTGTTGCGAAACACCCATCTTGTTCCGATAGGATACTTTCCTTCAGGTAAATCCACAAGTTCCCAAACCTTTAGCTTTCTAAACTGATACAGCTCATCCTGCATGGCTTCAACCCAACTTGCATCTCTGACAGCATCTTCAATGCTGAAAGGTACCGTCTGAGATAAGAAGGCTGAAAGTGCAATATTCAGTTTGTCTGCCTGATTCCTAGTAAGAACACCCTCAGAGATTGGTCCAATGATGTTCTCCACAGGGTGATCCTTAGAAGGCTTAAATCCCATGTTTGGTTCTTCTTGAATTTGGGAAGGCAAGTTAGAAAGGTGATCTGCAGGAATTGATGAACTGGATGGATCATTTGCAGACTGTTGTGCTGAAGATGTTTCTTCTGAAGTTGGAGTACCTTCAGGAGATGGAGTAGTTTCAACAGTTGCATCACCATTTGTGGACTGAAGGGGAACAATTGGATCAGCTACGAGTGGAGAAAATGGGGTGGTGAAAGGTGCAACATCGTCTTCGGAAGAGTAAAGAGTATCTTCAAGAGGAGAAGGATCGGCTGCTTGATTTTCAGATGGTTGTTCATCAATGATGCTGAAATTGTTGAAAACAACATCCACGTCAAAGAACCAGTCAGGACCGACTCCTGTGTTGGTAGAGTTGGATTCCTGCCAATCAACATAAAAAGACTCGAGAACCATTTTGGTTCGTTTGTTTTACACTCTATAAGCTTTTTGACTTGAGGAGTATCCAACAAAGAAGGACTCATCTCCAACTGCATCAAACTTCATTATGTTCTCGTAGTTGTTAAGCAGCGTACATGAGCATCCAAAAGGCCTGAAGTAGTCAATCAGAGGTTTTCTTTTAAAGAGCAACTCATAACCTGTTTTCCCGCGCGTCTTTACAATTAAGACTCTGTTAAGAACATAACAGGCGGTATTCACAGCTTCAACCCAGAAAATGATCGGCAATTTAGAGTCGATAAGCATGGTTCTGGCCGCCTCAATAAGTGTACGATTTTTCCTTTCAGCAACACCATTCTGTTGAGGAGTTCTCGTAGCACTGTACTGAAGATGAATTCCTCTGTTGTTGCAGAAAGTCACGAAACTTTGATTTTTGAATTCAGTTCCGTGATCACTTCGGATTGATCTAACTTTTGTCTTTATTATGTTCTCAATGAGAGGAACAAACAGCATCAATATCTCAGCAGCTTCACTTTTGTATTCCAAGAAGTACACCCATGTGAATCGGGAAAAATCATCTGTTATCACCAAACAATAAGACTTTTTAGCTAGACTTTTAACACTAATAGGACCAAAAGGATCCATGTGCAATAATTGAAGAGGTGAGTCTATAGAGTTCACAGCTTTGGACTTATGCGATTTTTTGTGTTGTTTTCTTTTGGCACATGCTAAACATTTTTCAGAAAAAGGAAATTCCTTAGAAGGAAGACCTCTGACAAGATTTAGTTTTGAAAGCTTATTAATATTTTTGAAGTTAACATGTCCTAATCGCCTGTGCCATAGCAGTGACTCTGACTCGGATGCTTTAGAAAGTAAGCATGTCATTTGACATTCAGATTTTGCATCTCTCATGTTTATCACATAAGTATTATTTTGTCTAGGAGCTTTAAGCATAATCATATTGGTAGAAGGAATGAATCCTGGCTTTAGAAAGATGCACTCCATGTCATTAAATAACACTGATATTCCTTTGTCGCAAACTTGTGATACACTCAGCAGATTGTAGCACAATTCTGGAACATAGTTCACATCTTCTAAAGTCAGTGCATCAGAAATCACGTCTCCTATCCCAACTATCTTTCCGCCCTTCTCATTGCCGGCAAAAGCAACAAACTCCCCATCAATGAACCGATAGTTTTTGAGGAGTTCTTTTAGTCCCGTCATGTGCCTTGACGCCCCGCTATCAACATGCCATAGATATCTCATCAGGGCAATCAACCATTTCTATAGTTTATTCTGAAAAACACATAAAACAAGAGAAATATACAGATAAATATACGAGACACTATGTACAATCACGACGCAGACCATATTTTAAGTAACCTTTGGAATCCAGGTCTGTTTTAGTTTTAATCTGTCGTGATTTTCACCCAAAACTGACTCTTGTAGTTTCCAAGTTTTTGTGACCTTAACAAAACTTTTTATAGTTTCTTGAAGATCTTTAATTTGAACTGAAAAAGATTTTTGGGTATTGGTATCACTTTGTGGTTTGGGTTGCAAATGACAATTTTTAACCACATGTCCCTCATTTCCACATCTTAAGCATTTAGAGTGTTTAGGCTTGATCTTTGAAGAAGATCTGGATGATGATGGTTGTGATGTTCTTCTCTTGTATTTGCTTGAGTTGGGGCTGTCTCTTGAACATGCTTCATCACTATTGTCGTTGCTTGATTCTTCATTTGTGTTGCATTCTGGCTCGCTGATGTCACTTTCTGTATCACTCTGTGATTCTCCAGAAGTTGTGTTATCTGTTTCACTTTGTGATTCTTCAGAACATGACATATCTGTTGATGATGGTGTAAACTCTAGAATTTCTTCAGTAAGAAATTTCCCAAACCTGTTTCTTTTTAGTTCTGGAACAAACGGAGATGGTCTATATACGTTTTCATTATCAGAGAATGCATCATTAAGATCAACACAAACAGGCATAACATTTTCAACACAAATATCTGATCGTTTGATAGGATTCATCCTATCATTTGGGTCTACAACACCCTTGAAATCAAGTTTAGAAGTTAATGTAATACAGTCATCCGGCCTAGATAAACTATTACAGTTATCCATCCTAGATAAACTATTACAGTCATCCAAATTAGTTAAATTATTACAATCATCCGAATTCAAAGAAGTTTTTGACTTGTCATGACTCCAGATGAACCAATTCACTGTAGAGTAATTGGCACCTGGGTGACCTAACCCCATTGTTTGTCCACCACAACTTTCATCATCGTCCACCTGATCATGTTGGGTCATATCTGCACTGCTTTTACTTATATTAGAGTTTGACTCAGACGTGACACATTCCTTTTCGAAAAGATCATTTTTTGGATGTGGTTTTGGAATGGGTATATATTCACTTTTGCTCAAGGGTAAAAATAGAGATTTTACAATTCCCTTTTTATCCTTATACCCAATTCCATCTTTGACGAAAGATTTCTTTGAACAATCAAGGATATCTGTATGAGCATGCTTGCTTACATTCCATTTGTCCACAACAATTTGGAGATGATTTGTTTCATTTCTAGATATTTCTAGTTTTTCAGTTAAGTCATTTATTAAAAAATCTTTTCTGAGAACAAATTCTTTTAGAGTGTGCATTTAAGCTATTGTTGCATTTAACTTTCGCTGATATGCTAACTCATTTTCTTTCATTTCAGTGTTGATTTTTCGGATGTCATCCATCTCTCTTAAAATTCTCCTATTGTGGGACAAACAGTAAGCGACAGCTGTAACACACCTTGGTGAGCACAGCTTTGATTTTATTTCAAGTGGAATACTTACCAGGTCTCTCTCCTCAACCTTCTTCTGCATGCTCTGCGGTGATTGATCAGCCTTGCTTGTGGAAGTCTTCTCAGCAACTAAAGCTTCCTCGGCAGCACCCTCCTTTCCTTTGTTCTCACTCAACACACTTTTTAGACCAGCCTTCTCCATCCCTTCTCCTTTTGGCATCTCCGCTGATGACCCTTTCAAGGAGCTCACACCAAGTGTTGATTTTGTGCAGATCTTTGCCATCAGTGCCTTGTTCACTTCAGCCTCTGCCACAGCAACTTCCTCTCCCCAGTCAAAGTCTTGAACCACAAGCGCCTTCTGCTGGTTGGCTTCCCCTCCGTCTGTGATTGCTACCATTCTCTTTGCCGGTTTAACTTCAGCTTGATTCAAAGTTGGACATTCATACTTGAAGTGTCCGAGAGTTTTGCAGTTGTAGCACCTAATTTTTGATTTATCAAAGCCAGCCTTTCCCAATCCAACCCTTCGCCCTGTTCTGTCCTGGAACCTCTTAACCCTTAGAGTAATCATGGCCATTTGCCATTTCAGGTCCATCTCTTCCATATCATCGGGATCCACTTGATACATATCTTCTGGGCTCATCATATCATTCTTCAGATCACCTGTCTTCAATGCTTCAAAGCTGGTCATAAAGGCGTTGAAGAGTTCAACGTGTTCATTAGCCAGCTTTGTTTGTTGAGGATTGAGAGTTGAGGGTTGAGAGTTCTTCCCACTAGGTTGAGAATATGGAACAGTCTTTCCTGAACTGGAGCTACCACCAATCATTCCATCAGCATACACATGAGATGAGCTAGAACCCATGTTACCCACTGGTGTCATTAATGCCAAGTTTTTCATTGCAGTGATGGGTACTGCCTTCGGATTGGTCTGGTTCATCTCTCTCTTTGTGATGTCCATCTCAAACGACTTCAGGGTGTTGATAAGATCAGCCAAGGTAGACTGGGCGTCTAGATATTCTTTTCTGATTAGCATACACCGGATGCTCCATTCTTTTGGCAATGAGTCTAGCAGCTTCTTGATTGAATTTCTGTTGTTCACAGGAATTCCCGCCTTCTTCATCTTTGTCAACATGCTCATGAACCTATCAATGTGTGAGCTCAAAATTTCCCCACGAATACTGCCAAACATGTAATATTCTTTCTGCACCATGTCTTGCTTGTACTGGCGCATCTCTTCGTTCCCTTCATAGTATTCATTCAATGCAAACCATAGATCATGTGCCGTGCCATACTCCTCAAACATGTTATAAACATTGTTTGATAAGGCCATGGTTAGAGCACCATAAGCCTTGTGATCTCTTTGGAGTAATTGTTTATCGACTTCGGTGTAAGTGGTTGGATCAGGATTAAACTCTTCCCCAGTGGCAGTGGTTCTCATGGGAATGTGTGGGCCCAACTGGATAGAGTTCCATTGGGTGAAGTCTGTAACATAGAAGAATGACCTCATTCTGTTCTTCCAAGTCCCATAGTCTTCAGCACCTTTTAACTTAGGTACTCTGGTTGTGGTTCCGGTTTCAAGTTCTTGTTGAGTGATAGGGTTAACTGTTGAATGGTTATCGTTACCAGCCATGATTTAGATGAATTTTAGGGATTTAGTTAAACAGATTTTAGTTATCAGTCCAGAAAATGTCCAAGTCCGTAAGTACACAGCTAAGTGCGCAGATAAGTGTGCAGATAAGTTCACAGTAGTCCAGATAAGTATGCAGCAACCTGTAAGAATGTAAACAGCCTTGTCAAGTTGTAGTCTTTGTTAAGTGCGCAGCTCGGAAGTATACGTGTGGCTGTGTTTCTTGATAAGTGCGCAGATCAGTCAACACTTGGGCATGATAAGTGCTCAGTGTTTACTGATCAGCCTGCGTACTAAAATAAGTGCGCAGACACTTAAACTCTCGTTTAAGATTTTAAGTTCGCAGAAACCCTAGCCAAGTACTCAAGACTGCACCTTCAGTAAGTGCGCACAAATCCAAGATTTCTGTTTAAGTACGCAGAAACCCTAAATAAGTGCTCAAGACAATGGAAATGCAATACGTGCGCAGAAACCCTGATTGCGTACTAAAATCACAAGTTTAAGTACTCACAGTCACAAGTATGCAATATATGAGCCAAGTACTCAAACTAAGAAACAAGTGCTCAACTTATGAGATAAGTGCGCAGGTTATATGAAATAAGTGCGCAAAACGAGCTGTAACAAACACAAAACTCAGCTGAATCCTTTCCAAACCATTTTCTAATCAAAACAACATACTCTAAACTTTTAGGAACACGATTTTCACGAAATTTGAAGCCAAAATATAAGAAAAACACCTAAATTTTAAAGTTTATAAAGAAAATAATCTTGATAATAAAAACTAACAAGATGAGGGTTTTGGTATCTTAAAGTAGATACAATCTAGAGCACAGAGGCTCTGATACCAAATTGTAAGTCCCAAATGCTAGATCTTGTAAGTGCAAGAGATTGTTATCACTTAGAAACACATATGAATTAGGTGTTTTAAGTGACTAATCTTCTACAATCAAAGAAACTAGATGAATATTGTAAGAACCGACACACAAGATGAATAATACGATAATTCCATTGATGATTTAACACTGAAGAACCATGGATTACAGCAAGTACGCACCTATCTTGTGTTATCAACAGATAATGACCAAAACCCTAACCCTAAAGCTGTGCACACACATCCTTTATATAGGAAATCCTTTGGGCCTGCGCACTTAACTTAAGTGCGCAGAGCCCGTGTACTTAAGTGCGCAGCAGTAGGGTTTGCTTACAAAACTATGTCATAATTACACACTAAGTCCTTCAACTATCAAGCTATACAATATACTATCAAAAGTCTCTAATCTGGTGACTGTGGTCTCAATATAACCCAACAACATTACTAAAACGAGCAGATCACTGAGTAAAAGAAAGACTACAACTGTAATTTATCATCAAGGCCGACTCTAGGCACATTTTTTATGAAAATTCCAATATATCTATGTATATCAATATTTCAAAGCATGAAATCTTACATGACACTTAAATAGGCCACCCCCCCTTGAATGTGCCATGTGACATCCTTCTTATTTATATTTAAAAGTCTCTTTCTCTCTTATGTTTCCCCCACAATTTTAAAACGTTAACAACTTTTACATACGAGATTTTTTTTAAAAATTACACCAAATTAACGAACGCTTTATTATCTTCCCAATGAGTACCATAGTGCTATACAAAATTTACCCTTCACTATAAATTATCTTTGCTTTAAAGATATATATTTAAAAAAGAATTATAATTTCATTTATTTAACTAATTTGATGGGAGTTACAAAAACTTAAAAATTTATTTAACATTAAATACAACTATTAAATGGAAGATTCCTATTGGTTTAAATTTTTTCTTACAAGAAAACTTTTTCTCATTTGAACTCTCCACTATATATATATAAAGTATAAACTGAAAACCCCCTTAAGTTAAGAAAACTAAGAAAACCCTTGTAAAAACCATCTAAAATTTTTTATTTTTTTTTGAAAAAAATACACAAGGTAACATACATGTATTAAAGAGTTTTGGGTAAAAAAAAGTGCCGATAGGATATTTAAAAAAAAAATAAACAAAGTTTGTGCTGTTACATATGTAACAGAGCTCAATTAGTTGTTACATATGTAACAGCGCAAATTTTGTTTATTTTTTTTAAAGATCCAATCAGCGCTTTTTTTTTTTGGCTCAAAACGCTTTAATACATGTATGTTACCTTGTGTATTTTTTTCAAAAAAAAAATTAGATGGTTTTTACAAGGGTTTTCTTAACTTAAGGGGGTTTTCAATTTATCCTCCCCATATATAGTGTTTTTTTACTAAACATGATTCGCATCTGTTAAAACACTTCTACTGTGTTTAGTTTCAATATAAAACACTATTGATATTATAAAACACTCCTGATAATATTATAAAACACTTCTTATTAATGCATACTAGTTTCTCTTTCATTATAAAACACTTCTGACGTTATTATAAAACATTCCTTATGCTAACCTTCTGCCATGACTTGAATAATCGAAAAAGTGATAGAGATGGGTTATATTTTTGAAGAATCGAACAAGTTTTTGGTATTGATCAACTTATTTGATATGAATATCTTATGAAAAATAATGAATAATTAGTTAATTTAGGATGATTAATCTTCATAAATATATAGATGTTAGTTGCTAATTTAATGGATTTGTAATAAATAAAAAATGGATAAAAAGTCTATAATGTCCTTCATCTAAAGATTTAATCATATTTGATCTCATGGTTGAAAATACTTCCTATACAAAACAATTTTCCTAACGAATCCTTTACCAACATATATATATATATATATATATATATATATATATATATATATATATATATATATATATGAGAACCTTTTCCTAAATTGAGAACTGAGAGAACCATTCTGGACAACAAATTTTCTCTATGGCAAATTTTTTTTAATCGCTACTTTATATACAGGAATTTTTTTATTTTTTTTTGTTTTGTTTTTCAATATACACATATGTATAGCTGAAAATGTAATATACACATATGTATAATTGCTATATACACATATGTATAAATGAAAAAAATACAAAAAAAAATTCCTTTCATAAAAACGTGTGATTAAAGCAAAAAAAATATTGTTTTTTTTTTTTGTTTTGTTTTGCCTTTATAAGAAATGTGTGGCCAGAATGGTTCTCTCAGTTCTCAAATAGGGGGGTTGGTTCTCTTAGGATCCCTACCCTATTTATATATAATATATACTAGCTTTTATCCCGGGAGCGTCCCGGGGTTGAAAAACATAACAATTCTAATAATACTAATACTAATAGTAATAATTATTACTCTTGTAATTAAATAAATAAAAAATAACCTTGCTATAAGGTGACACCATGTGTTGCAGTGTTGCGCGATTCTTTCTCCTAGTTTTTCTTGATGAAGTATACCTATGCATCTTTAAAAGAGTAAAATTCCAATGAAAGCATGACGATTGGGCTGAATTTCAACATCGTAGATAAGAACCTGGTTTAAAAAAAACATTATTAATGAATAACCTGAACACTTTGTGTTTTTTTTCCTGTATGAACGAAACCCCACAAAAAATAGTCGTTTTTTTCTCCGTTTTTTATATAGCACTGTGGTACTCGTTGGAAAGATAATAAAACGCTCGTTAATTTAGTGTAATTTTTTTCTTTAAAAAATCTCGTAAATAAAAGATATTAACGTTTAAAAATTATGGGAGGAAACATAAGAGAGAAAAATTTAAATTTGTTTTTAAATTTTTTTTCCTAAAATAACTCAATTTAAATTTAGTAGATTAGGTTTTATATTATTATTTTTTTTATTTGCCACATACCATGACACATGGCAAACTCAAGGAGGAGAATGCCTCCTTAAATGTCATGTCATTAAAATGGTTTTCTTAGGCCTTCATTGAATAACAACTCATCAATATTCAATTCTTTTATTATAAGTTATAGATTATAGATTATAGATATTTGAAAACAAACATGCTTAACCGGTTAATCTCACGTCACTTAAACCAAAGTTGTGACCTGTGAGATTCGACCCCCATACTTATTGATTAAGATATTGACCCTAATTTCAAACTCTATATAGTGACCTCTTGCAGTTGTAACTTAATACAATATCCAATAAAAAAAAGTACTTAGTTGTCACCCGTATATGTAGGTCAGTTTAGATCACACCACGATGAATCCTTATATCGTTTTATTGCTTTCTTGTGTTGTGCTTAGTTTCGTGTGTGCTTAATCATAACACCCTAACCATTTAAAAATAAAAGCTTTATCCAATATCTTGGTATCACTAAACCAAAGTCTCTTTAGTATTTGCTTAACTAAATAAATAAGTTTTGTTTCTAAAGATATTAAGGTCATGTTCCTCATTCAGCATGTTTTGAAGATAAAACGGTTTGAAACCCGGTATGTTTTTGTTATGCCGTTTTTACTCCGAACAGGATATAGAAATTATTAAACAAAAACATCAAAAAACCTCAAAACTCTTTATATTATCTCGTACACACTTTTTTTTTTTTTTTTTTTAAATCTCTCACGTGTACCTTTTATATCTATATATTCATTTTAAGTTTATTTATAATTTAAAAAGGGCCATTAGTTAACCCTTTTGTTTTAAATAAAATAAAAGCAATTTACAAAACTTTGCATTTAATTCTTTTGTTTTAAGCTATCTTTAACAGAAACTTCCTTTAGCTTAGCTTGGAGTATAAAGGGGCAAAACTACGTCCCCAAGTCAAGCAACGTGTGTCGTTTTAGTACCTCCAATACGTAACATTTTTTCAATGAGTATTAGCCTATTAGGCGTAGACACATAGATGCTCAACATCAAATTCCTTATTTTAGTAGGGACTATTATGCAAATACATATGCCAATACATGAGTTGGGTTGGATTTAATTTGAATTCGTTTTCTTTGACTCATTTAGTGATTGTGATCCGCCTCCACATATGAATGAATGTATATGGTCCCGTACAAGTTTGGTCACAAAGTAATTTTAGACTATTATAGTTTTATTTCAACTGATTATTGTGATTGCGAAACATAATGTGTATTGCGGTGGCGGTGCGCAGTGGTCCTATTTTGGCTTTGTTGTGGTCTTAGTCATTATACAAGAGAGTTTTGTTGAAGAGACTCTGAATAGAAAACAATAGCAATGAAATGAGGTTAAAAAATTTGTTCTATGAGGATTAAGATTATCTGGTAACTAATTGCCCAATTGAGAAAGAAAAAACTATTCTAGACCACATATTTTTAAAAACGATTATGTTTTTTTTTACATTTATACATATATGTATATAAAGAAAGATAATGGGTAAACACATTTTTTTTAATGTACATAAGTGTGCATATATGTTTGAATTTGAAAAAAAAAAGTATTATACATATATGTTGACAACATATACACGTGTATAATCAAAACTTGATAATTATATATAGTATTAAATGCACAACACCATTAAAGATGCTACAATCACATTGAAACAATTATCATTAAGAAGTTCTACTTGTGTTCATGTAAAAAAGACACCCATGAACATAAACATTATTATAATAAAATGGGATATAATAAAATTATTATTATTATAAAGATATATACAAAAATTCACTGGAGAAATTTCTAGTAGAATGTGTATCACTTTTGACAGGTCGTCCCTCACAAGTCTTAGAAAATTTTGGGGCCAGGGCAAGATATAATTCTTGGGCCTTGGGGGGATGAATAAAGAAAACATGTTTTAAACTTGTGACCTTTAGACTGTATCTTAAGATGATTTTCTTAACTACACCAACAAGGTTTTTATGTATAATAAAGGGTTGTATATACTAATTATATTAGTTAATATATATATATTTTTAAAAGACAAAATTACATAAATCAACTTTTATGTATTACCAGAATTACAACCTATACCTTTCAGTATGAAACTCACGCAAACCAACCTTTATGTACACTTTTTGTTGCAGTTACAACCTTTGACACAAACCCAGTTAGTTTGGGTCGTTAAGTCAAGGGCAAATATGCCATTTTACCTACCCTTTCATCTTCTTCCTACCCTTTCATCTTCTTCCTTATGTTTTCACCACCTGGTTTTCACTTTTCACCACCACCTTGACCACCATATAACACCACCATCACAACCACCGTGTGAACCACCACCACCACTATTCCCACCGTACGTCCTCCCTCAGTGCACCACCATTACAACCATTGTCATAACATTTGCCACCTAACTCCACCGCCGTATCATCATCATCCTCAGCTCACCACCACCACCATCATCCTCATCAGCTCACATCCTCCGACCATCATCCCCCTCTGTTCAATTTTTTTTTTTTTTTTTTTTTTTTTTTTTTTTTTGCGGGAAAATTGTTTTTGAACCAGGGAACCGTTTTGGTCTCCTCTGTTTTTTGTGATAAAACGAGGGGACCATTCTGCTCACCACCGTCATCATCGTGAGCTCCAATGATTCGTTATATGATTGTTTAGTTTCGACTGCTCTGTCCCTGTTTTCTGTGTTGAAACATGGGACTGCTCTGTATCTCTTTTGATGATTAACGATGATTTCGGACAACACCGGTGACGGATTTGCACCTTCGATTTGGGTTGGGTGATGAGGAACCGGTAATGGATGTTAACAGATACCGTGGTGGAGCTGGGTGGCAGAGGTTGTGACGGACACGGTGGGGATGGTGGTGGTGGGGTTAATTCTTCCGTTTGTGATTCTTCTGCTAATCATATATATATATATATATATATATATATATATAATTCACTCAAATTCAATTACACACAGAGAGAGAAAGACAGAGGGAAGAAGATGAAAAGTGGGGGTAAAATTACTAATTTGCCCTTGACTTAACGACACAAACTAACTGGGTTTGTGTTAAAGGTTGTAGCTGCAACAAAAAATATACATAAAGGTTGGTTTGCATGAGTTTCATACTGAAAGATATAGGTTGTAGTTTTGGTAATACATAAAGGTTGATTTATGTAATTTTGTCTTTTTAAAATTCCAGGCCCTCCAAAAGATAGGCTCCGAGCCATCATCCACCCCACCCCTTTAGGCCGGGCCTAACTTGTCTAGGTTTTAATAAGTCAAATTACTTGTGGAATAAAGTAAGATTGGTTGTTCAACCCTTAAGTTAACTTTATACAGAGGTGGTGGTTGACAACATTGAGGAGATGAAGAAATAGTGTTGATTGATGACTACCAAAATAACCACATAAACGTGTTTCTACAAAACTTGCAATTCTCTCTCGGCATGAGTAACCGGAGGTCTATTCCGGCCAAAATTCTTGGGAGGATTACTAAGGTATTCATTACAAATCTACCTGACAAATGCAGCGGTAAGGATATTGCGGATTGTATTCGCGGGTATGGGGATATCTACGATATTTACATCGCTAGGAAAAGAGACAAATTCGGGAATCGTTTTGGATTTGTGTCTTTTCTTGATGTTAAGGATTCTAAGGCTCTCATCAGGAAGATTACAAACACGTGTTTGGGAGATCAGTGGTTGAAGGCTAATATTGCTTTATTTACGTTAGAGGAAGGGGAGATTCCAGCAGGGACTGACAAAGTGAAGACCAAATCTGATGTAGCGTCCGGTCAAACTAATAGACCGGCTTCTACGTTTTATGACGGTAATCGTTCGTTTACGGACACGTTATTGGGGAGACAAGGCATTCTGAAGAAAGATAAATCGATCACCGTTGACGAAAGCATGAATGAATTTAGCAGATTGCATGGGAGGGCTCTTGTGGTCAAGATGATCGATTTAGAAGCACTTAAGTCGGTGTATATTATTTTAAACGAGATCTGTCCGGGCAAAGGGAAAGTTCAATATCTAGGAGGTTTATCGGTCTTGATATCCTTTGAAGATAATGATTCGGCGGTGACGTTTAAGAAGGCTGCATCTGAAATTTTGGGGAGGTTTTCTGCAGTGGAGGTTTGGGAAGGACAAGTCTTCGCTTTTCAACGTTTAGCATGGCTAAAGGTGGTCGGAATACCTTTACATTTGATGTCCTCAAAAGTCATTCAGGCTGTGGGGGAGTCGGTGGGAAAGGTGGTACATACCCCTAACAGATCTGATGATGATGGTGACTTGTCTTACGATTATCTTGGCGTACTGGTAGGTGAAGGCAAAAGGATTGACGAAGAGATCACTATTGTTTGGAAGAATAAGAAATTTAAGGTATGGGCGACAGAAGAATCTGGCATATGGGTTCCGGAATTCTATTCAGTCCCTGCTAATGAAGCGGGGTCGGAGGATAGTCAAGAGAGTTCGCAGGAAGAGACTGACGTTAATGGTGGAGATGATCGGATTGTTCAGGATCCGGCAGATGAGTCTCCGGTGGTAGAAGATGCGGTTACGTCGAATGGTGCCGTTGATTTGGAAACAGTCAACGGCATTGATGAGGCTAATCATTGCCCCATTATTGCGCCCATTAATGATGATATGGAATCTCCGATTATTAAGGAACAAGTTATGGAAAATTTTAATTTCATTCCAGGTATTAATTATGATTTTGAAGCTGACATTAATATGGGTGGGGTTGGAGAGGTTAATGGGCCTAATATTAACAAGAGGAAGAAAAAAGGTAATTTGGGCTCTACGGGCCTGGTTAATCCGGCCTATTCGAGTAGTTTGGAAAAATCCAAGGCGGGTAAAAAACACAGGCAGGAAGAAGAACTGGTTGGGATTGACCCCCCCTCGGGCTTAGTACAAGATCCAGTAACGGCCCATGATGATGAAAGTGATCCATTTGGTCTTAATTCCATATTGGGCCTAGATGTCCAGCATGTTGATAGAGTGCAGGTAGGCCAATCCGTGAATTACAATAGCAGAAATAATAATGAGATGGAAGCCACAATCATTATGGGAGCAGTGTTAGGAGCCGATTTATCAAAATCTCAAGATTTAATTGTAGAGGCTATCAATGGAGAAGGGTTACAAGAGGTGGAAAGATGAATTGTCTTTCCATTAATATTAGAGGGGTTGGGAGTCACGGTAAGTCCGGTTGGATTAAAAAGATCAAGATCGATAACGGTATCTCGTTCATAGGGATGCAAGAATCTATGGTAGGGGATGTGTCAAACAATTTGGTTGCTAGTTATTGGGGAGGCTACGGTTTTGATTTTGACGTCGTTAAAGCCAATGGTAACTCCGGAGGATTGATTAGTATTTGGGACCCCAAGGTTTTTGTAAAAGACAAAGTGACGAAAGACAATAATTTTTTGCTTGTTTCCGGTTTGTTATGTGCAGGTATGGTTAAGATTAATTTGCTTAACATATATGCGCCGCAATCTAATCATGATAAAAGAGGCTTATGGTCAAAAATCATCAACCTTATGAGTTCTAATGAGGGATGGTGGATTTTGTTTGGAGATTTTAACGCGGTTCGAAACAGTGAGGAAAGGAAGCTATCGAGTTTTGACTCGAGTTGTGCAAGGGATTTTAATAATTTCATTGATGAAGCGGGTCTTCGCGAGTACAACCAAAAAGGCCACAAATTCACATATATGTCTTCTAGAAGAGGGGTATTTACATGGAGTCGGATTGATAGGTTCCTTGTATGCGAAAACGTGTTTAACAAGTGGCCGAACGCTTATGTCCGTGTGTTGAACAAGAATCTATCGGACCACTCTCCTTTGGTCTTCTCTTTGATAGATACTAATTTCGGCCCTAAACCTTTCCGTTTCTTTGATTCTTGGCTGGAACGTGCGGGGTGTGTAGAATTGATTCAATCTACGTTTCTTGGCTGGGAGAATGGAGGTCCGGCTGATATTAACCTCAGCCGCAAATTTTGTGCTCTTCGGGACCGGTTAAGAGAGTGGCACAAAGGTTTGGTTCTGCACGATATGGATGAGGAGGTACGTTTACGTGCTGAAAAAGAGGAGATAGAGTTAACCATGGAACTCAACGACATAGAAGAATCGGATGCTTGGATTTGGTCCGAGTGCAAGGTTGCTTTGGATATTATTGAAGCTCACAAGGCCCGGGACCTTAGACAAAAGTCCCGGATCAAGTGGGCTTCTTTGGGTGATGAAAACTCTAGTTTTTTTCACTGTGTCGTTAACGGTAGAAAGGTTCGGAATGCCATTCCAGGAGTTATGATTGAAGACGAATGGGTTACTAGTCCTCCTTTGGTCAAACGCGAAGTGTTGAAGTTTTACAGGAATCTATTCAAAGAGCAACATAGATTGCGGCCGGTTCTTCATTGTACAGGTATCAAGCAGTTGGATATCTCGAGCCGTGAGTTTCTTATTGCAGAATTCACTAAACAAGAGATTAAAGAGGCGGTTTTTGATTGTGGTTCCAACAAGGCTCCGGGTCCCGATGGTTTCAATTTTCGCTTTATTAAGCGTTTTTGGAATCTTGTTGAGGACGATTTTTTTAATATTATGGCTGAATTCTACGAGTCTGGAAAGATCAATAGAGGTTGCGGGTCATCTTTCATTACTCTTATTCCCAAGGTTAAAACGCCTTTGGGTCTAAAAGATTATAGGCCTATCACTCTTATTGGTATGATTAGTAAAGTTATTTCTAAAATTCTCGCTAATCGTATTAAGAAGGTGATGGGCCAGGTTATCTCTGAAACACAATCGGCTTTTCTATCTGATCGATTTATTCTTGATGGGCCTCTTATGGTTAATGAAGTTTTGGCATGGTTGAAGAAAAGAAATAGGAAAGCCTTTTTGTTAAAAATCGACTTTGAGAAAGCATATGATAACGTTAATTGGAATTTTCTCATTTCTATTTTGACACAAATGGGTTTTCCATCGAAATGGTGTGATTGGATCAAAGGCATTTTTTCGGCATCTAGAGCGGCGGTTTTAGTCAATGGTTCGCCAACTTTCGAGTTCCCATGTGAAAAAGGGCTTCGACAAGGAGATCCTCTTTCTCCTTTCCTTTTTCTCATAGTCATGGAAGCTCTTTCTTGGATTCTTGTCAAAGCGAAGGATTTCGCTCTCTTTAAAGGTATTAAGTTGGCCAATGAGGTCGAATTGACTCACCTCCTTTATGCCGATGACGCTCTTATAATGGGAGATTGGTCGGAAGATAACATTAAGAATGTTGCCATATTGCTTCGCATTTTCTACCTTTGTTCGGGGCTTAGAATAAACTTGCATAAGTCCAATATGTTTGGTGTGTGTACGGAGGATAACGAAGTGGATGTCATGATGGAATCATTAGGTTGTAAACGTGGTTCTTACCCGTTCACATACCTCGGTATCCAAATAGGGGCTCGGATGACGAGAATAAAGAGTTGGGAGCCGATTGTTGATATTATTAAATCTCGTTTGGCGTCTTGGAAGGTGAGACATTTATCCATGGGTGGTCGTTTGGTTTTGATAAAATCGGTTCTTGAGAGTCTCCCGGTGTATTACTTATCCTTATACAAAGCTCCAAAAGCCGCTGTGGATATGATTGAGTCTCTTATGAGGAGGTTCCTTTGGGCCGGCCCTAATATCGAAACTAAAATTTCATGGGTGGCGTGGGATGAGGTGTCGACTCCAAAAAATAAAGGCGGTCTAGGTATTTCTAAAATCCAAGAAACAAATAGTGCCCTTTTGCTCAAGTGGGTATGGAGATTCAAACGGGAAGGCAACTCGCTGTGGAAGAAGGTCATTTGGGGATGCCATGGTGCGAATAGACCATGGACCTTACTTCCTTGCAATGGGTCCTTGGGTAGTTGTTGGAAATACATAGTCAAGAATGGAGACACAAGACTTCCTAATGGCAGAACGTTGAATTCTTTCTTCCAAGGAGAATTTGGTGATGGGAACTCCTTGTTTTTTTGGTGCGACGTGTGGCTGTCCGATGCTCCATTACGTCTCTTGTACCCGAATCTATTTGCTCTTGAAAAGAATAAATGGGCTAAAATTTCGGATCGGTTGAGGAATATTAATAATGTCAAACAATTATCTTGGGAATGGAAGTTCAATCCTGTTACTCCTGACCAGGTTACGGAATTGTTCGATTTACTAAATAAGATTTATAATCTCGAATGGAAAGGCGGACAAGACGGGTGGAGATGGTCCGAACAGAAAGATGGGATGTTTAGTGTTGCCTCGGCCAAAAGGATTTTCTCCAACAGCATTGTCAACAACGGGTACCGTATGATCGACTGGAAAGGATGGGTCCCTTTAAAGTACAAGATTCTGGTTTGGCGAACTCTTAGGAATCGGATTCCTACTGTGTCCGAGCTTTTGAAAAGAGGTATTAATGTTCCGAACACAGCCTGCAGTTTTTGTCAAGAAGTGCTAGAGACTTCATCGCATCTGTTTACCGGTTGTGTAACGTCGTACGAGGTTTGGTACCGAATTGAAGAATGGTGCAAAATGAGTCACAACGCGCTGTTTGATGTTCAAGATATGTTACAAGTGGTTGAGATGCAGCGCTTGTCCAAGGGAGCAGCCAACATTCTCAATGGAATCATCTATACAACTATTTGGATGATTTGGATTGAAAGGAACGAACGGGTTTTTACTAACAAAAGGCGAAGTCCTATTCAAATTGTGGAGAGTATCAAGGCTACGGCATTTTTTTGGCTTCGGCATAGATCTAGATGGAAACACATAGATTGGAAACAGTGGAGAATATCTCCTATGGATTGTATGTAATGGCTGTTTTTTCGTTTGTGTTTCGTTAAGCCCTCGCTTTGAGGTCTTGCGAGCTTTTTTGAGTTAATGAAGTTCTCTTTTCAAAAAAAAAAAAAAAAAAAAAAAAAAAAAAACCCTTAAGTTAAATGTGTGACAGGTTTTAAAAGTTAAGGATTATTTATGTTGTTTTTAATATGTCAAGAGTCCTTTCTAAACCTAAGAACAATGTATGTAGTTTACTCTTTTATATATTATTATGTTCTGGCACAACTGGGACGACGAATATGGCAACCACTTATAATCTAGAAGTTAAAAGCGTGACCAAGTCTACTCTAATCATGGTCTCAAATGGTGTCCTCCCCCATAAATATCTCCACCATATGTGTGTGTTATATTTAGACAATTAGATCCCTTTGATATTTTTGTTCATTTTCTTCTTGTTGACTTTTCTATAACTAAACAAGACGGAATGTGAAGATACGCGAGTCTTTAGTCCACATCTTATGAAATTAATAACATATATGGTTAAAAATTCCACAACTTTTATATAAATTGGTCCATTGACATTTGATCCTACTAGTCCGTGAATGACATGAGCATACGGCATACCATGAAATTATTGCATTCATATGTAGAAAATACGGTTCCAAAACACTAATTCATCATGTTAAATAACATAAAGTAGCCTACAAATTACTTACTTAAGTGATTATGATATTTCTTTTCGCTTGGAACATGTGATTTGGCGTATAAACCAAACGGATCGTTTACCTTATATTTTTATATTTTATGAAAATTCAATTACGTATATGTATTATAACAATGCATCATCTTTATGTTGTAATTTTTTTTTTATAAAAATTGATGATCTTGAAATAATATAAAAAAATTGGTTTAGAGTGCCAAACAGGTTGGTGAAGAAATGTCGAACCATAAACATCCTCAGACTGTGTTCTCTGTGAACCAAGTCCTACATTTAGAAGTTGTTGAAGAAGTCGTTTATAAAGATGAAAATAATGTTCTTTGATTGATGAACATAGCTGGCCCAAGACTTTTAGAGGCCCTAAGTGAAATCTAAAATACAGGCCCTCGAGCCTTACTTCTTTTTACCTTCTAAATGACTTGCGTAACTTTTGATTTTAGTTTGAAATGGTATGACTGTACTAACAGTTATAGAAATATCAATGTTTCAATATAAACATCTAAATAAAGAAGTCTAACTACAAACATCAAAAAAATTATATACACTTACATTTCAATAAGATGTAAACAATTGTAAATTGCTATTGGAGGGGTTTTGAGGCCGCGTTACCTGACATGTGATGGGTTTTTTTTCGCAAGCGAGTTATTTTAACTCATTATATATTTTTTTTTCTCAAACGTGAATTAATATTGTTTTACTGAATCTGATAGTCTTGAGACTTGATCAAATCGTGAATCGATTTTGATTGTGAGTTCTGAGTTTGTGTGATACAAGAGTACAAACAATATAAACGAGCCAGCTTAGGCTGTAATCATTTGAAAAGATGAGAAAAACAAATCACATCACATCACAGTAATAAAATAAAATTATGGATTGTGTTGGTGCTTCTTAGTTTGTCATTGGCTAACATTTAGAAACTTACAAAATTAATTAATCTTTCAGTGCTGCTTCTAATTGACTTGCCATACTTCACGTACAGCCCAAATAAATTTAGAAACAATGGTGTAATTAATACTAATATAAGAATTATATATAAATTTGTTAAAAGAAAATTGGGGGCCCTAAAGTTTGGGTGGCCCTAGGCTGATGCCTAGTTTTCTTGTTGATAAAGACCGGCTCTGTAATGATGAATGTGGACTTGTTTCTTGTTAAATAGATGATTATTTGAAAAGGTATTTCTTTTAACAATGGAACATTTTTACATGTTCCTAGATGAGCACCCACAGGCCACATCAAAATATAAGCAACCTTCTTTCTCGACGAGATATGCACAAATTTATCCAAGCACACACGAATACACATTGATTAACAGTTGCTATATGAAGAAAAGTTACAAATTTAAATATAAGCAACCTTTGTTTGTTAAGATCAAATTTTACATATTTGTGGATTATTTGGTAGCCTCTTAATTTATTTCTCTTTTTATGTGTGCAAGTTTGATCATGAGTGCCTTTTCTATATATTTGAACCACTTGCGTATTTAGTACAAGTATGGTTAACCAAATTGTGTATTTAGTACAAGTACGATTAACCAAATTCCATTTAGTACAAGTATGATTGTCTACGATGATGAAAGCATCCGAGAATGCTTATCCCTAGCTAATCTCGATTACCAAACCATAAATCATAGAAATCATATGCAAACAATGTGTTCATATGCAAATCAAACCTAAATCCCAAACATCTTTAAATAGAGGGAAAATGAATTTTAATACTTCCAACTATAGCCTATTGGCGGATAATACTCCCAACTATCACCTTGGCCATTAGCACTCCAAACTTTTAACTTGTTTACTTTTATCACTCCCAAACTAACCGAGGTCTAACCTGGTTAGTGTTTGTGGCCAAAATGTAAAAACCTAAACTTTGGGATATTTATGAAACTTTTTATAATAATAATAATAATTATTATTATTATTATTTGTAAAATTTTATAAATCAACCCACCTCCTCTTCCCATTCTGTTGTTGACAGAACCCCCCCCCCCCCCCCCACCACCACCACCACACCCTCGACAAACACCCTCACCACCTTCCACTATCGCACCTAAGGCTGTTCACGAGCCGAGCCAATCCGAGCGGAGCTTTGCTCGTTTACAAACCGAACCGAGCGGAGCGGCTCGTTTACAATCGAGCCGAAAACTGAACGAGCATTTTTAGAGCGCAAATTTTCCGAGCGAGAATTGAGCGGAGAATAATATGGATGATCATAAATTTGGGATGTTTCCTTCGATGTTTTCATTGT
The DNA here is from genome assembly GCA_028751855.1 of Ambrosia trifida. Classification (NCBI taxonomy): domain Eukaryota; kingdom Viridiplantae; phylum Streptophyta; class Magnoliopsida; order Asterales; family Asteraceae; genus Ambrosia; species Ambrosia trifida. The sequence continues at coordinate 11,850,951 of CM054131.1, forward strand.
CGGGTGACAACTAAGGTCGAAATTTCCGATGATAACACTAATATTGAGATCCCAGTGTCCAAGGATGAGGCTTAGATTGTGGCTAGTGAGGTGATGAGCATCTGTCAGAGAACACTTGTTGCATTGTGACGTAGGTGTGATATCAAGCGACAATTAGAGATAGATGACTAATAACATAAAGAAATCAAGACTGTCACTTCATGACTTATTGTTTTACTATTAAATCTAGTGTTAATTTTTTTATTTAGTTAAGTGGGTTGGTTATATTTTGTTTGCATATACTGTGTAGAATTCAATAGAATCTTATATATACAGCCATAAATTTATCTGTAAATTGTGTGTATATTTATTATTAAATAAATAAAAATTTATCGAGCCGAACCAAGCCGAGCGTACCTTTCCTCGCGCTTGGCTCATTTACAAACCGAACCGAGCCGATCGGCTCATATACAACCGAGCGAAAGATCGAACGAGCATTTTTCGAGCATTTTCCGAACGAGCGACGAGCGATCCACAAGCGGCGAACGATTTGAACAGCCCTAACCGCACCAAAGACCACCACTACACCACCCACCACCCCAACCGTACCACAACCACCAACAAAACCCATCCATCCTTCTGCCACCATCACCAACTATCTCCACCACTAACATCGATTCACCGGAAAACCTACCTAAACAACCATCACTGGAAATAAAAAAAACCTTCACACCAACCAACCAAACAATCAATCAATCAATCAATCACTCAAAACCTTATAAAAACAATGCAGAAGAAAACCACAACACAACCAAATCTATCCAAATGCAGCAGCACCAACAAAACCCCATGACTGGTTCAACGTTCAAGAAACATTCACGTTTCTGGGAAGGGATGACAACGACGACGAGCTGGATAGGTTCGATGGAGCAGGTGAGTGGTAATTAATTGTGTTAGGGTTTGGTTCAGGAAAGGAATGACGACTCAAGTGTGGGTAATTAATTGTGTTAGGGTTTAGTTCACGACGGTGGTGGCGGTTGTTGTGGGGGATGACTGTGAGGTAGTGGTTGTTGTTGGTTGCGGTTTGTTATGGGGGTGGTCTGGGCCTGTAACCAGAAGAAGAAGAAGGGGGGTGGGATGGGTTGGGATTTATAATAAAAAGTTTCAAAAATGCCCCTTAAGTTTTGGTTTTACATTTTTTGCCACGTAAAAGTTTTGGTTTTTACAGTTTGGCCACGAAAACTAACCAGGTTAGACCTGAGTTAGTTTGGGAGTGATAAAAGTAAACAAGTTAAAAGTTTGAAGTGCTAATGGCCAAAGTGATAGTTGGGAGTATTATCCACCAATAGACTATAGTTGGGAGTATTAAAATCCATTTTCCCTTAAATAAATATGAAGACGTTAATCTTGAATTAGTTGATCAATACGAGTTATAGATAATTCTTGGTGAATTATTTATTGAGTTTTATATATTTATTAGGGATAACGGATAATTATCGGTTTAACTAGATAGGTTTATCTAGTTGGTTTATTTTATTATTTAAATAGAATTTGAGTTGGGTTAGGATTATAATAAGGTTAGTATAAATAGATGGTTAGGTCTATTGTATTTGGTGTGCTTTGGTTGATAATAAAAAGAGTCTAATGAGTTCGTTCAATCTCGTGTGTTTTGTCTTCGATCAAAGGGCCTTATTTTCCAACAATTGGTACCAGAGCTTACTGGTTTTGAGAGTCGTACCGAGAAAGGGGAGTAGCCCCGCAAGGGGCTGCAACAACGGTGACGACAAGGGTGTTGTCAAAGTCAGACCGATTTATGGTGTGATTTGAATGTATTATGAAGTTGCAATTAATATATATGGAAGATAGTCAACAAAAGGTAGCTACAATACTAGCAGAAGATGTGCATCACGTTCGGTTCTATTCGTGTGGGGTTTTCCTAGTTGGTAGGGTATCACCAAGGAAGAAACAATTGGAACGAGGAAGAATCCAACACATAAAGTTTGTATAGAAGATCAAATTTTGGTTGCCATGTTAGGGATAGTTAGGACCGTTAACAGAAGGCTAACAGAGAGATAATTTTGATCAGTCGACTATGGAAGATTTCGGATTGCCGAGCTAGGTGTTGTTTGCTATCAATAGTTGAGTGTCGAGACACAATTGAAGGCAGTCATGAGCTCGTAATGGTAGTGGTGTGAACGGAACAGCCGCACGGTCCTATTGCCGTATTGTGTCTAGAGTGGAATACGTAATGGCTAGTTTTGGGGTTCAGATTAGGTGATAATTTGGTAGTTCGATAACAACAAGTTTGTTCAAAATGGAAAAACCAACGGGCGTGTCGTGAGAGAAACGAAAGAGCAAGGAGCTACCGAATTCGTTTGGTGATCGAAAATACGGAATAGCAGGGTGTTATTGTCTTTGTTGGTGGTTGATATTTGTGGTGGCGAATGATGGTTCAGGTCAGCCGGTATTACAAGGGTACCGTTTGGGATGACAGTGGTGACCAGTGATTGGTTCAGTAGAGATAAACTTCATAGCACTAACAACTTTCAATCCAGGTGAGATCAAGACCCGGTCCTTCCTGTCAAAGATAAGAATGGAAAAACCGGTGTAGGTTGTTCTTTTTGGCAGATGTATTTGATCGGTATTTGCGGATAGACGGACGGAAGAAAATTCGTCAAATAGGGGTGCTTTGAATCTTGTCGTGTCTAGCAAGGAAAGAAGAAAACGGAAGAAGCGGGGAGCTTGTTTTTTTCTTTGATCGATGGTCAAGAATGGTGTAGTTCTGGTGACCCGGAAAGAGGGAGATGTTAAACTTGGTCAAGGAATTGAAGTTGTCGATAACGGTGCGGATGCGAAGAAACGGTCTAATTCAAGATTAAGGGGGAGAATGAAGACGTTAATCTTGAATTAGGAGATCAAGATGAGTTATAGATAATTCTTGGTGAATTATTTATTGAGTTTTATATATTCATTAGGGATAATTATCGGTTTAACTAGATAGGTTTATCTAGTTGGTTTATTTTATTATTTAAATAGAATTTGAGTTGGGTTAGGATTATAATAAGGTTAGTATAAATAGATGGTTGATAATAAAAAGAGTCGAACGAGTTCGTTCAATTTCGTATGTTTTGTCTTCGATCAAAGGGTCTGATTTTCCAACAATATATTCATTTGTTAGTTTAGGAGGTCAAGACAGAATCTTATTGGTGGATGGTCAAGAGAGCGAAATGTTCGGATTTGGACATGACTAGATGGTTCGAATTTACGGCTTTTGATAATGGGTAGTAAGACTTGGGGGCATGGGTGTTATGCGATAATGTATTGTAATGCGAGTGTGTGGGTTTGATGTTCCCAGGTAGCCACTGGCTTAATGGGCTTGGGGTGATCTTTTTATCTTTTCAGTTGTAAAAGTTGGGTGATTGTAAATAAAATGTTTCGTTTGATTGGTTAAAAAAAATATTCATTTGCACACCTTTAAAGAACCGGACCTAGAAATCAAAATTTTGATTCAATTTTATGTGTTCGTGTTTGCATGTTTCTTTGTAGGGAAAATGGGTCAACCGATGGCCATGTCATAAAAAAAGCAACTTAGAAATAAATAAACAAACTATTAAACTTATCTAAATTAATAAATATCAACCCCTTTCCCCAATTCGCCATTGATCTAATTGCTGTTGCTGCCCCTCCGGCCTTCGCTACTGCCCACATATTCAGGCTTTGGCAACCCATTTCCAGCCCATTTGGGAGTCTGGACTGGCTGTTTCAAGCCACTTTCAAGATCTGTCCCAACTCAAAAAATATATAACTAAATGATAGATATAATCAATGAAAATTAGCTGACAACCAAAATTTTTCTTATTCTGCGGATGGTAAAGGATTACGAACATAACAAAATTACACTTTGTTGTTGTCAGAGCATTCACACTAAATACTCTATCTCCATCTTAATAATTATACTAAAAATCAGTATGTTTCTCTCTTCTTTTCTATTTAATAATACTTATTCTATACTTTTATCATTATCTTTTCTCTCTCCTCTACTCACAACCACTTTTAAAAATATTAAAAAATTATAGAGGGTGAATAGTGTCTCCTCCAAATTTACTAATGAACAGTGTCTCCTCTATATATTTTCCCTCTCATCTACTCAAAACCACTTATACCCACTCTATATAACTAGTGGGTGTGCCCGCGCGTTGCTGCGGGTATTATGTTTGGAAATGAAAATTGGCCTTGTACATGAACTTGTTTTGTTAGAATGAAATGGACTTCTGGTTCGGATCCGATATCAAGCATTCGTTTTTTTAATCAAGCACCTAAAAAAGTCACATTTCAGGATCGTGTTATCCTACGGCATATATACCATTGTTGGTAATTTACACACATTTCAGAAATTGCATTTGCTTACCACGAAAGAGACCTGTAACTGGCATACACCAGGTTAAAAATTAGCAAAGGTCTAAGCCTTTAAAGTACTATTTAAAGCTTATTTAGCAATTGCCAAATTGTTAAGGCTTTTCTAAGCCTTTAAAGTACAGGCACACTACCGATACCTCAAGAACAAGGCCCAAGTTGCTCTCATGTCTCATCTTTTGAAGTTGTGGGAATTGATCATTGAGATATTCTAAAAAGACTCACGAAGTGAAGATCCATAAATAGAAATTTTAAGAAAATATAACATGAAACTTTATCGTCACATTCACTTTAAAAGACATTACGAACTCATAAGTTACTGTAGATCCCCTAAACTTGATTTCAGGTAAATGTATGATTTGATTAAGGTTCATCTTCAACAATCACATGAGAAAATATAAAATAGCTCAAATGATGCAGGTTAAAATCATCCAAAGTACTTTTTTGAGGCATGCAACTTCCTAACTTGAATTGTTCAGAAAAGTTGGACTCACTCACTATAACCAGTAACATTATCTTGCTTGAAGTGTTTAAAGTCAACCCAACACGCCCTCAAAGAATATCATTTGGCTGTTTTGACCCGTTACCCAATATGCTTATTTTGCCGCCTGCCCGCCTCTAGTAAGCACAACCCATTAAATTACAAATAACTAATCAAATTGTATCACATTCATTAGTTTTGGTTTGGTCATGTAACAGCTAGTAGAATCTTTTGTTAAGAAAGCGACTTATTGGTTTTTTGGTGGTGAAACAAACCGTTTTTGTTAGATTAAGTATAAATTTCTTCATGTATGAGAATCATTTTTTTTACCTCAATCTCTTAATAATCCTTATTAGTTGTTTTCAACACCCGTTGGCTTCAAACTTTTTGACAATCTTGATGGTCTAGAGTCTCTGCGGTTGTTGCATCTGGTCCCGGTTTCTTCTGTAAACGAAGAGATATCAGGCTCAGATACACAGTTTCGCATCTCATATCCGGACACTTTTTCATTGGAAACTTCATCCTCATCACCTGGGCTTTTCTGCATGATCAACATATATTTTAGATCATTAACACCCCTAGAGCATGAAGTATAAGTCACTATATTGGTTTGATTATTTCCTTGGATAAAAATTAAAAAAGACATTATCTTTGGTATGCATAATTATCTTACCTTCATAGTCTGGACATCAATTTGATGTTGCTCGATAAACGACATGAAGGCGTCAAAGTTTTCTTCGGTTGGAAGGTAATGTCCACTGTGAGGCCAGGCAACCTTTTAACATGAAATTGATATTAAGCACTTTTTAAGATTATGCTCTTAATCCATTTACTTGGGTCAGTTCGGGTTATTTTTTTTTCTAGCGGGTTAAGCAAAAAGAAAAGGCTTAAAAAGTCGAAAGTCAACCAATGCATACTTTCGATGTATTAAACTTCTGAAAATCTGAGCCTGTTGGGTTTTATCTTTAGTTAACCTCAAATTATCTACAAACAATTATTAAATTTGGATAAAAAAAAAGTGTTTTAGGTCATCCCGCCCGTTACCACCATTACAAAACAACGACCCGTTTAAACGCATTACCCAATCCGCACAATTCTGCCACATGCATTATGCAAACACACCTTCAAGATCCTGTGTATAACCACCAAATGTTCGGCGGACAACGTAGCACCACCAGCCAAAAAACTCGAGTGTTGAAATTTGCCCTTGTGTTTCTTCCCAACATACAAAATATTTGATGTGCTAAGCACAAATATCCACTTAGTATTAGGGGGCCCCTTTCGGGTATCGATAAGTTTCCTGCTTAATTTGTATATAAACTTCCCATCTTCCACATTAACCTCATAAGCCTCCCGCTCTATCTGAATTTTATAAATAAAAAAAAGTTAGGTTTTGTTTTGGGTTTAGCGTATCTTTCTAAAAGAAAGCACATGCGGAAGCTCAAAGTATATACAACTTACCGGACTTAAAAACTTGATGCATTGTTGTAGAAGCTTTGGATGCGGGCATTTGTCAAGACTCACTTCTTTGCCTTCCCCTATGTCAAGCCTAAAATTGTGTCATAAAATATGCAGTTTAGTCAACTTGATATGTTTTTTAGAGGTGGCTAGATAGACAAGTCATGTGAGTTGGGTAACAGGTCAACACAAACTTCGCTTGAAACGAGTATTCTTAGTCTCGGTCAAACGAGCTAGGCTTGGTTGACCTGCAAGTGCAAACACTTTTCTGTCGAGTCTTATGTTTTATAAATAGAAATGTAGTCTTTTTGGTACGTGTCAGCCCATTCAACTGCTCCACATTTAGCTAAACTTTTTGACTTGACTCATTTGAGATAATACGCAACCCATATCTATCCGGCGTTTATATTTTGCACAGTCAGATCTAATCTTACCAGTAGAAAAAGGGCTGTCTACTTTGGCAATGAAGCCATTTGACATAATAAAAATGAAGATTATGACCGTAGCGATGTCGGGGATCAATCTGTTTCATAAAGAAGTTGTTTTATATCACTAAAATCAAATTCCAAAAAGACACTTCAACTTCAAGTAATCAAGAACGTAAAGACTTACTGCTTCAAGCCAATGCTGTAAAGCAAGTTTACATGCCTTTGCATGTTGTGACGAGCCTTTTCCTACCTGCAAAATTATGAAACATAACCAACAAGAAAAAGGGTCAAATGGGTTGACCATGTCACACGATCATTTATTACCCACCTCAAATGATTTAACCATCATTAATCATTTTATTCACAAAATTAGATTATTATTTGGACATTATAGTTTCTATAATCTTATAAGAATTAATTAGATAAAAAAGGAAGAGCCGACCTATGTGACCAGTTATATATAAAATCTGTCCAATTTGTCACCTTTAGGAAGAACTATGTACCTTTGCAGCTCTTGTTTAACCCTTAAAGATAGCTTTGCCCCTTTAACTATGCCCTAATTGTAACACAAAATTTTGACGAGATTCACAAATTGAAAGTCTAAATCCCAGGTAGGGAAGAAAAATAAAAAGGAAAATAGAGCCCTAATTGGCACAATACAAAATCAAGTAAAAGCAAGAAAAACACATACCGTTTAACACCAATTGGCGAGAAATAAATGCAGCAAATTCTGCACAATGAATATGTAAGCAGGGGGCAAATTAGGTGTAAGAATCCGAATGACCCAACAAATAACTGCAACTAAAGAACCAAGAAATGTGAAAGGGATGAAATACCGAATGATGAAATCGTTTAGAAGATTGATTAGGGGTATTAACAGTTAATCAGAATGTGATACACTGATACGATTCTTACCAGGTTTTGAACTCGAAGAATGATTATGAGATTCAAGTTCTTCACACATCAGGGTTTACATTCAACAACACAAACAATAATCGAACCACCGAACCACGTATTGAAAAAGCTAGGGTAACCATCCACGTATTGAAAGAGAGATGGAGAAATAGGAGAAGCTTTCCTCTCATATACAGTCCATCGCCAACCGCCACTACGACAACCACCATCCAACATCACCACCATTTATCGACACTGCCACACCCACCAACATACTAGTTTGTTCATTCACCTTGGAGCTAATAGTTAATTTGTTGTTAAAGCAATGAAACCGTAGCTTAATGATGAAGAGGGAGGGAGTTTAGAGAGTTTGAGAAGCTTGAATATTAAAGAGAGACAAGAAGGTATTAAAAGAGATGGAAGGGGAGACGATGTCGGTTAAGGGAAGGCAAAGAGACTGTTGTGAGGGCAGTAATGGAAAGGGAGGGTAGAATTGTAAAAATGTTTTGATATTGTAAAGGATGAGGTATGTGAAATGTCTATATTTCCCTCCTAAGTGTCTTAATTGTCCCTAATATCCCTATAATACCCTTATGAAATAAGCTTTATTCTCTTATACTTGTTGCTTTAAAAATTGTACTCATGTCAAAATTCCAATATGATACATCACTCTTCCTTTATAATGTATAGTGGAGTTACCCGCGCGTTGCCGCGGGCAGTTAGGAGATCCATATAATCATCGTAATTATATAAAAGATTTGAAGATATAGCAGGTTATCTATAAAAGTACGTTATGGGATCCATATAATCATCGTAATGATTTAAAAGATTTGAAGATATAATAAGTTTTCTTGAAAAGTACAACCAAACTAAGTAATAGTCGAAAAAGATCATGCTAATATTATTTAATGAAACGGAGAATAAGAAAGTTTGTGTTGGTGGTAAACAAATATGTTGTTTTTAAAAGGCTGCATAATCAATCTCTATCATATTGGCTGCAGACTTTGTTGATAGCGTCTATGTTGGCTGTGAACCATTCATTGTCTGAGTCGCTGTCCGGGTGTTTGTTGTCGACGTTTGTCTGCATGGGTGCTGGTGGTGAATTGTTAGATCCGTGCGTGGTTTGGAGTGTGTTCATGATATTTCCTTCATCGGTTGGAGGTGAGTTGATGCCTGTAGGTAAATTAAAATGTGTTAGTATGAAAGACATTTGTAATGGATATGCAAGTGGTATAATAAATATATTTAAATGTGTAATGTGTGTTGTTACCTGTGAAAGTAGTGTCATCGTTGGTATTTGTTGATTCATTGATTGTGTTGGGTGTTGAAGATTGTGTCAATGGTTTGGGCTCCTGCTTGACTGTTGGTGTGTTTTTTGGCTCCTGCTTCATTGTTGGTGTCTTTATTTCGTTCAGTGCTGCGTGTAAGTAGTGTTAGTTACATTTAGTGGGCATTGTAGAAGCAGTAAATATTTATTTTTTAATAAAAACACTGCTTACCATGGAAAGTGGGTTTAGTCTGCTTTCTCATTGATTTCGTTCGTGGTTCAGAGCAATTGTCACTTGTTTGCTGTGTAGGAGTGGTTTTCCTTTTAGCAGGTTGTTTCGTTTTCATTTCGTTCTTGTTGATGTAGGTGTACCTGTTCAGTAAGGGTTGGTTTATGTTACGATAACTGATGTGTGTTCATATTGGGGGAAATGTTTGTGAATTTAAGGATGTTAAATGTAAATGTTGTTTTAAAGTGAAATGTAGTAAAGTAGCTGTTAAGTATTGTCATGAGTTTTTTTTTATTGTTTTGTCGTTTGTGTTTTTTATGCGTGATTGGTAGAATTTGTGGTTGTTTGTAAATTATGATCCAACTACAAATGTTTTCTTTTGAATATGATTTATATAATAAGTATAATAAATAAATAAAAATAAAAATAAAATATATAACATAATATTAATATAATATAATAATAACATTCAATTTGGTGCTTGGAATGTGGATAATCATCCGAATTTTAAAAGCCATATTAACTCGTAAATTGATAACCTACAGGAAGACTGAATTTCGAACATTGAAATCCGAATAATTTTATGGTACAGTTTTTTAAAGGGCGTTAATGTTAATTAATTTTGTGAAGGTGTTTTTGTATTATTTTGAAGTTGAAGTTATATGTTATTTATTGGTTAGTGATAGTGATGAAACTGACAATTGATTTTAGATACATGAGTTTGTAACTGATAAGTGGTTGGGATAAATTACCTGAGTCAATGAATAATAATAAAGGAGGAAGGAGTTATGGGTGTTTCGTATTATTAGAGATTTTAGTTATTGGTTAGTTAGTGATGAAAGTGATAACTGACTGTTATTATTATGAGTTGACATTAGTGAGTGGGGTTGTTATTTTTTGCTTTTCTTTTCTTATATTTTTTTTTGTTACATGACCATAAAACATTTGAAAGCTTGTGATACCTTTATTTTCTTAAGTATGCCAGCCAAATGTGAAGATAATCGTTTATGTTATTTAATCGGTGGCTAGAATATTTGAGAAAATGAAAAATGAGCATACTTGGTTATATGTTTGTAACAAACACGCATGAATTATTTTGCTGGAAAAAATGGCCCAAACGCGCAACTTAATTGCTGATAAAACAGAGTCAAATGCGCAACATTATTGCTTCCAAAAAAGGCCCGAACGCGCAGCTTTATTGCTGCCAAAAAGGTTTGGAGCATGTAGGTTTGGCAAAATGGTTTATAATATTTCAACTATATTTTGAGGTGTTGCTTTTCATATTTAAATGTGGATAATTTTTAAGGGAGACTTATACAGTTTCAGAGTTTGTTATGTTTATTATTGATTGATATTTAAACCTTATGTTTAGGTAAATAAACCAACAGGTTTGCCATCAGAATAAACAGGAATATGCTGATGCAGGTGTTGAAACAATTTCTTTAGCAAAGGCTGCAGTAGAACTTGCTAAGTGTGCAGAAACAATGGCAATGAATCATGAACAGACTTATACACAAACAATCAGACAACAGCGGTTAACCGGTAGCAATATTATGACAGCCAGTTGTGAAAGTAAGGAAAACTTTAGGCCAGGAATTAATTAAATACCAACGTTATTAGAGTAGTTGAATAAACTAAGAACAAAAACAATGTTTAATATAGGTATGTAAGATAAAAAAAAATTTAAAGTAATAAGCCGAGTGAAACATAATTTGATTTACAGACTGAGTGTTTTGGTAAAAACTTTGTTTTTGAGTAGCACTTGGTTTTTAGGCTTGTAACACTTCCAGGTATACGACATTTGAGGTGTACACTCCGGTGTTTGTAAATGTCTTTTGTGGATGTATCAGGATCTTTGTTTTCTTGCGTGATGTGCCTCTTGACAGCGCAACGTATAGTTGGCCATGTGAGAAGACGGGCTCGGGAAGGTAAATACCAACATTAGGGATTGTTTGCCCTTGTGACTTGTTGATTGTCATTGAGAAGCAAAGCCTAATTGGGAATTGCTTTCTTTTGAGCCTAAACGGAAACATGTCTTCTTCTGATAAGCATAATGGAATTCTTGGAAGGAATACCCTTTTACCGCGGTGTTCACCGACTGCTATTTCCGCATCAATAACATTTCGTTCAAATGCCTTGCATATAAGCCTCGTTCCATTACATAATCCGTTTGATGGATCAATGTTGCGTAGCAATATAATGGGGCACCCAGTTTTGAGGCGAAGTTTATGCGGGGGTAATCCGCTTACAACAAGCGAGTTTAGGAACTCTGTGGTATACAGGTTTTGTTGATCATCCTCTGCGGTGTCAAAGCTGTAGTAAATCTTTTCTTCCCCCTCGAAGACTTCAATCATTCGTTCGTTAATTTCGTCGACACTGTCGTTTCTAGTTGTTAGTATTGCACGGGAGGTAATGTATTCGGTGGTGGTGCTGTTCCCAGGGAGTGATGGGTAAATGGCGTTAATCAGTTGTTGGATGGAGTTTTCTTTTGTCGTAAAGGGGATTGTCATGTCGTCGGGAATGTGGATAAATGTACCATCTATAGAGGTTTCAGTTCCATCGCCCACTCGTAATAAGAATTCTGAGAACCATGGGTCGTTTAATGCCCGCATATTGATTGTGCGGGTTGAAACGGTCCAACAATTGTCAAAAGCGGTTTTGGTGGAACGGGTTCGCGTTTGGAATATATAGAGAGAGCAAAAGAAGCAAATATAGTAAACAATTTCAAGATTTAACTTGGTGAACGTTACCAAGACTTAAAAGACGACTGTCAAGTATATTAACTTAAATACATTATTGGCACAAAATTAATAAACTCAAATAACATATTCGTCAAATACAAATACGTTGCGCAAAAAATATACTTTTATTTGTAACATAAATATCCAGTAAATATGAAGTGTAATTACATCACATAGATGGTGACACAAGGGTTTCTAATAACACCGCGCCTTCATGCTCGCGAAACCAAGTTACGGCGTGGAAACATTCAACGGTATCCATAGGTACAGCGATTTCATAAAGCTTTCTTGAGTTACTCATGACAAGCCATTTTCCATTGGTCATGAAGTGTGATATGCTGCACCATATAGAAAGTGGTATAGGAGGGATAGGCGGCTGCGAAAACAAGTTGACCCACTGATTTTCTTTTAGCAGCCACAAGTCGAGGTTCATGTTACGCCACCCACTTGTCACAAACATGTGCAACTTCTCATTCACGGTTACCAGATGGGACATAGTTAAGGTTGATGTTTGTACCGGTGGGAAGCTTGTCTCTGTGACTTGTTCCATGGTAATATCAAAAGCAATGACAACATGATCTCCAGGGGTGAATAAGTCGCAAACTGTGAAATATACACTTGTTCCACATTGAGTCCCGGTTGACCAAACAAAACTATTTTTTATGTAGTCAACTTTTGTTTGAAAAGGTACTTTCCTCCATGATGATAGTTGTCTGGAGTAGATGTAAGCGTCGAGTGAGTTTCGGGTTCGGGTGATGTGAACAACCTTGTAGTCATGCAATAGGTCTTTGTACAAACCAAGGGTGTCTTTCAAATCTACATAGAAGCCCATCCCAGCCGGGGTTGAAATGTCGACGTATGCAGTAGTGGTTGGGTTCCATAAGAACAACTGATGGGTATCTTGGGCCCAAGCACATATCAATCCATCCCATGTGTGAAAGAATGGAGATGAATCCAATATCGTGGTGGAAAGGGCATGTAATGTGGGTCCCTGGGCCATATTCACCGTTCTGAAAGTTCATTGGGTGTACAAAACCGGTGACGGCCCGAATGATGAGTGTTTTTTGGTTAGCTGCTACCATGGAACGAGCGGTGTGGAACCTTTCAAAGTGTTGTGTGGAAAGTAAGGCAAACCATTCCTTGCATACGGTCTTACATCGTACTGCATCCTTTGCCGTCACCCTTGTAAGTATCTCAAACACGATGACATCTGTACATAGGTTTTTCAAGGATGGCCTTTTTGTATAGCTATGAAACATCATATCTGTGAAGGAAAACTACAAAAATTAGCATGATCTTCAATTAGGAAAATGTGTGTAATGATTACGACGAGGTTATTTTTTGCATATTTAGATTCTAGAACCTATGATGAATCAATTTTACAAATAGTTTTACAAAAGAGCGAAGGGATAAAAATGTATTAATTCTCTGCTGCAAGTGACAGATGGGTTTGGGTTGGGCGCGGGTTGGGCGGCTTCGAGGTGAAAGCATTGAAGGCAGCGTTGGAAGCTTTTAGACATCAGACAGGGGGCTGCATAGTGCAGCGAAATCACTGGGTTCCTAAAAAGGTTTGGGTACTGATTTGGCGAGCGGCTCAGGGCAGAATTCCGTCTAAGGACGCGCTTATTAGGCGAAACATCAATGTGGGTTCAAATGTATGTACAACGACGATTTGGTGCGCGTTCGCAGTCATTATCGTTTGAATTTATTATAGTACCAATGCGACACCGATAGCCTAGGTGACCACACAAATATTTACTTCCATGCTAATGGAACAAAATGGAATACAACAAATGGGTTAGGAAACTGAGAAGTACAGACCTGCATACACACATGCAAACGAAGTAACACTAAACTGGAAATAACCTGCATGATAGAACAGCTAAAGTCGGCACATTCTCAAACACATATTCAATAGTATTACACAAGTTTGTGAAAAAAACTTACTAAAATGAAAGATATAAGACAAACGTAAACAACATCAAGCGTGTATTAAGCAATGGATGAACAATTTGTGTTTTCTTTTATAGACCCATGGGTTAGAAACAACTTGTTAGTCCCTTGAGTTCCTTCCCCTTAAATGAAAATTACACCAACAATAAAGGGCCAATAAAGTAACAACCAATAATATAAATGTGAGGGTAGGGATGTAATATGTTTTGAGGATGTGAGGTAGGAGAGCATAGTAAAATTACATTGATATCCTTGCAAGTGTCTTAATGTCCCACAAAGTTCCAATTATACCCTTGTGATATAAGCTTAATTTACTTGTACATGTTGCTATAATAATTGGATGATGTACAAAATTACTATGTTGTACATCACTCTTCCTTTATAATGTACTAGTATGATTGCCCGCGCGTTGCGGCGGATGCATATGAATTGTTGTTTCGTAAGAGTGTTTGATGTTAACAATCAAGAAATCATAAACTTGTTCATGAACAAAATCATAAGATTGACAAGTTAATGTTATATCCATCATCAAAGAAGATATATAGAAAAAGCCATGGAAGAAAACTTACACCACACATCGCAATGTTGCAGTGAGCCGGTGACGACAATTTGCAACGTGGTACTTGTTTTCTCTTCGTGGGAATTACTCTCAGGGTTCGACTTGCATTTTGTTAAGAAAGAACCGATTAAATGAAAATTGTTGATTGGTTTTGGTGATGGTGTATGTCATAACCGAATCAGCCTAATTGAATGTCATCGAGACAACTTGTTGATTTATATGATCCAATGTCCAATTTACGAACTTCATATAATTGCAATTTAAAGTTCATATGATCTAGGTTGTACTTGAACGTTAGAGGCAACAAACATTGAAATCATAATTAATATAGGGTCTTCATATTGGCACGCCCCTAACTTTTTGAGGGTGTGCCATGGTAATGACCCTTAATATAAACTAATACTCCTATCATTTAAGTTTAATTAATTTTTCTATGACCCACTTTGCAAGATTTGAATTCTTATAATACACACATGATATCATCAAAAACCAGTTTATCATCATTTTGATATGCAGATGAAAATGAACTTAACCCCAATAATTTTAATTAACAGAGGTTTAACAAAAGTGCAAACAAAGATAAACTAATTGGCCTGACAAAAGTTTTTGAATTCTATTAAGCTAATTATGTGTCAAATGGGTAGGTTAGTAATGGGCCATGCTTATCAGTAGCATTATTGTAGAAAGCATGTACAAAATTACTATGTTGTACATCACTCTTCCTTTATAATATATTATAAATTATAGATATAGAAGCCCCCCTCATACTAATATAGAGCATTGTGAATGCTCTCATTACTCTTGTTGAGAAATTGTATTGATATTTCAATAAAAAAAAAACTACAATTTGACTTTTGAAGAAAATCATATTATGGTACTTATATAAATCCCTGGGAGATAATGCCATGTGGACCCACGGCCATGTTAATATCCGACATGGACCAGGTTTGGGCCATCAAGTGCACGCCAATAGCTGGTCTTTTATTTTATTTTATGTAGATTTATAAAAGTCATTTTTACTTATATAAAGAATATTTTTATTTATAACATACAAAAGTCACTAAATTCACTCAAAATAATTTTTTTTCTTAAAGTCACTCAACTTTCATTGTATGTTACAAAATCTTGTTTACAAAAATTATTACTTTTTTAAAAAATGAAGAGTTCTAAATAAAACATATATGAATGTAGGTTATAGTTTAGGTTGTCCGTTGTAGGCGTTAACCACCGGCCAGGTCGACAATTTTGGGCGCTAAACACCAGCCTGGGGTGCCAAGGGCACTCCTGAGATTGGAATAATGGGCATTGGGCAAATTTTGAACGTGGAAATTGAGGAAATGGACTGTTGGAGGCTGAATTGAAAAAATTAATTCTTTATTAATTTTAAAAACATAATATCATATCTCATAACCAAAGAATTAATTGTAAAAAAATAATTTTCTTATTCTGCAGATAGTAAAGGATTACGAACATAACAAAATTAATTCTTTGTTTTTTTTGAACGATCAACTAAAGTATTGCCGGGTATTCTGTACGCGGCCCCCAATGGTCGAAAGGGGCCCCAGACGGCCTCTAGTCCGTACGAACAGGAGGGTGGGGGTATCAGGAGTCGAACCCATGACCACAAGGGTCAAGGGCCTCTTCATCACTTCCCAACCACCTACCTCACCACAAGGGTGGGGGTATCCATCACATGCCTCCCGTGGGAATCGAACCCGGCTCCCCCAAGAGAGAACCGACCCTTTTACCACTAGGCCACATGATCTGTAAGTGTTGTTGCGCGCTATGCCAAGAGATATTTGAGACGACCGACCTTTAGTGATATTCAAACGATATTCCAAGTCTATGAAGAAGTACATGATTTTCCCGGGATGCTTAGTAGCCTTGATTATATAGATTGGGGTTGAGCGGCATGTCCAACTGGTTGGCGAGGAGCACATTATCGATGTGATCATTATGGCCCAAGTTTTATATTTGAAGCGGTGGCATCATATGATATCTGTATTTAGCATGTATATTTTGGTATGGTCGGTGTGCTAAATGGTATCAATATTATTGAACAATCACCTCTGTTTGATGACGTTAACAATGGAGTTGCACATGAGACTTTATGTTATGCTAATGATGTGGAGTATGATTACATGTATTATCTTACAACGGTATTTTATTCAGAGTGGTCCATGTTTGTGAAAGGATACCCAAGTCAAATTGACGACAAACGTGTATATTTCACGAAAAAAAACAAGAATCTCCAAGAAAAGATATTGAAGAACGCCCAGGGTTTTGAAGAAAAGATGGGGGTATTGCCTAACATGCTATAGTTTGGTTTAAAGAATGCTATGTACGCTTGTATTATGTTATATAACATGATTTTGGAGGACTCTGGTCAAGCGGTTTATCAAGATTATCATGCAAACGAAATAGAATTGTTGTCGTCAACATTTAACATAGAAGAAAGACTAGCTATCCTTGTGAAATTACGTCATCGCGATACACATAATAATCTTCGTGCGGACTTGGCGAACCATCTATTGGTTAATCGCCCCGGATGACGACGATGATGAGGGTGACGAGGAAGATGATTAAACGTTTTCTTTAATATTGTAGTATTTGTTTTCTTATTGTAGGTTCATTCTTGTATTTGATATTTAAATAAACAGAAGATAAATAAAATTTATACAAATGAGTGATTGGAAACGATTGAGGGATGACAAGAGTTTAGTTATTCCATAACAGCTAGTTAATGGTGTTTTAGTTAATGTCCCATTTGCTTACGTGGTGTTGAGGTGAAATGACTTTTTGCTAGTTGTCGCAGGAGATAGTTATTCCACAACACAGTCTTAGAGGGTGTTTGGAATTGCTTATTTAACTCCAAGAGTGTTTTTGTTAAAAGTGCTTATTGACTTATGGCTTTTTGAAAATGAGTTTTTTCAAAAAGGGTTTGAATTAGCTTTTGTGGTGAGAAAAACCAATAAGTTGTTTTTTAAAAAGTGTTTGGTTTAACTTATTAGTGTAAAATGACCAAAAGCCAGGACTTCTGACTTCTTGAAAACAGCTTTTCCACTCTTATTGAAAAGCCAAAAGTCCTTTTGGTTTACACAAGCAGCTTATTGACTTATTGGGAAAGTCAATAAGGAGTTTTTGAAACTCAATCCCAAACACCCACTTAGTGGAATTGGCTTTAGTAACCACACTGGTCGTTTTAACCTTTGTTTTTAAGTAGTGGGATATTTAATTATTTATATGTGTTACCTTCATAAACCGTCTATATCGTGTTAAATATCTCATACAAACTAACAGTTTTGAAAATAACCCTAGTTCAACCACTCAAACTACTAAAACCGGCATGCTATTTTGATCCATCAAACTCAACTGATTTGGTTGTTGTTGTATCATTTAACCTAGGTTAGGGTAGTGGTTTGAACCGAGATTATTGACAAAAAATTAAAAGTCGAATTAAACCGTGAACACCACTATATTATTGTAGCTAACACACATTAGATGATAACTAAAAGATAGATAGTATTTATACATATAGTATTTGTATAAATAGTGTTGTTGTGGTTGTGGTGGTGGTGGTTGTTGTTATGGTTGTTGTGGTGGTGGTTGTGGTTGATGTTGTGGTGGTTATTGTGGTTGTGGTTGTTGTTGGTGGTGGTGCTGTTGTTGCACAATTCGTTCGTGTAGTGTTTTGATAACATAGCCCCCTTCACCTTTAGCAACTAGCAAGTTTATGTAATACTCTTCCACTCATCATTGTGGAACAAAGGTTATTCAGAATGACTAGTTAAACTACAAAAATCATATCAAGCGCATAGGTATGTCAATTTGTTGAGTTGCTCATATGCTACTTAGAACCGGCTTGTTAAAAACTTGAAACGAGTTGGGGCTAAAGCCTAAATTAAAGCTCATTTGATAAATGGGCTTGAGCCTAAGTTCGGTGTTTGTTCAGACTCGCCAACGTAAATGAGTTATAATAAATTTATGATTATAAAACTAATAGTATTATATACAAAAATTACTTAAAATAACTAAATAATATATATTTTTTATATGTATAGATCAACTACCTAAAAGACTTTGATATGTATATCTATATTAAATTATATTATTAAGGAGGAGTGATGACCAACATAGTCATTTTCATTCCCGTACAACATAAGAAGCAACGTGTACAACATATTTAAGCAAGAAATCTAAGGGTATTATGGGGATAGTTGTGACAATTAAGACACTTAGAAAGGTAATGTAGACATTTTACCCACCTCATCCTTTACAATATCAAAACAAGTTTACAATATTAGCCTTCATTTCCCTCTCTGCCCCCTTCTTCTGCACAATCACACATATCGCATACCTTCTTTTTCCAGCCATTCATGAGTCCAGATTCAATGCAATTGAATGCGATAATTAATTTCTCTGTAATTGAATCGTCTCTCATTCACTTTCAAAACTGAAATCCAAATATCCTTATACAATCCTTGTTTTACTCCATTCAAATCCATTTTGTTTAAATTAAGATTTTAAACAAAATCAATCAATCACCATCCAGAATCGAATTCACTAGGTGAATTTTCATTGTTCCGTTTCACTCTTGGTAAGTTGATTATGTTGTTGTTTCTATGTTTTCTGTATATCACTAATCTCTGCAACTCATAATAATGTCGTTACTTGGATCCTATAACCCATCAAGCAGTTGCCTTTCCATTTCCAGGGTTTTGTTCAAACATAATCAAGAAACAACAAATTTACACAAGCAATGACAATCTGTACAGGAGGATTTCACCTGTCGGTGATCCCAACATTTCCGTTATACCAATACTCGATAAGTGGGAGAAAGAGGGTAAGTCGTCATATACAGTCAGCTCATTGCCATTATCAAAAGCCTTAGGAAGTTCAACGACTATGTCCACACCTTTCAGGTATGTTTTAAATTGTGTTTTTATAGGTTATTGGGTTGTTGAACCTTTGTGGGTATGGTTTAATATTTGAAAATGTTGAATTTTTATTATGTTTTGCGGTTTATATAGTAGTTATTTATATGTATAAAAGAATTAATTATATATCATTTGCCTTTGACATGTAGCTAGGAAAAAAGTAAAATGTGTATTGTATCTTGATATATATATATTGCCTTGAAGTCAGGGGCGGATCTAAGAAGGCTCGTATGGGTTCAGGTGAACCCATTCGGTTTTCGATTTTTAGTAGAAATATATAGGAAAAATGAGCCATGAACCCATAAGAAATTTGGCCATGAACCCATTGCTAAATCATTTGACTAGCTCAATGGTTAAAGCTCCCACCTTCTAAAACATAGGTCACAGGTTCGAAACTTTATCTTTGTTTTTTTCTTCCTTTTTTTTTTTTGATGGACTCAACTCTAAAATAGGGTATAATATGCTCTTTTATCACTCTAAAACTAACCTAAATAAATAAATAGCAGACAAGACCTCTTTCCTTCCCCAAACCACTACACTCCTTCCTAAAGCCTGCAACCCTTTTGCTTTGATTTGAGTTTAGTTATTAGACCCTTTTGCTTCATCAAATATTTTGTGTTTGTTGATTTTAATTAGTTTTATTTCTGATATGTTTTTTCATATGGTTGAATTTTGATTGCTTGAATTGTTTGATAGAAAAATAGAAATTGAACTGAATGGGATTGGATTTAGATTTAGACGGTTTTAGTTTGATTTGATTTGAGTTTAGTTATTAGATATGTGGTTATTTAAGTGGTATATATAGTTGAAAGTTAAAGGAGTTTTATGGTAATTAGGGTGGGGTTCTGAATAATGTATTGATTGGCATTCTTTTAGAACTGACAGAGCGAAAAAGAATTGTAGTTAATCTTCAACTTCCATGAGAAGAAGTTATGAAGATTGTGATTTTCTCTTAATTTTTGTATTCACTAGTGAAGGAAAGGAAACCATGACAATTGCTATTTGGCATCTTTGATGAAAGAAAGAACTGCACTTTCATGGCCTTTATCCTACAAGTTTCACATGTTCTATTTCATGATGTCAAAAGTTTCAGAAAAATCCTCTGTAGAGTATACTTTGGGATTGGATTTAGACAGTTGGGTTTATTTTGATTTGATTTGATTTGTGTTTAGTTATTAGAACTTCTGATGTATCAGTTGTGAAGGTGGGGACTCCCCTGGATAGTCGGGCAGAAATGTTAGTTGGCCATTAAAAAAATGGTTTATTGTTTTTTAGGGGTTTTATTTAGGGAAAATTTGATATGGGATGATAGATGAAGTGCAACTTCTTATTTTAACTTTACCATGGTACTAGTTTCTGATTTCTATCATAGAGCAGTATATTAGGAACATAATATATAAATCATTCATGATTGTTATCTGCTAAATAGGTCAGAAGTTGCTTCATATAGATGCCTATTGCTTGTAGGTTTATTTCGTTATAATAGTTACCTTACCTAACCCGACCCGATCTGTTGAACCGACCCAAAATTTTTTATGTCCGGTTCTATGAAATTGGAGCATATAAAAAAAAAAAACGTGAACCCATTGTGAAAAAATCCTGGATCCGCCACTACTTGAAATTACGAACAAAAGGTATTGAGAGTTTGTCTTTCGGGTTTGATTAGAGGGTGAAGTTTATATCATGTTAAATGTGACTTTTCTTTTGTGTTTGTCAAAAAGGACTCTTAATCGTTTGACTATTGATGTTATGTTGAGACGACAAATATTTTTTAATACCGGAATCAAGAATGTCTCAGTCTGCCTGTGTAGTTTAAGCATACCGGCTGCAATATAAAAAATATAGTTTTCTTTAATATGAAAATGGGTAGTTAAATCTGTTGGATATTTTAGTGTAATTGGATTGACTGTTTGATCAATATTTTCATAATAATACATCATATAGGTATGGTGGTGCGGAGTGCATGCATATTTGAATTTATTATGAACTTAGGGGCGAAGTCCCTAAGGGATGGAGGTTCGGGGGCAGCGCCCCTGGGAGCAGGGTCCAAGGGGCAGAGCCCCTGGCTGGGGTCGAGCTGCCAGGTCAGCTTGGAAAAATTTTATTTTCCATTAAAATTGCTATGGTAAAAATGTCTTAGAAAATTAATTTTCAAAAATAGAGGGACTAAATTTGGCAATTGGAAATTCTTGGAAAAACTGCCTAAAAGGCAGTTACTGGCCCCAATTTTCATTACGTTTTCTCAATCTTGGTCAAAAACTCTCTCTGGTTTTTCTCTCAATCATAACGTACAGAAAAATTCTCAATCTCTAATTGTATCCGATTGAATATTCGATTGAACTGTCGAATTACGTGCCTATAGAGATTTCGATTATCCGGTTATTTGTTCGTTGTTATTGTAAATCCCCGACAAAATCAAGGGTCTTTGAGTTTTTGTACATAATAGTTATTATGATGTCATGATTATATATTTTGTGGCAGAAGTCATGGCTTGGTTGCTGAAAGGCATCTTTAAAAGATGAAGTAAGCTGTAAACATTGTTTTTATGTTTCTTGATCATTAACTGTAACGGCTGTCAGAATGGATGGCTAATAAAAAGGGCGGACTAACACCTCCGGGTGTTGCAGTTCATTTAGATTTGGTATCAAAAGCTCAAGGAGTAGAACAACAGAGTAGTATTTCAACAACATTCAAGATGATGTTAAGACTCTTCAAGTTTATGGCGCCCTTCTGAATTGTTATACAGCCACAAAATCAGTAGAAAAAAACTATAAGCTACTGCAGAGAAGATGAATACGGTAAATAAACTTAAAGAAGTTAGTTATTATAAAACAAATTACCTTTTTGAGACTGAATATTAATATAATATTTGTAAAAAACATAACTAAATTTTTCATATCTCGCTTAACCGGGCACTTGTCGTGCAATATTCAGTGCCAGCGGATCCCACCTCTACATATCAATATATTATACAGAAATGCCATGAAATTAAGCGTCATAACAGTTGGTTTTGTGTGTCTTTTATCAAATGAAAAGAAAAACATAACAAAGATTGGGTTACACCAAATAATAAGATAAAAACAGGCCAAAAGTCACCGAACTTGGCATCCTTCTCGCACAAGATGCATATGGGTAATGTTCATTTTTACATTTTTCGGCTAACATTTTTTATCAAACAATGCAGAAACTATGCTGTATAGTACATTCTTGAGCTGCAGATTCCATCAGCTGTGTCCAACTTGACCTCTCAGTTTAAGGGTAACTATGTGCACCTTGCCACTCAAAAGTTCAGTAGCCACGTATGTTAGTGTGAATTTAAATGGTTGTATATGAAAATTAGGGCTTACAAAATATATATGTGTCAATTTTCCTTTTTTCTTTATGTAACACCCCAACCGATGGCGGAATCATCGAGGTGCCACGTAATGACGATTGTTCAAAAGCTCATGGTACTAAAATGTAAATATATGATTATTGAATATTGTTTTACAACATATGAAAATGAATACACAACAAAAATTGAGATAGTTGATTTATTTAGTCTAAGTCCAAAGTCCTATATGAAGCGTCAAGCAGCTTATCCTGAAACATGCACGAAAATAAATTTTGTCAACATATGATGTTGGTGAGTACTACTTAGCTTTGTACATATAGTATAAGTTTGAAAAGTTGTACAATTCATGTGTCTAGCATCACCAAGGCATTATGTAAACACGCAAGTAACCAAACAAGACAAAGATCAAATGTAAAGTTGATAAAATGAAATTGATAATGAGCACCCTAACACGTGTCAAGTCTAAAAGAGCACCATAACATAAGTTATGTCTAAATGAGCACCGTAACATAAGTTACGTCTATGTGTAAAGAGCACCATAACATAAGTTATGTCTAGATGTATGATTTTGTATGTAAGCTACATTCATGTTCAAACATAAGGCACAAAGATAAACAAGACACGTATATGAATTGTAAATGAAGAAAATGTATGTGTAACTGAATATGAAAGTTTTGTATACTTGTGCATGAATCACCCCAAAAGTTGTAAAAGCGAAAAAGGGGATAAGTAATACTCACTTTAGCAAGGTGGTAAGTCTTGTGAAATTGAATAAGTGTAATCCAACGTTGCCAAGTATCACCCTATGTATAATGTAACAAATAAGTCTAAGTCTATCTAGTCTATAAGTATTTTCTAGGGTTTCGAATTGGGGATAAGTATTCGTTTGATTAATAAATAAAATGTTTAATAAATAAGAGAAATTTGCTAAATAAATGAACAAAAGTCTTTTTGTAAATTTTAGATTAAAGATGGTCACATCGTAATGTTTTAAGTATGAAAATAATTTTTATAAAATTATTTTCTTATAAATAGAATATTAAATCTATTTATTTCAAATTGTCAAAATATAACTTTAATATTTAAAAATATTAAAATTAAAGAATTTTTAAATTAAAAATTGTATTTCTGTTCCAAATGAATAGAAATAATTTATGTAAAATTTTGGTGCAAAAACATTGAAAAAATGAATTTATTATGATTTATTTATGATTAAAACTAACAAAAATTGATTAAAAATATTAAATAAACGATTTTTCTGAAATAAAAATTATTTCAGAAATGTTTATTGATTTATAAACTTAGAATAATTTTTGTCGAATTTTACAAAGTCGTTTTGATATTTTTATAGAATTTTACAATTATAAATGAATAAACTTGTAATATTTATAATATATATTAAATAAATTATTTTTGATAAACTAAAAATTGTATGATAAACTCTACTACTAGAATAACATAAAATAATTTTTGAATAATTTATAAAGTTGTTTTAGTATTTTAAAACCAATTTTAAAAATATAAGAAGATATATATATATATATATATATATATGAAAAAATAATGTTGTTGATGCCAAGAATCGAACCCGGGCCTCTGGCCGGTTCGTGTTTATAATCACAAGCCCAGACCAACTGGTCTGGACCTTGAGAACGATTTATGTTGGATTGTATTAATTATATAGGCTGATAAGAGTTTAAAATAAATTTAAAAAAAAAAACGCAGTTGCCTGGTCTCGAACCCTCAGTCAAGGCCGGTTCAATGGTTTAATCACACACATGCTATCAGCTGGTCTGTGTGTTATTTGGTGTTATGTTTTAGACTATTTAAACTTTAAACCCTGTCTGCGATTAGCCATCTTCCCCAATTCGAATGACTTCAAGCCCTAGTTTTTACAATTACCACAATTAGTGATCAATAGCCCCTGAATCTTTGGGGCTATTGATCGTATGGTGTCGATGAGTAAACCCCATCAAAAAAATTGGAACTTACAATGATGAAATCGGGTACTAAGCTTCGGT
This sequence comes from Ambrosia trifida, assembly GCA_028751855.1. Lineage (NCBI taxonomy): Eukaryota > Viridiplantae > Streptophyta > Magnoliopsida > Asterales > Asteraceae > Ambrosia > Ambrosia trifida. The sequence goes on from CM054131.1 coordinate 11,875,645, forward strand.
CAACAGAAAAGTCAACTTGATCACAAAAAGCTTCGAAATCAGGTTGTTAACAGAAATTGAAGGTGGGGAGGAGATTTTCGGCGATTGAGGATTGCAGAGAGGGGTTCAATTTATACTAAAACAAGGGGGTTGTATGTATGGCATGTTTGACCCGTTTAATACCGATGACGCGATAATTTGTGTAAATTTGGAATGTTTTGACCGTGTCAATACGCGTAATATGATGTCTATCCATAATACGAGTCAATCAGTGGTTAATTGCCATGTTTAGCTTCGAAAATCTTGTTATTTTTGTGGTTCGATGCTGTGCAGCGAGTAGAAGAAGGAAAAAGAAGCAAAACAAGGGTTTTAGATGGGCTTATATACATTAGAGTTGGGATATATCTAGATATGAGGCTTAGCTCAATTGGTTGTTGTGCACTGCTGCTTGGAGACAGACCCGGGTTCGAGTCCCGTGGTCTGTGTTATATATATTTTTTTAAAAGAAAGGGATGAGGAAGTGGGCTCGTGTATGGACTGGATCAAGCATTTGGGCTCGGATGTTGGGCCTTGATTCTGTTTTGCGTATCTAGGCTTGATGTTTGGGCTTATGTGATGGGTAAAGGGATGGTTGGTTAATGTAATGTCCAAACCAACTTTATTATTATTATTATTATCATTATTATTATTATTATTATTATTATTATTATTATTATTTATTATTTATTATTATTTATTTATTATTATTATTATATACAAAATAAAATAAAAAGAAAAGTGACGGATGTCACAGCATCCCCTACTTCTAGAAACTTCGTCCCGAAGTTATTAGAAACATAAGGTTATGGATGTTTGGGTAAAAATTAAGATAACTGTGGTTTGGAAAATTCGAATGATTTGGATAAGAGGTTTGATAGGTGCGAGTTAAGGATTTGGATTAGGTTCGTCTCAAATAGTAAGGAGAATAAGAATCTAGTAAAACACTAAACTTCAAGTTTTAGGAATCTTAAAATGAATGTATGAGTTGATTGACTATAGAAATACCAAATGAGCTACGAAGCAAGTAGGGTTTGTTCCTGGTTCGACTTCGAGTCTCATTTTCGATGCGTCATTAGTGTTTATATATAGGGTGTACCGCAGCTAACCCACCACACCTTTGACACATGGAAAGCATACTCGACGTCTACCAAAAACTCTAATAGAATTTCACACCACCTTAATGTACCTGTAAATTCATGATTACGTTCCAGACCGGAATCATCAGTTTACCTTACATTAAGGTTTTATGTCCTTCTATGATCCTAATCTAACAACACATTAGAGCAAATAAGTTTCACAAGAAGGTGACACAACGAACACGTTGAGTTACAATGAGATGTTATCAATGAAATGAGGCCATGTAATAATGAGGTCAATTATATTGGTTTGCAACGACTTGCAAGCATAACAAAATCTACGTATGGGCTACCACTCACCCGAGGAGCCCCTTTAAGTGAAATGTTTGTCTGAGTTGCGTGGATAACTGTAGTAATTGTCTTTCATAGATTAACATGCAAATTGGTAATACATACATGCAAGCAAGTTTATAAGTACGGCAACCATTAAGTGTAAGTGTTATCTTAGTGGCCTATAGGAATAGCTCATATTTGGCCAGCCATGTTTACGAGTATCATGAATAATTAACTGTTCAATGAATAGCCAAATTAAGGGAAAAATCAAGTTTCATATAACAAACAATGATGTTTTTAGAAAAGCTCTGTAGGATCAAGTATCAAGTTTTTAGTAGTTCGATCAAGTCCAAATGTAGGGTAGAGTCTTAAACTTATACGATTAAAATAAACGTAACCAAATATGATAAATTTCCAACCTGCGTTCGTACACAATAGTATGTAAGGAATTTCTAGATGTTATATGCTTATGAGTACGACACAATTGGGTACAAAATGATAATAGGATCAAGAAAATGAAAACGCAAATATTGGATTCCCGAGTCTTAAGAAGATTCCATCCATGGCTTAGCCAGTGGGATTAACGTCATCCTGACCGTTTGCTTCGTTGATATTGATATTGAAAGCTCGTCTATGTGCCACCAGGTTTACATTATTCAATTTAGGGCATCGAGGTCGCATGTGGTTAGGGTCTCCACAATGATAACATGCCCGACCGTTAGTAATCGGTAGTGGTTCCTGGGCAGCTGTTTGATGATTATCCTGTGTCCTAACCATTACTCGACAAGTGGTGACAAAGTGTCCAAACCTTCCACATCTAGTGCATTGACGGCATGGAATATTTGCAGGGTGATGATACTTGCAAGTGTTGCATTGAGGATGGATTCCCGTGTAGGCTTTCTTGATAGGAGGTTGACTCACAGGATCCACAACAGCATGGTTCTGATTATCGCCCATTCGTTTCTTAGAGTTCGAAGTAGTATTGGCGGCCTTTGCTAAAACAGTTTTAGATCGTTCAACAGCATTGGTGGTTTTCTCAGTAGGCGTCTTGGTGCTCTTCCTAACCAAGTTTCCTTTTCTTACGTGTTTGTCTGTTAAAGTGGCCGCAAGCTGAATGGCTTCTTCCACCGTAGTAGATTTTCCTCCACTGACAACGTCTTGAATCAGATCAGGTAATCCCTCAATATATTTCTCGATTGCTCGAGAGACCGGGGTGACCATGTGTGGAACCAATATGGTGAGTTCATGATATCGAGTATTATACGCAAGATTCTCGCCACTGTCTTGTTTGAGCTCACGAAACTCATCCTCCAGTTTCCTGATTTCGTTCCTAGGGCAGAATTTGGCGATCATAAGTTCCTTAACTTCAGTCCAAGACAAAGATAATGCAACATCAGCGCCCCGATTGCGCTTTTCGCCATTCCACCAGGTTAACGCCCCCTTTTGAAGGACACTAGTAGCATAGCGAACGCGGAGTTCGTCAGGACACTCGCTGTTCACAAAGGTGCTCTCCATACTTTCAAACCATTGGAGGAGACCAGTAGCACCCTCCTCACCAGTGAATTTTGTGGGGTTGCAGGAGTTAAAGTGTTTGAAAGTGCACCGAAATTGAGTCGTACCCCCTGTGTTGGCACTGTTACTATTCTGGGTTAACTCACTGACAAGGTTTGGGATCACTGCAGCAATTTTCTCAGCGACTAAAGATGCGAGGCGACGATCAGAACGTTGTCCGGGAGCACGAACAGTGCGTTGGCTGGCATCACGGAGCATGCGGCGGGCAGACATCTATGAGGTAGTCAATGAATAATCATGGGATTAGAAAATGTTAGTGTATAACCGTACAGATGATTATGAAAGTATGAACTTGTAAACAATATATGAAAATCATGAAATACAAAATATTGTATATGAAACGAGAGAGTGTTATTGAAAAGCTTGCATAAAATGCTTGGAGTGCCCTTGTCTAGCTGTAAAGCCCAACAAGAACGTTGACTTTTCAAAGGAATTGAACCCAATGGTGATCAAGGAAAACATGCTTTAGCCTATAAGTGAACACTCACTCCAGGAATCCCCAGGTAAGCATAACAGGTCCGTTATTGGATTTATGCGCTATGCTTGCCTATGCCAGAAAACCCAGTGTACAGGCATCCACCCTTCCAGATTGCACGTGTTCCATCACACTCATTAGAGTTCAACAACTTTGAAGGAGCAAAATAAGGGTAGGCATCATGCCTAAGAGTGTCTTCATGAAAGGTACTGCTCCCGTTCCATGATGATGTAGACCTTCCACTCCTTGTAGGACACCATCTTTATGCACCAGGATGAAAGATGAGGAGAAACGGAGAAGAAGGGAAAGATAGAGGAAGGAAAGTAGAGGGAAATGGAAATTTAAGGAATATTATGCATGAAAGTTGAAGTTCGGTTATAGTCTAGGCCATTTTATCTAATAACCTAGTTCCCTATAATCATGGCTCTGATACCAATCTGTAACACCCCAACCGATGGCGGAATCATCGAGGTGCCACGTAATGACGATTGTTCAAAAGCTCATGGTACTAAAATGTAAATATATGATTATTGAATATTGTTTTACAACATATGAAAATGAATACACAACAAAAATTGAGATAGTTGATTTATTTAGTCTAAGTCCAAAGTCCTATATGAAGCGTCAAGCAGCTTATCCTGAAACATGCACGAAAATAAATTTTGTCAATATATGATGTTGGTGAGTACTACTTAGCTTTGTACATATAGTATAAGTTTGAAAAGTAGTACAATTCATGTGTCTAGCATCACCAAGGCATTATGTAAACACGCAAGTAACCAAACAAGACAAAGATCAAATGTAAAGTTGATAAGATGAAATTGATAATGAGCACCCTAACACGTGTCAAGTCTAAAAGAGCACCATAACATAAGTTATGTCTAAATGAGCACCGTAACATAAGTTACGTCTATGTGTAAAGAGCACCATAACATAAGTTATGTCTAGATGTATGATTTTGTATGTAAGCTACATTCATGTTCAAACATAAGGCACAAAGATAAACAAGACACGTATATGAATTGTAAATGAAGAAAATGTATGTGTAACTAAATATGAAAGTTTTGTATACTTGTGCATGAATCACCCCAAAAGTTGTAAAAGCGAAAAAGGGGATAAGTAATACTCACTTTAGCAAGGTGGTAAGTCTTGTGAAATTGAATAAGTGTAATCCAACGTTGCCAAGTATCACCCTATGTATAATGTAACAAATAAGTCTAAGTCTATCTAGTCTATAAGTATTTTCTAGGGTTTCGAATTGGGGATAAATATTCGTTTGATTAATAAATAAAATGTTTAATAAATAAGAGAAATTTGCTAAATAAATGAACAAAAGTCTTTTTGTAAATTTTAGATTAAAGATGGTCACATCGTAATGTTTTAAGTATGAAAATAATTTTTATAAAATTATTTTCTTATAAATAGAATATTAAATCTATTTATTTCAAATTGTCAAAATATAACTTTAATATTTAAAAATATTAAAATTAAAGAATTTTTAAATTAAAAATTATATTTCTGTTCTAAATGAATAGAAATAATTTATGTAAAATTTTGGTGCAAAAACATTGAAAAAATGAATTTATTATGATTTATTTATGATTAAAACTAACAAAAATTGATTAAAAATATTAAATAAACGATATTTCTGAAATAAAAAATATATCAGAAATGTTTATTGATTTATAAACTTAGAATAATTTTTGTCGAATTTTACAAAGTCGTTTTGATATTTTTATAGAATTTTACAATTATAAATGAATAAACTTGTAATATTTATAATATATATTAAATAAATTATTTTTGATAAACTAAAAATTGTATGATAAACTCTACTACTAGAATAACATAAAATAATTTTTGTAGAATTTATAAAGTTGTTTTAGTATTTTAAAACCAATTTTAAAAATATAAGAGGATATATATATATATGAAAAAATAATGTTGTTGATGCCAAGAATCGAACCCAGGCCTCTGGCCGGTTCGTGTTTATAATCACAAGCCCAGACCAACTGGTCTGGACCCTGAGAACGATTTATGTTGGATTGTATTAATTTTATAGGCTGATAAGAGTTTAAAATAAATTTAAAAAAAACCGCAGTTGCCTGGTCTCGAACCCTCAGTCAAGGCCGGTTCAATGGTTTAATCACACACATGCTACCAGCTGGTCTGTGTGTTATTTGGTGTTATGTTTCAGCCTGTTTAAACTTTAAACCCTGTCTGCGATTAGCCATCTTCCCCAATTCGAATGACTTCAAGCCCTAGTTTTTACAATTACCACAATTAGTGATCAATAGCCCCTGAATCTTTGGGGCTATTGATCGTATGGTGTCGATGAGTAAACCCCATCAAAAAAATTGGAACTTACAATGATGAAATCGGGTACTAAGCTTCGGTCAACAGAAAAGTCAACTTGATCACAAAAAGCTTCGAAATCAGGTTGTTAACAGAAATTGAAGGTGGGGAGGAGATTTTCGGCGATTGAGGATTGCAGAGAGGGGTTCAATTTATACTAAAACAAGGGGGTTGTATGTATGGCATGTTTGACCCGTTTAATACCTATGACGCGATAATTTGTGTAAATTTGGAGTGTTTTGACCGTGTTAATACGCGTAATATGATGTCTATCCATAATACGAGTCAATCAGTGGTTAATTGCCATGTATAGCTTCGAAAATCTTGTTATTGTTGTGGTTCGATGCTGTGCAGCGAGTAGAAGAAGGAAAAAGAAGCAAAACAAGGGTTTTAGATGGGCTTATATACATTAGAGTTGGGATATAACCAGATATGAGGCTTGGCTCAATTGGTTGTTGTGCACTGCTGCTTGGAGACAGACCCGGGTTCGAGTCCCGTGGTCTGTGTTATATATTTTTTTTAAAAGAAAGGGATGAGGAAGTGGGCTCGTGTATGGACTGGATCAGGCATTTGGGCTCGGATGTTGGGCCTTGATTCTGTTTTGCGTATCTGGGCTTGATGTTTGGGCTTATGTGATGGGTAAAGGGATGGTTGGTTAATGTAATGTCCAAAACAACTTTATTATTATTATTATCATTATCATTATTATTATTTATTATTTATTATTATTATTATTATTATATACAAAATAAAATAAAAAGAAAAGTGACGGATGTCACAGCATCCCCTACTTCTAGAAACTTCGTCCCGAAGTTATTAGAAACATAAGGTTATGGATGTTTGGGTAAAAATTAAGATAACTGTGGTTTGGAAAATTCGAATGATTTGGATAAGAGGTTTGATAGGTGCGAGTTAAGGATTTGGATTAGGTTCGTCTCAAATAGTAAGGAGAATAAGAATCTAGTAAAACACTAAACTTCAAGTTTTAGGAATCTTAAAATGAATGTATGAGTTGATTGACTATAGAAATACCAAATGAACTACGAAGCAAGTAGGGTTTGTTCCTGGTTCGACTTCGAGTCTCATTTTCGATGCGTCATTAGTGTTTATATATAGGGTGTACCGCAGCTAACCCACCACACCTTTGACATATTGAAAGCGTACTCGACGTCTACCAAAAACTCTAATAGAATTTCACACCACCTTAATGTACCTGTAAATTCATGATTATGTTCCGGACCGGAATCATCAATTTACCTTACATTAAGGTTTTATGTCCTTCTATGATCCTAATCTAACAACACATTAGAGCAAATAAGTTTCACAACAAGGTGACACAACGAACACGTTGAGTTACAATGAGATGTTATCAATGAAATGAGGCCATGTAATAATGAGGTCAATTATATTGGTTTGCAACTACTTGCAAGCATAACACAATCTACGTATGGGCTACCACTCACCCGAGGAGCCCCTTTAAGTGAAATGTTTGTCTGAGTTGCGTGGATAACTGTAGTAGTTGTCTTTCATAGATCAACATGCAAATTGGTAATACATACATGCAAGCAAGTTTATAAGTACGGCAACCATTAAGTGTAAGTGTTATCTTAGTGGCCTATAGGAATAGCTCATATTTGGCCAGCCATGTTTACGAGTATCATAAATAATTAACTGTTCAATGAATAGCCAAATTAAGGGAAAAATCAAGTTTCATATAACAAACAATGATGTTTTTAGAAAAGCTCTGTAGGATCAAGTATCAAGTTTTTAGTAGTTCGATCAAGTCCAAATGTAGGGTAGAGTCTTAAACTTATACGATTAAAATAAACGTAACCAAATATGATAAATTTCCAACCTGCGTTCGTACACAATAGTATGTAAGGAATTTCTAGATGTTATATGCTTATGAGTACGACACAATTGGGTACAAAATGATAATAGGATCAAGAAAATGAAAACGCAAATATTGGATTCCCGAGTCTTAAGAAGATTCCATCCATGGCTTAGCCAGTGGGATTAACGTCATCCTGACCGTTTGCTTCGTTGATATTGATATTGAAAGCTCGTCTATGTGCCACCAGGTTTACATTATTCAATTTAGGGCATCGAGGTCGCATGTGGTTAGGGTCTCCACAATGATAACATGCCCGACCGTTAGTAATCGGTAGTGGTTCCTGGGCAGTTGTTTGATGATTATCCTGTGTCCTAACCATTACTCGACAAGTGGTGACAAAGTGTCAAAACCTTCCACATCTAGTGCATTGACGGCATGGAAGATTTGCAGGGTGATGATACTTGCAAGTGTTGCATTGAGGATGGATTCCCGTGTAGGCTTTCTTGATAGGAGGCTGAGTCACAGGATCCACAACAGCATGGTTCTGATTATCGCCCATTCGTTTCTTAGAGTTTGAAGTAGTAGTGGCGGCCTTTGCTAAAACAGTTTTAGATCGTTCAACAGCATTGGTGGTTTTCTCAGTTGGCGTCTTGGTGCTCTTCCTAACCAAGTTTCCTTTTCTTACGTGTTTGTCTGTTAAAGTGGCCGCAAGCTGAATGGCTTCTTCCACCGTAGTGGATTTTCCTCCAGTGACAACGTCTTGAATCAGATCAGGTAATCCCTCGATATATTTCTCGATTGCTCGAGAGACCGGGGTGACCATGTGTGGAACCAATATGGTGAGTTCATGATATCGAGTATTATACGCAAGATTCTCGCCACTGTCTTGTTTGAGCTCACGAAACTCATCCTCCAGTTTCTTGATTTCGTTCCTAGGGCAGAATTTGGCGATCATAAGTTCCTTAACTTCAGTCCAAGACAAAGATAATGCAACATCAGCGCCCCGATTGCGCTTTTCGCCATTCCACTAGGTTAACGCCCCCTTTTGAAGGACACTAGTAGCATAGGGAACGCGGAGTTCGTCAGGACACTCGCTGTTCACAAAGGTGCTCTCCATACTTTCAAACCATTGGAGGAGACCAGTAGCACCCTCCTCACCAGTGAATTTTGTGGGGTTGCAGGAGTTAAAGTGTTTGAAAGTGCACCGAAATTGAGTCGTACCCCCTGTGTTGGCACTGTTACTATTCTGGGTTAACTCACTGACAAGGTTTGGGATCACTGCAGCAATTTTCTCAGCGACTAAAGATGTGAGGCGACGAACAGAACGTTGTCCGGGAGCACGAACAGTGCGTTGGCTGGCATCACGGAGCATGCGACGAGCAGACATCTATGAGGTAGTCAATGAATAATCATGAGATTAGAAAATGTAAGTGTATAACCGTACAGATGATTATGAAAGTATGAACTTGTAAACAATATATGAAAATCATGAAATACAAAATATTGTATATGAAACGAGAGAGTGTTATTGAAAAGCTTGCATAAAATGCTTGGAGTGCCCTTGTCTAGCTGTAAAGCCCAACAAGAACGTTGACTTTTCAAAGAAATTGAACCCAATGGTGATCAAGGAAGACATGCTTTAGCCTATAAGTGGACACTCACTCCAGGAATCCCCAGGTAAGCATAACAGGTCCGTTATTGGATTTATGCGCTATGCTTGCCTATGCCAGAAAACCCAGTGTACAGGCATCCACCCTTCCAGATTGCACGTGTTCCATCACACTCATTAGAGTTCAACAACTTTGAAGGAGCAAAATAAGGGTAGGCATCATGCCTAGGGGTGTAAACATGCTGAGCCGAGCCCGAGCCTGACTGGGCTCGGCTCGGGCTCGTTAAGGTTTTGTGAAGCTCGAGCTCAAGCTCAGCTCGGTTCGAGCCTACAATTTTGAGCTCGAGCTCGGCTCTCTAGTAAAATCCAAATCTCGAGCTCGGCTCGGCTCGGCTCGGCTCGGCTCGAGGTGATTTGAGAATATTTAACGAGCTCAAAAGCTCGGCTCGAGCTCGCAAAAGCTCGGCTATAACTTAGGCTCGCGAGCCCAATCGTTAAGGCTATAACTTAGGCTCGGCTGTAACTTAGGCTCGGGCTCTAGCTCGTTAAGGCTCGCGAGCCGAATCGAGCTTTGTATCTAGGGCTCGAGCTCGAGCTCGATAACTAAACGAGCCATATTTCAGGCTCGGGCTCGGGCTCTGGCTCGTTAAGGCTCGGCTCGTTCGAGCTTTTTACCGAGCCGATCCCGAGCCGCTACGTGTCATTTACACCGTAATGTTTAATAAATATGAGAAATTTGCTAAATAAATGAACAAAAGTCTTTTTGTAAATTTTAGATTAAAGATGGTCACATCGTAATGTTTTAAGTATGAAAATAATTTTTATAAAATTATTTTCTTATAAATAGAATATTAAATCTATTTATTTCAAATTGTCAAAATATAACTTTAATATTTAAAAATATTAAAATTAAAGAATTTTTAAATTAAAAATTGTATTTCTGTTCCAAATGAATAGAAATAATTTATGTAAAATTTTGGTGCAAAAACATTGAAAAAATGAATTTATTATGATTTATTTATGATTAAAACTAACGAAAATTGATTAAAAATATTAAATAAACGATTTTTCTGAAATAAAAATTATTTCAGAAATGTTTATTGATTTATAAACTTAGAATAATTTTTGTCGAATTTTACAAAGTCGTTTTGATATTTTTATAGAATTTTACAATTATAAATGAATAAACTTGTAATATTTATAATATATATTAAATAAATTATTTTTGATAAACTAAAAATTGTATGATAAACTCTACTACTAGAATAACATAAAATAATTTTTGTAGAATTTATAAAGTTGTTTTAGTATTTTAAAACCAATTTTAAAAATATAAGAGGATATATATATATATATATATGAAAAAATAATGTTGTTGATGCCAAGAATCGAACCCGGGCCTCTGGCCGGTTTGTGTTTATAATCACAAGCCCAGATCAACTGGTCTGGACCCTGAGAACGATTTATGTTGGATTGTATTAATTATATAGGCTGATAAGAGTTTAAAATAAATTTAAAAAAAAAAACGCAGTTGCCTGGTCTCGAACCCTCAGTCAAGGCTGGTTCAATGGTTTAATCACACACATGCTACCAGCTGGTCTGTGTGTTATTTGGTGTTATGTTTCAGACTATTTAAACTTTAAACCCTGTCTGCGATTAGCCATCTTCCCCAATTCGAATGACTTCAAGCCCTAGTTTTTACAATTACCACAATTAGTGATCAATAGCCCCTGAATCTTTGGGGCTATTGATCGTATGGTGTCGATGAGTAAACCCCCTCAAAAAAATTGTAACTTACAATGATGAAATCGGGTACTAAGCTTCGGTCAACAGAAAAGTCAACTTGATCACAAAAAGATTCGAAATCAGGTTGTTAACAGAAATTGAAGGTGGGGAGGAGATTTTCGGCGATTGAGGATTGCAGAGAGGGGTTCAATTTATACTAAAACAAGGGGGTTGTATGTATGGCATGTTTGACCCGTTTAATACCTATGACACGATAATTTGTGTAAATTTGGAATGTTTTGACCGTGTTAATACGCGTAATATGCTGTCTATCCATAATATGAGTCAATCAGTGGTTAATTGCCTTGTTTAGCTTCGAAAATCTTGTTATTGTTGTGGTTCGATGCTGTGCAGCGAGTAGAAGAAGGAAAAAGAAGCAAAACAAGGGTTTTAGATGGGCTTATATACATTTAGAGTTGGGATATAACCAGATATGAGGCTTGGCTCAATTGGTTGTTGTGCACTGCTGCTTGGAGACAGACCCGGGTTTGAGTCCCGTGGTCTGTGTTATATATATATATTTTTTTAAAGAAAGGGATGAGGAAGTGGGCTCGTGTATGGACTGGATCAGGCATTTGGGCTCGGATGTTGGGCCTTGATTCTGTTTTGCGTATCTGGGCTTGATGTTTGGGCTTATGTGATGGGTAAAGGGATGGTTGGTTAATGTAATGTCCAAACCAACTTTATTATTATTATTATCATTATCATTATCATTATTATTATTATTATTTATTATTTATTATTATTATTATTTATTATTATTATTATTATTATATACAAAATAAAATAAAAAGAAAAGTGACGGATGTCACAACATCCCCTACTTCTTGAAACTTCGTCCCGAAGTTATTAGAAACATAAGGTTATGGATGTCAACCCTGACTGGAGTTGTTGGTCTCCTTAAAAATCAGTATTAGCATATAGCGTAGATTCAGGCAATTTGATGGCTTGCCCACATGTTGCTGGAGTTGTTGGTCTCCTCAAAAATGTCAACCCTGACTGGAGCCCTTTTGCCATCAAATCTGCCATCATGGTAATATGTTGGCCACTGGTAAACTTAATAATATGATCAAATGACTTGATTATTAGATGTCTATAATATGTTAGTTTAAGGTCAGTGCTAAACAAACACCACTAACACACTATACATAATTGGAGGCAGTGATTGGTGTTTATATAGCATCATAGTAGTTTTAGAACTGACTTATTTTCTGGGGTGTATATGTACAGCAAATATTAAGGACAACAGAGGGAGCCCAATGCTGGACGAAAATAAAAATGAGGCGAACCCATTTAGCCGTGGTGCTGGACATATTGATCCAAATCGTGCGATGAATCCCGGACTGGTTTATGATTTAACCGTAAATGATTATCTTGATTTCCTGTGCACTAGAGGATACAGCAGCACTATGATTCCGAAGTTTTCTTAGACTTTAACTACCCTTCCATAACTGTCCATAAACGTAATGGTACAGTCACCATCACAAGATCGTTCTCTGATGTCTCCGCTTCAAGCTTCCAATTGCGATGCTTCATGTCCATCTTCTTGTTCTAGAACAACCTTGTTGTTGAGCCAGAGATCGGTTAACACTCCAATGTGCTCTTTGTTTTGGGGAAAAGAGGTTTGTATGATCAATGACGAATCGACTGGTGGAAATTTTGGGAGAAGAATAAGAAGAAGAAATGGTTTACAAGGAAGATGGATTAAGGTTGTGGCCATGTCTGCTTCGACCAATCCGAGGTCTAAGATGAATTTAAATAAGTATATGGTTACGTTAGAGAAACCGTTAGGGATTTGTTTCGCTTTGTCTTTAGATGACAAGATTTTGGTTCATTCCATGAAGAAAAGGGCCTGTCTTTATTATTTTATGTTATTAATCTGCAACGTATTCTGTTTGTTGCTGCATTTTTTTCAAATAATAATAATATTTGTAGCAACTGTCGTGTAGGTGATACTTTGAAGACAGGGAGCACGTCTTCGGGTGGTAGTCTTATTGAGATTAAAGACTTTAGTGATGCAGAGTAAGCTTATCTTTCGATTAATATTAATGTGATCTATTTAGATGTGATTTTGATTACAGTGTTGGTGGTTCTTGTAGGAAGATGATGTTAGAGAAATCAGGCCTGTGTAGTCTTGTTCTCGAAAGACCTTTTTCGCCTTTTCCAATTCAGCAACTGCATCACAAAAGCGATCTTGATCTCCAGTTTAATCGTGGTCGGGTTCCTATTGTCACTTGTAATAAATCGATATTGACGTCGAGTTTGCAAGCGTCTTCTGAGGGCAATGGGAATCTGTAGATGATTGGTCGCATGGAAGCTTTCCACTTGAGGAGTATTTGAAAGCTCTAGATCGTTCTAGAGGAGAACTTTATTATGATCATTCACTTGGTATGCGCTATAGCAAGGTGAGTTAATTTAAACGGTTTGTTATGATGTATAATGTTGGAATAAATTTACGTAACGTTTGTATATTTATCAATAGCCATTATAATCATTTATATTATGATGATCAGTTATTAATATTATCCTAAGCCCAATAACAGATATGTCTTTGATGGGCGGACTATCATTAGATGGGCCTTATTAGGGTGTCCCCTGGGTATGTATAAATATGGAGAGATATTATGAGATTAGGGTTGACCCACAACTATAACAACATAACACCATAAGCCATCCCCTACCTCTCTCTCTCTCTCTCTCTCTCTCTCTCTCAATGTGTTCATAACTCAAGAACACATAAACCATCAGAACTGCATACCCTAAAGGGAACCCGATCAAGATGATGGTGTCTTCCATTACTGAGGTTCCTGAACGGATAAGCAAATCAGGTACACTTAATTAAATCTTATGTTTATTCCTTATGTTCGTATTAATATAATCAACATGTGGTATCAGAGCAATGTTGATTATATTAGTTCAATTTAAAAAAAAAAAAAAGAAAAGAAAAAGTCGTGATTCACGACAGTCGACAGCTAAAAAAAAAAAATTGTTGCCGTAAATCTTCATAATATTATGTAAATGTGTAGCAATTCTTATTTGTCCATTATAATTATAAATTATTTGATTGGAAATTTGTTTTTCCAAACGTAGAAAGGGCCATTAATTTTAATGACAATTTTGTTTTTTGGAATTAATGTTTTCAAAGTCCCATAAGTATAGGGAAAATAATTTTCCAGAAAATATGAAGTCAATTATGTAAAATCCTCTTATTTTGGGATAAAATTTTGACTTGATTATGTTTTCTAAAATTGTGTAACTTTATCTCCAAGTTTCGAATAAAAAAAAATATATATTTATTTATTTTTATTCGAACTAATAGACTTGGATAGATATAAATACACCTAAGATATTTGGAAATTATACTCAAAATCCCTAACTCTATCACTTTTAGTTTTCGATAATAACAACTGGTTTTCGGTTTTAAGAATCAATAAATTAAGTTCTCGGAAAATCTCTCAGTTACCGAATTCAGGTTCTCGGTTTTAAGTTCTCGGTTATAAAGCTTTCGACCAGGTTCACGGACAGGAGTTCTTGGTCAAGGTCTTCTACTTCGAAAACCCATGATTTTGAGATTCCATAATTTTTCTGAGAACCCATCTTATTAATCGAGAACTATCACGTATTCGAGAACCAATATTTTCGAGAACTAATAAAGAATCCGAGAGCTGTTAAAGTTATCCGAAAACATAAGTTATTCGAGTACTCATAATATTCGAGAACTCATCAGAAAATCGAGAACTAATTCTGATATTTTGAGAACTCATCATGACATTCGAGAACTCATTATGATATCTGAGAACTCATTAAGTCTTCGAGTACTCATGATTTATTCGAGATCTCATAAGTCTTCCGGGAACTCATCATTTTCGAGAACTCATTAAGTCTTCGAGAACTCATAATTTCGAGAACCCCTTATGTTATTCGAGATCTCATAGGTTTTTCGGGAACTCATTATTTTTCCGAGAACCCCTTATGCTATTCGAGAACTCATATAATTTTTTTTTTGAGAACTCAATTATTTGAGAACCCATTATTTCGAGAACTCATAAGCTAATTCGAGAACTCTTTATTTTTGGGATCTCTAAGAAAATTACAGTTTTGATAAAACCTAATGTATCAAGTTTATTCAAAACATTATAAAACCTTGCTTAACTTGCAATAACATTTTGAGGTGTCACTTCTGCCCAAAGGTGATGTGTCACATTAGTTCGTTATAAAGATCTCGTTAAGCATTGTAGCTCGTTCACATAAGTGCCATAAGGTTTCACTTATGCCCAAAGGTGATGTGTAACAGATTATGTTGGTGAACTGAGCGTATTGCATTAGAACTTTGAGTGTCTCACTTCTGCCCAAAGGTGATGTGTTACATTCACTGTTAGCAACTTAATACTTAAATAAATAGCGTATAGCCAAAGCTAGAGCATGTTATTTAAGTAACTTATGTTGGTGTTATTATATTATCACGTCTTCATTACAGAATTTGATCCTCACAATTAATGATCCTTCATTAATATAATGATCATAATCTAAGTCTGCCTTACATCAATACCCGTAACTCGAAACTAATCTCACTATCTCAACTAAGTAATCCACTCTTATTATCAAAACTAAGAAGAGTTTTCTTAAATTTTGTTCTTATTAAGTTACCTCTTAAGACAAACATTCCTACGCTCTATCTGATAAAATTATTACAGAATAACATTGAGCATAAGAAAGTGGGATACACAAAATGTCTCTTATGGTAATCAAGAACGTTTTTACTGATTCCTATCAGGTGAGCTATTAAAGATTCTGAAATTCCTAAGACTAATGTATTATCTATGGATATGAAAGAATATAATGAATTCCTAAGAAAGCATGAAATAAATAAGTCTAACTCTATGGTTAAATGGGATCTGTGAATACATCTTAATATTGAATAACATGACCTATAAAGCTAAGGGTTACACATGGAAATCAATAAATTTCTAGTGCATAATAACTTTTCCATAAGTACGATTAGATGCATTATGAATCAACTATAACACTCAGAAATATCAAAGTAAAATGAGTGTGTTGATAGCAAATTACGTACAGGAAAAGGAACACATTGAACTAGAAAAGTTGATGTTATTCACCTTACTACCATTAAACCTAAAAGAGGAAGAATAATTACCACAGAGAGGATAATTCTAAGGCATGGAAACAAAATACAAGTACTACTTTCAGCTATAAGTTTCTCCAAAGGGAAAGTCTTACTAAGCAAAACTGTGCCATTAAGAATAGGCATAAGCAATGAGATTACCCATAAGAAAGGAGAATGGCTGGCTAAGATATGTAGTGCCTAATTAAGGATATTTAACTCCACAAATGCTAATGAATTCCAATTAACTCATGATGGTTGAATCTAGTTCTATACGTTTCGTTACCATAATTCAACAACCACTTAAGATGAGAGTTGGTGGCAAAATTAAGGGTCTATTAACCATTAATAACTGATCTTAGTGTTGAAGCTTTATGATACCTTACGATATTCTTGAGATTACTCAGAATTTAGTATCAATAATAAAAGCTAAATTTTTTTTATAGTTACAAGGTTTTAATGACCAACCCAAAGCCACTATTAAGTTAGACTCTCATATTGTTTGTTGTCATTATCTGAATAGAAACCTTATGAAATAAAACTAGATGATCCAATAATGTTTTCACAACTTTGTTATCATGAAAATGAGAATTTAACAAAGGAAAATGAGGCCCATGCAATTCATCCACTAAGACCAAAATTTCATGAGAAATCATGACCAGGTCTCTTAAGGATGCTTGGCTATCAAATCTCATTCTCAGTGACTTTAAAGCATGTGTTAACCGCCCTAAACATTAAATGGCGAAAGGAATAAATGGGTTTCCATCATAAGTCATAATTAATTGACATTAGTGGAGCTTAGATAAATATCTGATTGTATCTAACCTGTTTCCTACCGACCAAAGTATTAAAGAAATCAATTCATATATACTTAATGAGATTCTCTCTAAGTATGTCCTTAAAATACCTTATGAAATTTGGACTATAAGGGAAATCAAGTATAAAATATATGAAATATTCTCGTTCACACGCATCGTTAAAACTTATTATGTGGAGATACTAAGAGACCTAAAAGATTAGTGGGAGCATTAGATGTCCTACTTATGACTTGCAAAAGTTACAGAGGTGGGGGGAACGAAAATTGATCTATCCTCAAATTACACCTCTTGCACTGGACAACGCTCTATCACAACTTGTCTCCTTAGCATTTAACGTACTCCTAACAAATTTTTGTGGATGCCTAAATATGGGCAAACTTAGATTTCTTACTAAAGTAATCCTCATCAAGAGAAACAACAATAAATATCATTAGGTTGTTTTCTCTATTAAAATCTATGGATCTTCCAAATGTTAGAGCTTAAGCATATTGAATTCATTAAGATCTCTAAGGTAAGTGGGAGCAGTAAAAGTCCTTATTATGACTTTTCGGAAGTACAAGATGCGGGGGAGAGACTCATTAAAATTCGAGACTCATTAAGTTTAACTCCGAATTTAACTTTGATTATTCCTCTTGTACACCTTACTGCACCAACTATTACACACTTAGAAACTAATATTGCTCATTATATACCTGAAAATAAAAACACCTAACTAAAGTTAAGTTTGTATCAAAATAAACCCAATGTTCAACTCAGGAGGTCATCTGGGTCTAAAAGCCCTTTAAATTTGATGATTATGTAACCTGCCTGACTAACACAAAATGGATGTTTGAAAAGTTTACTGATCCTACCTCTTCTAATTAAATCATTAGTATCAATCAATCTTCTAAATGGAATAAAGCTATTATTAGCATAACTTATTCCATAAATTAGAATAACGTTTGGGATTTGGTTGAATAACCTAAAGGTATTCATAATTACACCAGATCCGAATGGGAACGTTGTAAGATAAGATTGATTGTAAAAGATTATACTCAATGAGGGATTAGATTATCAAAGAATCTTCTTATCTGTATTACAAAAGATTTCTTTGAGGATCATTATCGTCCTAGTAGCTCATAATAACTAAGAGCCACATTAGATGGACATTAAGACAACTTTCCATTACGATGACCTACATGTTCATTAAGCAACCTGAAGTTCTAAATTGAAGGTTAAGAACACTTAGTCTGTAAGTCAATAAGATCCATGTATGGGTTGATGCAAACATAAAATGTGTTGGAATCATAATGAAATTCTCTTCATCAAGAACTAAGTGGATTAAATAACCTACCTCAAGATGAGTGGGAGCAACTAATGAAAACTTGTCCTTACATAGATAACGTTTCTCTTGACAAGTACATGTTACCTAAGTCAAAGCATTTTTCATGCATAATTTTGACATGATGAATATCAGGGATTCTTCTTATGTGATAGGAATCAAAATATACCGAGATACACCCAACGGGATATAAGTTTCATCCCATAAGTTTTACTCTAAGCGGGTCCTTAAGTATGTAACATACAACATTGCTCTCTTTTAGAGTATTGAAGAAACAACGAGTATAATGGGTGGTAAATGGCAGGGTAATATATGGGGTAACGACTCGTGTTCGCAGCAGGGTATAATCCTTAGCTCACAACGATGGTTGGTCTATGGTTGTGTACACAAATGGCGAGCAATCATATGCAATAGACAAGGGTATAAGTGGTTCGATCTTGTAAGATCTACGTCCACTGTAAAAGTTGATCTTTATTGATGAATAATATGAATAACAATACAAGTGGAGATACAAGTGTGTTAGTTCTTATTGGCTGGTTTTCAACGTGCATAGAAAGGAGGTCAAGTCCTCCTTTTATAGGAGATGTATGGGCCAAGGGTCGTCTAGCCCATTCATCGTTGATGGGCCGGGCTTTGAGGATCGGGCCGGCCGGTTAGTAGGCCCACCTAGTTGGATTCTAACCTTTAGTTAGATAAAGTGATCCAAGTTGAGGAGGGCTTCTTTCGATTGGACCACGTGTCGCCTCGTGGTTGGCTGGCCGGGAGGTGCTTTGTCCTCCATACACGTGGCGTGTTGTGGATGGTCGGCAGGGGTGTCAGTTGTCAGGCGGCTGACCACTTGGCAGCTGACACCTGACGAGAGGAAGCCAGTTGGATTCCAAGGGGGATGTTTCTCGGGTGCCGCCAACTGGTGCCTCCGCGCCTTTGGCGCTGCCGTGTCTTTGGAGTAATATTCCCGACGGGGAGTAGGGTGCGCCTAAAAGCGGTACCCTACCCCTTCAAGTCCCCCAAGTCCAGGGTGTCTCTTGGTCTTGCTTAGAGAGCTGGTGGGGCGCTGGACTAAAATGTGTCCTTTGTGTTGTTTGAAACTTTTATTTTGAGCGAAAGAGTGCGCGTTGCAACTCTTGTGACATGTGGAAAGATATTGGCGTCCCATTATCTTTGTACATGGCTCTTTTTGATAAAACTGTTGCCAAGAGTTTGGCAAGAGTGAATATTTTTTGTAAAGTACGTTTTTCAACGCTTTGTGTTGACCCAGCGCCAAGTGATGACGTGGCCGTCTGGGTGTTAGAAAGTAAATTCCGGCGGAGAACGTCTTTTGGAATTCACGTTGACCCAGCGCCAAGTGATGACGTGGCAGTCTGGGTGTTAGAAAGTAAATTCGGACGGAGAACGTCTTTTGGAATTCACGTTAACCCAGCGCCAAGTGATGACGTGGCAGTCTGGGTGTTGGAAAGTGAAATCCGGCGGAGAACGTCTTTTGGAATTCACGTTAACCCAGCGCCAAGTGATGACGTGGCAGTCTGGGTGTTTGGAAAGTGAAATCCGGCGGAGAACGTCTTTTGGAATTTACGTTAACCCAGCGCCAAGTGATGACGTGGCAGTCTGGGTGTTGGAAAGTGAAATCCGGCGGAGAACGTCTTTTGGAATTCACGTTAACCCAGCGCCACGTGATGACGTGGCAGTTATAATGACGTGGCCGGCATATTGATGGTGTATTAAATATGTTCCCCTTGTATTTAATTTTGGAATTTTGAAAGGTTTCCTTAATATTTAGGAAACGTGCTTCGGAAGATGAGACGGTTTGGTGGACGTGTCAGAGTGCAGAAAGGATGTCTGCATAGTTGGCCGTCACGTCAGCGTGTGGGTGGGGAGTTATCCACCGTGTGTCAGGCGAGTGGCCGCCCACTCACGCGAGTGGTGCAGTTGTCAGTCTGATTGCTGACGTTGGGCAGGTGGGGGATCGTCCTTTTGGCAGACGCGTGGCATCGTGTGCTGGTGAGTAACTGCTCATCCAGCTGTTGTGCCACGTGTAGCGTCCAGATGTGTCCTTCCCTGGCAAGATGAAAGGTCTTCTGCCAGCTGTTCCTGTTCGCATTAAATGCGATGGGTATAAATACCCGAGGAGCCTTTTGGAGTTTCTTCCTATCACTCTCGAATCGTTTTCTTCTTTTTCTCTGAAAAATCTTCATCTTCTCCGGTGAAGCTTCAAGTTTTCCGGTGTCTTTTAAAAATTTCTTTTTCTTTTTCTTAAAACTCTCGTCACCATGTCTGAGGTTTCTGATGTTGGGGGAAACCCTAGTAAGGCTGCCGAGACGTCTAAGAAGCTGTTGCATAACACCACCTGCAAGTGGGGTAAGAAAAGCTTCGCGAAATTTCTGGAAGCTATGGAGTTTGATTCCTCCTGGGAGGTGGAGTTACCATCTGCCCAGAATACTGCCTTGGCTCCTCCTCCAGGGAAGATGAGCTTATATGGGGCCCACCTTGCTTTATGTGGGTTCCGTTTACCTGCTACCAAGTTCCAGGTGGATACCTTGGTGAGGTATGGTGTTCACGTCACCCAGGTGAGTGGGTTTGGGATGCTTCGGCTTGTCCATTTTGAAGCATGCTGCCGTGCTCTAGACATTGAGCCGTCGTTTGAACGGTTCAATGTCTTTTATTTGCTGAACATGGAGGGTTCCTGGTTCAACTTTGTTCCTCGTCCCCATGTGCCTCTGTGTGGAACAACTGCTCCCAAATCACTCCATGACTGGAAGGAGAAGTTTTTCTACGTCAAGAGGGGTGTGATACCTGTGGACATGCCATGGAAGGTGGTGGCCGAGCGTCAGAGAGTAGGTGATCACCCGGTTATGGAGGGTTACAGGAATGAAGCCTGGTTCAAGGAGTTGGTGGCTCATGCTTCCCCGTTTGACACGGGTATGTGTTCCGAAGCCATGTTGGCTTTGTTGGGTATGAGCCGGGCTCAGATTGTGCAGGGGAAAGAGCCGGTGATTGTGGTACCTGGTAAGTGTGTTCCAAGCTTTTCAATCGTTATCTTTTTTATGTTGGACTAACTTATGTTTTGTTTTGACTTTTAGGGATGTCAAAATTTGATGCTTTTCTGTTAAGGGATAAAGCTCCCTTGGAGTGGAGGGATCCTGCGGAGGGTAGGGTGTCTGTGATAGATGAGATGGTTGATAGGTTCTACTTTCCCTATCTGGAGTTCAAGCCAACTGTCCTTCTTTTTTCACGTGAGCATCCTATAAACCCTGACCCTTTATCTTCTGTTCCTCATGCGGGGGTAGACCCTTGTTTTGTCGTTTCCTCTGACGAGGAGTCCACTGGGTCTTCTGTAGAAATGGTGGATCCAATGCCTCCGCGTGGTCGTAAGAAGAGTGTGTCGCGTTTTCATAAGCATAAGGTGTTGTCTCAAGCTAAATCTGCGCCTTTAAGTGCAGGTGGTGAAGGTCCTCTGTTTGGTCAGCGCGAGAGACGTGTAGAATCATCTTCTTCCGCTCCTGAAGATGATGCGGCAGTTAGTCCGCTGAAAAAGAAGCGGAAGATAGGCAAGGTTGGGAAGTCTGGGACTTTGAAGTCAGGCGGGGCCGGGCCCGCGCCTTTTTCACTGGAGATTAGTCCTCCGCCTGAGCGTCGTCCTCTGATCCAGAAGACGCTGAAGAAGGTTACTAGTAAGTGTTCTGCCTTTTTCCTTTCTCGTTTGTATATTGATGCATATTTCTTAGGTGTTCTGTTTTTCCTTGCAGTTGTTTCTCCGCCAGCTTCAGGTTCTGCCTCCGAGCCAAGTGAGGCGGAGGTTGCCAAGAAAAGGCAGGAGGAGGAGGAGGCGAAGGCTCACGCGGAGAAAGAGGCAGCTGAGGCCGAGAAGCGGGCCGAGGAAGCTGCTGCCAAGGAGGAGGAGAGGGTAGCAGCTGGGAAGCTACGTCTGGAGGAAGCGGCTAGGAAAGCCGAGGAGGAAAGAGTGGCAGCTGAAAAGCTGCGTCTTGAGAAGGAGAATGCTGAGGCTGAAGCCACGGCTGAGGAGGCGGCCGCCAAGGCTAGGGCGGAGGAGGCCGCCAGGCTCGCTAGTGTTCAGGCATTCTCTGGTGGTTCTCCTGGGGGTGGTGGTGGTGGACCTTCTGGTGGGAGGTCAAGTGTGGATCGGAGTGACCCAGGTTACTTCGCGGGCGATGTGATTTGGCGTCCGCACTGGAGTATCCGGAAGAACTCCCGCTTTGCCAATCCTCTGACGGCTGAGGAATTTGTTTCCGAAGTTGTTCCTCCCAAGGAAAGGGAGTATCAAGATAGCTTGCCCCGGTCGCAGTTGATCACTGATATCTGTGTTGGGCAGGCGCTTCAAGTTGCTGCTATTGAATCTTTAAAGCGGCGTGATGAAAAGTATGTCCGGGATATCGCGGAGTTTAATGCTCGGCGGGCTAGCCAGGCACAGAGGGAGGAAAAACTGAAGTCAGAGGTGGATAGGTACCGTGATAGGGCCTATAAAGCTGAGGACCGGGTGAAGGAGCTGGAGAAGGAGCATGCGCTGGCTCACAAAAGCTGGATTGATGCCTGTCAAGTTACGAACCAAGAGACGATGAGGTTGAAGGATCAAATCCAGGCACTGAAGAATGAGAACGCCAAGCTGCAACAGACCGCCGAAGGCCATGCCAAGGTTTTGGCTGATAAGGACTCCATGGTGGCGGGTCTTCGGTCTGATTTGCGCAACAAGGATGATGAGCTTGTTTGCGCCTCTTCTCAGCTTTCTGAGTTGGCGGGTGAGAAGGAGGCGTGGTTGAAGGAGAGGGCGGCATTGATGGAGGAGCGGGCTTCGTTAGAGGAATCCCTGACCGTATCGCAGACAGAGGCTGAAAATGCCAAGGTTCTCTTGGATGAGGCCAATGTTGCGCAGGAGAAGTCCCAGGAGTCCATCCGCTGGGTGATGACCGAGGGTATCGCCGGGGTAAGTACTTTTCTCTTTTTTACTGTCCTTGTGTATTCTCCTTCTGATGTTTGTTTTTTATTTTTTTGTTTCAGATTTTCAAACGGTTCTGGAATGAACCCAATCTCGGCGATCAGGTTGCCGCTATTGCCGCTGCTGCGCGTGCTGCTGGGGAGGCTGAGGGATTCGACACTGGGTTTTACCATGCGCTGAATGGAGGGCGTATTACTGAGGGTGCGCATGATGGTAAACCCAGGGAGAAGGAGTATGAAGCTGAGCTCCTGAAGTTTGAGCAAGTCGAGTTCCCCATACTGAAGACGGTGGCGGACTGTAATCAGTATGCTGATCCAGCTGGCGCCCTCCGTTACTTTATAGAAGAATCCGACCGTTTGGGTGCGGAGGCGCAGCAGAAGGGGAAAGGAGCGGCGAGTGGTGGTGAAGGTCCGTCTGGGACGCGTCCGGAGGACCTTGAAGAACAGTTGGTGGACTTTGATGAGTCCGGCGAGGAATAGGATATCTTAGTATGTGTTGTGATTGTCTTCTGTCAGGTCTTGTAAAGCTCGAGGCAGCTTGAACGCCTCTTTTTGATGGGTTATGTAAATGAAATTTTTGTTTTTAACTTTGTGTATTTTTGGATTGATTATTGTGACATCCGTCACCTTCGTCTTTCGTCAAGTTGACAATAATAACCCTTGAAATATTTTCATTAAAGTCCGTTATATATTCAAACATTTCTATTTCAGTCCTTGTATTTGGTTATCGTTTTCTAAGTTAAATGTTTAACGATTTTTGTTTTTAAAAGTTTATACGGAATATCAAGACTTTTAGTTAAAAACTTATAAAAACGCAAAGTTATTAAGTCTTTGGATAATTAAAGATTTAAGGTTGGTAGTATAAAAGATTAAGTTAAAAAAAAAAAAAAACTAAGTTAGTTTTCTTAAGTTTAAAAAGGAAAAAAACTAACTAAATTGTATTATAATTAACTAAGTTAAAAGGGAGGGACCAAAACTGCCAATAATCAAACTTTTAAAAAAATTGTCTTCCCTCTCCCCTGGATCCCGTATTTCCGGCGAGTAGGTTCCGGCGACCGGAATAAATTTCCGGCAACACTTAAACACGATTTCAAGGCCTTTTCAACTCGTTTTTAATGGCACTTCGGTTTTCTCCATCAATACATAACTAATTACAAGCTTGATGATGAGCATTAACGCGTTGAAATGAAAGATTAATCACACCTTGCGTTTGTAACCGACCGGAATTTAAGAAGCTCTAGGAAACGCTATTTTACTCGACCTCTATATAAATTGATGTTACCATCTTGTTTCTGCATCACAACACATCATAAACCCACAAAAAAACTAAACAAAACACGTCCAGAAACCTATCAAATCGGGGCAAGGTGTTCGGCCCTTGCTTTTCATTTTCAAGTATCTAAACGTTGTTGTAAGTCTTATTTTTTCTTGCCGTTTCGTTATTCATGTTGTTCCGACCAAAACCCCCTTATTACTGATCACCAATCGTGTATCCTTATGATTATTGAAGTTGTGTATAGGGTTAGGGTTCTTAGGTCTTAATTTGGGGAAGAAGATGACTTGTATTAATAGGTTAAATATAATTATATCTGGATAAAATCAATAACTTGGTGGTTGGACTAGTGGTTATGCTGGTAATGTGCACAGGAAAGGGGACGGGTTCGATTCCCCTTGAACGCAAATTGTGGTTTTTTTTTTGACTATTTCTTTTTTATTATTATTTTCTTAAAATATATATATTATATAGATTTTGAAATATTCATATTAAATCCATTCTTTACCCAAAAATTATGAAAATTTAGGTATAGCTTCTTGACATCATAAAGAACATTTCCACATTTTTATTTTCTGAAAAATGTTTTATTTTTATATTTTTATTGAATTAAATTGTTTTAATCATAAATAATTGATAAAAAATTCATTTTTAATGATTTTAATCTCAAACTTTTTGAGTAATTATTTCTAACCATTCTCAACTGAAATAAAAATTATTGGTCAAGAAAACATTTATTTTTATTAATTTTCCCATTTTTAATCATTTAAACATGATTTACTCTCATTAAATCAGTTTTAAAAATAAATAAGTTCATATAAATTATGAGAAAATTATTCTAATATGTTTACATCAGAAATCATCCATCTTCTATAAAATAAATATTTTTGGATCATGTATGGTATTATTAGTCTTATTTACGTTTAGTTAGACATAATAAAACATTTATTTATTTATACAATTTAAACATCTATTGTATAAATGTTTTTCTTATAAAATAGAAATACTCGTATGGTTTAATGTCTTAATTATTATTTTTATTTGTTTTGTTGAATCGTTGGGTAACAAAAAAAAAATATTTATTTATATATATTTATGGTTATCGTATTATTTTAATTTAGTTAATGTAACTAACTAAATTATCTTGTCTTGATTATTCAAACATATTGGTATCTAAATATTTAATCGGTAGTAATTATATTACCTAAATCATATTACAAACTTTGGTATATTATTATTTTTTTTTTAATATGCAACTTTTACATTTATTCGACTAATCATAAAATCTCTAATTCCCCAAATCGACTTAGCAAACCCTAATGCCTTAGACCCTAGTTACTTTAGACTCTTAGACTTTTCCTTATTAGTATTCTTACACATTATAGGTTGAATTCCTCGGAATTCTCATTACTTAGCTCACGATCACTTAAGTGGATTTTGATCGCTTTCGCTAATGGTGAGTATATCTTTCCCCTTTTTACTATTTTACATTTCGGGGTGACTCATGTACTTACTATCAAGTTTATATTTCCTTTTACTAAAATAGCAATTCTTATGTGTGTTTGCTTGTGTTATTTTGTGCATCTATGACCTGTCAAATCATTAACCGCTGGGCGGCCTGGCATTTCAATGAATAGTACTATGGTTTATACCCTTGTGACTCTGTTGAGAGTCCTCGTCATTGCTATGTATTACATTACTACTAGCGCATACTATATATATCTGCTTTCTTCTCTTAGGGTTGATTTGACCCGGATTCCACTTATTACATCTTGCAAAATAACACACGAATTGCTAAAGTTTACCTTACTATATATAACAAACGGATGTACTCACCAATACATTATATGTGTTGACAAAATTGTTTTGTACATGTTTCAGGTGACGTTTGATGTTTCATGCTTTCACGCTTAGGCTGGACCTAGTGCTTAAATAAAAAGTTGAACATTTAATATTTATGTTTGAGAATTCTATTAAGACTCTTTGTATTTCGTTTTGAATGATGGAAGTTATTTGCTATTAATATTTACAATTTAGTCCATGTGCTATTGAACAATCGTCACTACGTGACACCTCGATGTTTCCGCCATCGGTTGGGGTGTTACAGATTGGTATCAGAGCCATGGTTATAGGGAATTAGGTTATTAGTAAATGCTTTTGACCTAGACTATAACTAAGCTACCCTCTATATGCTTTCTTTTATCCTCATATTTCTTTAGATATATTTTTCTCCTTTTACTTTTCATTATATTCGAGGAAGATTTTATTCTACAAATGGAACGAAAACACCAAGTTAGGAGTGATATCCATACCTTGGTGAATAGTTTCACCCTTTATATGTTTTATTTATTTTATCTTGGAATATTTTCCTTTCGAGATAGGAGACGTCCAAATCTCAAGGAATCTATCCCTCCAAAAGAAACTTACTCACTAAGCTAGGAGTGACATCCTTATCTTAGTGACCAGTTTCACTCCATCATATTTTTTTACTATTTGGAAGTATATCTTTGAGTTAGGAGTGAAATCCACATCTCAAGGATATATATATATTTCCACATTTCAAGATCCGCTAAAGTTTTGGAAATTATTTGTGACGGGGCACGTGCAATCTGGAAGGGTGAGCGCCTGTATTCTGAGTTTTCTGTCTAGGTTGGTAATTCGCATAAATCCCAATCAGACGAGGGACCCGTTTACCTACCTGGGAATTCTCGGGATGAGCATTCACTTATAGGCTAAAGTACGCCCCCACAAGTCACTAATAATATTTCAATTACTTTAGTCAGTCAACAGTTTCTTTGGAAACACTCTTACATCTCGTTTTATACTTGGTATTGTTACTCATTTGAAGTTTTATCATGATTCTCTTTATGATACTCATAATTTTTCTTATATCAATTTATAATTACTATATCTCATGTTATGTGTTACTTGTCTTGATATAAGCTATGGCATTTCCAAGATTTTTTGGAATCAAATCTCATAATTATTGTTCACTTTTGTAGATGTCTGATCGCGAATCTCGTAAGAGAGCCTCAAAGCGTCAGGCTAAACTGAAATCGGATCAGCGTATCGCGACCATGCTCAATGACAAGTTGGAAACACTTGTTCCTAACATCATTAATGCTATTATTCCAAACCTTAACCTGAACGGTAGCTCGAATGGGAACTCTAACGGGAATACGAATGGAAATGGTGGGGCTAGTGAGAATAAGTGCACATTCAAGCACTTCAACTCCTGCCATCCCAACAAGTTTAATGGCACTGAGGGAGCCACTGGGTTACTTGAATGGTTCGAAAGTATGGAGAATACGTTCATTAATAGCGACTGTCCAGACAACCTGCGTGTTCGTCATGCCACGGGTGTTCTTCAAAAGAGAGCGCTCACTTGGTGGAATGGTGAAAAACATGTTCGAGGGACGGAAGCTGCTTTAGCTATGTCTTGGGATGATTTCAAAATCGCCATGACTACTGAGTTCTGTCCTCGTAGTGAGATGAAGAAACTGGAGGATGAGTTCTACCACCTTAAGCAGGACAGTGGAAACAATGTTCCCTACAACAACCGTTACCACGAGTTGAGCTTACTGATTCCTCGTATGGTAACTCCGGTATCCTTGGCTATTGAGAAGTATATTGAGGGACTGCCACCTCAGATCCATGATTCGGTTATGGGAAGTAAACCTGCTACTGTAGAAGATGCCATCCGTCTCGCAGCATCTCTTACTGACAAGCATGTCAAGGATGGTACTCTAACTCGTAAGGGTACTAAAAGGCCTACTGAAACCCCTGCTACTACTGAACCGTCTCAAGCGAACTCTGTCTCTACCTCTAGTTCCAATAAGAAACGAAAAGGTGGAAACCAAAACTATGCTGTTGTTACCCCCCTTAACCAGGTTCCTGTCGCAAACACATCTACTGCACCCCAAACTCAAAAGGTTCAGGGAAACTATTCGGGTTCACACCCTAAATGCATTTCATGCAACTTTCACCATCCAACTACTCGACCCTGCTATAAATGTGACACTTGCGGCAAAGCAGGCCACACTGCTTCTCACTGTCGGGAAACTGAATCTGGGAATGCTCAAAACCAGAGGACTGGTCAACCCAGAGCTTGCTATGCTTGTGGTGATCCTAACCACAGGCAAGATAGATGTCCTCATTTAGCTGCTTTCATTCAGTCTCGTCAGCAAACCCCAGCACTTCCAGCAGCTCCAGCAGTTCCAGCAATCCAAGCAGCTCCAGCTCGTGGTCGTGCTTTCAACATCAACGCTAACCAAGATCAAGCTACCAACGATGTTGTCAATGGTATATTTCTTATTACTAACTTAAATGCCTCGATTTTGATATCGGTATGGATAGGAGTTTTGTCTCGTAGAAGTTGAACCTTTGCTTGCTCGTATTTGTCCTCACCTTACCCATCCTTTTACTATGGAGGTTGCTAGCGACAATCTTATTCTTAAAAATCTATGTTCCGTAATGCACGTTAAACTTAATGGTTATAAATTTTCTGTTAATCTTATACTTGTTTTTAGGAACCCTACGAACCGAGTTTATAAACCTTTCTTGAACCAATTCGTAACTGTTCTTCATCAATAACATGCACACGTACACCAGAAACCTTCACTTAAAAGAAATTTCGAGACGAAATTTTCTAAAGTAGGGGAGCCTGTGACATCCGTCACCTTCGTCTTTCGTCAAGTTGACAATAATAACCCTTGAAATATTTTCATTAAAGTCCGTTATATATTCAAACATTTCTATTTCAGTCCTTGTATTTGGTTATCGTTTTCTGTATGCGCGTGAAAGGATCGATAAGCTACAAAGACAATCAAACAATTTAGTTTTGGGTGCGGAATCCCCAAAACCAGCACAAAATGATAACTAATCAGATAAACACACACAAATCATCATTTTCAAACGTTTTCATTAATAATCAAACTTGAATACACGTAGAAAAGTGATTACAATCAAGGATTAGACGCAAAACAAGTTTATAAAAAGTTACAGAGAGAATTCAGAAAGTGGCGGGAAATAAATGACTCAAAGTTAACTACAAAAACTGAGTTTGCCTATTTATAGACTGCACATTCGCCCACTTTGTTCATGCGAATGTGCAGGTTCGCCCATTGTGAACGGTCGAACCAAACTTCATAATAAACAGTCTTCATTCGCCCAAAATTCTTCCTTCGCACCTTTGAAAACTCTCCTTCGCACCATCCAAAACCTTCCTTCGCACCAACGACAGAAAACAAAAACATATGATTTATCCAATCCAAAGCATTAGTCGCACATATGCACCTACAAACTCCCCCTCGACTATTGCTTGGATTGTAATCTTCTCTGTTCATCCATGTGCTTGTTCATTATTCTGATGTGTCGAATAATCTTTTGTTCTCTAGTCAGTACCGGTTCCTGAACTGTCTTCTTCTTTGATTTCTTCACAGGCACAACCTTCTCAACAGTCTTTCCCAACTTCTGCTCATAATCACATCCAGCGTTGATGTCATACGCAAAGCATAGAAATACCACACGTTGGTATTTTCCTGCTTGTTCAGCATCTTTTGCGTCTGAGTAGATAGGATTATAGAATAACATAATGATATCCTCATGTGAGCAATTGATTAGCCACATAGGATCAAAAATAAGCACTTTCTTATAATCCTTCTCACCATCCTTTAACACAATCACGGCCTCTGCTCTCTTCCAATCATAGTACCACCAGATAAAGTCTTTAGCGAAATGCTGAGGAATATGCAACAACGGAATTTTCTTCAGCACTCGCGGTGGTTTATACTTCAAAGTAACCTTGGGCAACCCAGTTATCTCGTTAATCTCCTTCTTGTGTTCAATCCTCTTTGGATACTGAGGTCTAAACAGATTCCACTCGGTTCGACTTTCACGGGTCATCTTCTCAGCAAAATAATCAATCTGGCTATTTGGCGCTCCCGTTAGACGGTGACGACAAATATCCCTGATTGCCCAGTAAGGAAGAGTCTTTAAGTGATGAAACTTCTCAAAGTATAGAATACCTTTCTCCCATTTCACTGCAAAACACCTAAGCTCTTTGACAAACTTCCAGGCCAAGGCACGGCCTTTGAACATACTGCTATGAAGTTTGTAGAAGCTTCCCTGAATATCAGCTTTAGGGCGGTTATTCTCCTTCTCCTTTAGCTTCCTCAACAACTCCTTCAAACTGTCTGTTTGTTCGAACCGAGGCTTCTCATGCCCTTCAAAGATTTGATCTTCAAACATCTTACTCTTCTCTTTGGCTATTTTCTCAGCATGGTTTAGCAATTCGTCTGAGAAAGAAAATCCACATTCTTGATTTGTTCTGAAATATTGTGGATATTCATCGCTCGTAATATCTTCCATCTCGACTTCCTCGAATGCAGGAACATCACGATCATCTGAGTGATTTCCAGCTTCTTTCTCAGGAATCTGAGGAATAAAATTATCAGCAAGTAATTCTTCTAACGTCTTACCCACTTGCTTTGCTAAACCTTCCAAAATTTCTTTTGAAATAGCTGCAGACACTTCCCCATCTTCAAGATCAGGGTCATCATATTCCAATTCGAAGAGTTTATTATCAGATTCAAATATTTCAGGAAACCTGCTAGTCATGTCTATCGTCCAGACTCGATCGGTTAACATCTGACGATACTTAGTTTTATCTTCTTCAGACAATGACTTTAATTTTTCGTTCCAGAAAATATCATCATCATCTACATTCTCTCCCGGAGCTTTCGAACTTGATTCTCCACTCTTACCTGTTTCACGCTTTTCATATGAAAACTGTTCAGCGTCATCATTATCATCATCACTATCATCAGAAGCAGAGCCGCTTTCACCTGAACCATCACTCGAATCATCATCACCATCATTATCGTCTTTCTTCTTCTTCTTAGTATCATTTCCAGCATCTTCATCTAATTCATCATCTTCCTCTTCATCTGATGGTTCATAATCAACCTGTTGTTCATCTAACTCTTTGTCTTCCTCACCAGCTTGAAGTTGAGGAGCTCGATTGTACAAGTCTTGAATCAGATTATCCATCTTCTTGTTATTCTTCTTCAGTTCTTTGTTCTCCTCCTTCAAAGCCATTATTCTTCTTGTATTCCGTTGCTCATGCTTTAGCAACTTTTTGTTTTCCCTCTTCAACCTCTTAATGGTTTTCTTCATCAATGCATTATCATCCGCTGATGTGACTACAACCTCTAACATCTTTTTGTCAGTCGATTTTAATTGTTCAATCTCACTCTGTTGTTTGTTAATGATATTCATCATTTTAGTCAGTCGTTGATTAACAGCATCCATAACATCACTATCAACAGAAACCTTTTTCTTAACAGGTTGTTCAACAACTTCTTGCATTTTGCCTTTTCTCATTTTCTTCAGCACATTATCCAATGCTTCATTCACATCATCCATTGGAATTCCTTTTGTTTGTGGTGTGCTTGAAGTTGTTGTGGTTTTCTGTTTCTTCTGTGCCTGCTCAGCAACCGGTGACTTTGAACTAGTAGCTGGTGGTAAATTCTTTCCAGCCATCAACATTTCTAGTTCTTTCTTTCTCTTCAAACTTGGTTTCTCCTGTTTCTTCTTTTTCTTTGCTTGAACAGGAGAACCAGTTTCAATCTCTTCAACATTCAAAACAAAATCGTCCTCAACTGGACTCCTAACACCTTCATCTTCAGCACCAGCAGACACACCAGCCTCAGTGGCCTTGGGCATGGTAGTCTCTACAGTTTCTGCATCCGAATTCCATCTCTCGTCTTCTTGTGTCTCTTCAGAATCGACAGACACTTCATCTACTAAATGTAAACCCTTTTGAGCTTTACTCTTCTGTCTCCTTGGAGCAGACTTCTGTTTCTCCTTCTCAGGTTCAACAACCTTAATAGTCACCTCCTTCTTTTTCATCTTGCCACCCTTAGCTCCCACATTCACTATCTGTCTCTTTCGCTTTGCATCAGGATCAATATGATGTAAAGGATCATCAGTATCAGAATTGCTATCATCATGTCTCACTTTCCCTTTCCCTAGATCATCTTTTCCTGGATCCTCATAGTCTATATTCGCCAAATGACCAAATAAACGCCTAACTGGAGGACGTTCATCAGCAGATAAGCCTTTGTAGGCTTTCATCCTGGCAAGTGTGTTCAACGTCATATGCTCTTGAACCACAATCTGTTTTGGATCCTTCTTCAAGTCTTTATACTTATTATCAAACACCATCTGTAGAAACCGAGGATATAATAAAAACTTTAGTGTCCTTGCTCCATTAACTGGCTCTAGTAGATGATTCATAAGCATCCCAGAAACATTGAACGGTTTGTTCAATATTAAAGCCACCATCATCGAGCTTATGCTTTTCCTCATTAAGTCAAATCCACCCGCAGCCGATCCAAACACGTGAATTAAAACATGTGCCAAATATTTAAACTGAGGGCACAGTTTTCCCTTATGTAATGAACCATCAGTGATAGGTCCATTGTATTTCATCCTCAAGAAACACTTGCGCTGTTCCATGAATTCCAACTCTTTAGGGTCCGTCTTCTCATCATTCAACTTCAACGCCTCCCTAATATCATCTTCACATACAATAATTCTCTGACCTTGGACTTTGCTTATCAAACAAGATTGGCACTTCCAGAAGTCCAGCTTAGCATTCTCCCAAAACTCTTGCATAATGTCTCTGTAAATGACGGCAGGTGTAGCAATCGTGTCAAGTACTCGGCATCTCTTGAAGTACTCAATGATCTCTGTGAATTCCACGTGTTTCTTCACATCCCCCAGATACGCACAACAGTTGTGTGCATTTTCAAAGTCCAACTGTTTCTTCTTAGCTGGTTGGGAAGATGATCCGGCCTGCTCTGTGGTTTTCTCCTGTTCAGACATGTTTAGAATCTGCAAAACAAAACAAAAACACAAGTTAGAAATCGTAAAATTTCAAAAATTGAATATTTTGGTAAAACTTCCTCATTCGCCCAATCGGGGGTGCGAATGAGTGTTTTATAGGATTCGAATGAGAATATTTGGTACGAATGTAAAATTTTAGCCAAAAAGTTTTCATTCGACCGGTTGTCTTCATTCGACCATTATTAAGGTTCATTCGACCGGAAATTATTCCTTCGCCCACTCGTGAACAGACGAAAGAATCTATTTAATTCAAAATTTCAATACTGAGATTTAACCATTCAAAACCTGATTATTTGATTGTATCATGTCCTAAACACACCGATTAACCATTTAAACCAAACATCAAACATTATTATTCATTCTATGTATGTTTTCAGATCAACACAAGGGTTCGAATGGGGTTTTTATCAAACACATCATTCTGATGTTATTTAAACCTTGTTTGATGGATTTTCTCCCCCTAAAACATACAGAGAATGAACACACACAATCAATTGAACAATTAAACACTGTAAAGCACGTTTTAGAAAACTAGGGTTCGAGATGTTCAAACGTCGATTAAACCCTGAATCCTTGTTGTTTACCTGTATTAATAGGGGCAAAAGAATCAGTAGATCAAGGGGAACACAATGGTAGAGTGTAAATCAAACGATCAACAAGGTGACACTATGATAAAAATTCTGAGAAAAATAAATGAAGGTTCGAATGTGCAGAGTTTGCTTATATAGGCAACCTCCTTCGCCCATATTGACCATACGAAGGAGATACTTTTGGCTCCTTCGACCCTATTGAAAGGGTTCGAATGAGGCAAAAGGGTTCGAATGAACATCAGTTCATGAACTCTCTCCTTCGCCCGTTCAATTCGTTCGAAAGAGCTTGAAAAATTTCTCATTCGACCAAACGAATGGACGAATGTAAAATGAAATTTTTGAATATTTTCCAAATCTCAAAAACGAATCCCAGTTCAATTATTTCTCAACGTTTAAGCATCCAATCATCATATTTTCACATTATAAAGATCACAAAACTCAATTGGTGTACCAGGTTTTAGAAAATCGACATCAACCACCATCAGTTATCAAAAAGTAAGATAAAAAAAAACAAAATCTTTTTTTTTTTTTTTTTTTTTTTTTTTTTTTTTTTTGATTTTCTAAAGTTTATGCTAAAACACACCTAAAATCTTTTTGAGTTTTGTAATTTTTGACAGTAAAGTAAAATGCAAAAATGTAAATGAAAAACTGTAAATGTTTTTGTGATTTCCGGTAAAGGGATCATATCAGTTTTTGAGAAATCTAATCACACCGTTGATCTTTTTGAAATTATTATCATTAAAGACAATGTATGATCTAGCAACTGCTGATATTGTGATCCACATAAACTCACATGCAGACTTTTATGCAGTGCTTTATACTGATACTGATATTTATAGTATAAACGCAATTGTCTGTGGTTCCCACGCACACGACATACTCCCGTATCAAGAAGTAAATGCACAAAGACTCATTGTAAAGCGTGATTATGCTTTTGTTGTCTGTAATTGTACAAGATATAATGCATAGAGGTATACAGGTCAGCAAATTAATGCAGCAAAGTAACATATGCACTATACCAGGTTGAGGACTGATATTAATCATGATTTGCATCAGTGATCAATACGATGTAATAGATAATCTTTGATCATCATATAACATGAAAAGTTCCTCAATTCGGTAACTTCAGGATTTGGCATATAGCTCTTTTATAAAGACACCCTGTCTGATCTAGATCCGTAATGACTTACAGCAGAAGATCAGAGAGGCTATCCCCAGACAACTAATAACATAACGACCCTAAACCTCCGAGTTTTGTACAGATACCCTAT
This sequence comes from Ambrosia trifida, assembly GCA_028751855.1. Lineage (NCBI taxonomy): Eukaryota > Viridiplantae > Streptophyta > Magnoliopsida > Asterales > Asteraceae > Ambrosia > Ambrosia trifida. The sequence goes on from CM054131.1 coordinate 11,910,954, forward strand.
CAAACGAAATTACGGTACTAAGACCATATGCCCATGAGGAGTTCATCCACACAACAAATCGTTTGATATGTATGTATCAGACACGCAGTAATAGGTCTACGAAGCCTATCAGCACATCGCACAGACTCAGACACACGCCCTATATAGCATTACATTATTTAGAATGTGTCAGATCCCCACTGATGTACTATCATTTCCCTTTATACTCCAGGAAATCATTTTAGAATTTTCTGATTTTTATAAATTTTCGAATTTACTGTTCCCAAGGATAAGCTGGAGCATTTCAAATATGTGACTGCCCAGATATCGTTTGTTCACAGAAATCTGACAGCATTAATCTAAGGGAAGAAGATATAGCAGTCAGCAAAGAAATTTTTCTAATTTTTATGGATTTTTAAATTTTTCAATGTTTTTGGATTTTCGAAATTTTTCTGAAAAGCAGTAAAAAGTTAAACTAAAAAGTGATAGACTGAGGTGGTGATCAGTCCTGTTTTTCTTTAATACCATTAGCTTTTAAAAGATAATCAAATCTGGATTTGTCAAAAGCTTTGGTAAAAAGATCAGCGCGTTGGTAATCAGTGTGGATTTTGACCATATCGATCAACTCTTTAGCATAACAATCACGGATAAAATGATATTTAATCCGAATATGTTTAGCCTTTGAGTGATTTACTAAGTCTTTTGTTAATGCGATTGCGGCCTCATTATCACAGTAAATAGGGGTTTTAAGAAATTGCAAACCGTAATCCACCATCTGCTGTTGGATCCAAAGAACCTGTGAGCAGCAGCTCGATGCTGAAACGTATTCTGCTTCACATGTGGATAGTGCAACTGCGGTTTGTTTCTTGCATTGCCAGGTCACGAGCCTGCTCCCCATAAACTGACATCCAGCCGTTGTGGATTTGCTGTCCTTGTCACAGCCGCCCCAATCTGCATCACTAAAAGCGATTAGGTCAAAATTATCATCATGAGGGTACCATAGTCCTTTTGATGGACAACCCTTCAGATATCTAAGGATACGCTTCACGGCTGCTAAATGACTTTGTTTCGGCTTCGATTGATAACGAGCACAAAGACATGTCGCGAACATTATATCAGGCCTAGACGCTGTTAGGTACATCAGAGATCCGATAATTGCTCTGAATGTAAATGGATCTGTCAGCTCCCCCTTAAGGTCAACTCCAATCCCGTGATTGGGTTGTATCGGGGTATCCATCGGCTTGGAATCGTCCATCTGGAACCGGCTCAAGACTTCCGAAACATATTTGGTTTGGTGAATAAAGATCCCCGTTGGTCTTTGCTCCACCTGCAAGCCAAGGAAAAACTGCATTTCCCCCATAGCGCTCATCTCAAACTTCTCCTGCATAACTTGTTCAAATTCCCTGCACAGAAGTTCGTTAGTAGACCCGAAAATAATGTCATCAACATAAATTTGTACTAGAAGCAAGTCATCTCCTGATCTTTTCGTGAACAGGGTGCAGTCAACTAATCCGCGTTTGAATCCTTTCGAGAGAAGATACGTGCTCAGCTCCTCATACCATTGCCTCGGAGCTTGGTGCAAACCATACAGTGCTTTGTTTAAAACATAAACCTTATCCCGGTGGATTGGGTCTTCAAAGCCCGGTGGTTGACCTACGTAAACTTCCTCTTTGACCACACCGTAAAGAAATGCGCTCTTTACATCCATCTGATACACCTTAAATTTCTTCCATGATGCAAATGCGAGGAACATTCTGATAGCTTCCAAGCGTGCAACCGGTGCATAGATTTCATTGTAGTCGATTCCTTCAACCTGATGAAAACCTTGAACCACCAAACGAGCTTTGTTTCGCACAATGACTCCTCTATCATCTTTCTTGCACTTAAACACCCATTTAGTGCCTATCTTCTTCCTTCCAGGAGGTAAATCAGTCAGGGTCCATACACCAAGTTTCTGGAATTGTAATAACTCTTCCTGCATTGCTTCCACCTAGGCGTCATCCAAAAGAGCATCCTTGTAAGTCCGCGGCTCGACCTGCGAAACATAACAAGCAAATGACCAGTCATTTTGAAAACCAGATTTCTGAATTTTGGCATATAAAGCAAGATTGCCAATGTTTTCTGGTGCTTGAGCATTCTTCAGCTGTCCTCTTGTCATCACACTGCTACCAGGATCACCAATAACTTGTTCAAGCGGGTGTATCTGATGTATCCGAGATTCCGGATAATCAGGTACTTGTACTCCCGTCTGAGTTGTCAAATTCTCTGTAGAATCTAGATCATTACCCACATTCGATGTTGAAGCATCAGTAGTAGATGGGTTCACTGATGGTGTCACTGTAGCATTGTCCAAAATAGCTTCACTTGTTGCATCATCGTCTTCGTATTCTGATTCGGATGAATTAAGCGATGTAGAAGCTTCTTGGAACACCTCTTCTTCCAATACAGGAGCAGTGGCATCATTAGAAGCTGCTTGGGGGTTTACCGTGATCGGACGCACTAACGGTGAAGTTACGGCGTTTTCGACCTCGTAGTATAATCGAAGTACAGCTTCTTCAACCAAGCTATCTAGATTGAATGATTCAAAGAAATCTTTGTAATCAAACATCCAATCTGGTCCTCCACCTTGTACATTTTGTGTATATCTTTGAACTTCGACATTAGCCCACTCCTCGACTTTTCTAGTTCTTTTATTGAATACCCGTTTTAATGGGGTTGCATATCCAACAAAATAACCTTCTTCAGCCTTTGGTGCAAACTTTTCCGAAGGATTCAACATTGTACATGGGGCACCAAATGGTTCTAGATACTCAAGATTCGGCTTGCGACGGTTCAACAGCTCATAAGAAGTCTTGCCAAACTTCTTCACTGTCAAAACACGGTTAAGAGTATAACATGCCGCGTAAATAGCTTCGTTCCAGAACATGACTGGAAGATTTGAATCCGCAAGCATAGTTCTCGCCGTCTCTATAAGAGTCCTGTTCTTTCTCTCTGCGACACCGTTCTGCTGGGGTGTGTACGGAGCACTATATTCATGATGAATTCCTTTGTTTGCAAAAAGATCCTCCATCTGAGCATTTTTAAACTCCGTCCCATTGTCACTCCGGATTCTTTTGATCTTCAGACCATATAAATTCTCCAGACGTGTAAACAGAACCTTCAAGTTGTCAAAAGTGTCGCTTTTCTGATGCAAACACATTACCCATGAAAATCTAGAATAATCATCAGTCACCACAAGACAATATAACTCTCCGGCATGACTTTTACGTCTGACTGGACCGAATAAATCCATATGCAAACGTTCTAGTGGCAGCTCAACAGAATTAACTTTCTTTGGTCTATGGGATTGTTTGTGCTGCTTGCCCTTCTTGCAACTGATACACTTGTCATTCAGATGGAAGTGTTTGACATTAACTCCCGTGACAAGTTCATTCTTCACAAGCTGATTCATCTTTCTCAAATGGATGTGTCCCATTCTTCTATGCCACATAATGGATTCTTTTTCTGTAGCTTTGGAAAGGAAACACGTGACTTGGCCATGGGTGGTCATTGCTTTAGACATGTCGAGAATATACAAGTTGTTAACTCTCGGTGCCTTCAGCATCACCCACTCTTTTGGTAACTCAAAACCAGGTTTCAAGATATAACAGGATTTGTCATCAAAATACACTGAAAATTGTTTATCACAAATCTGACTAACACTGAGCAAATTATAATCTATTTGTTTCACATAAGAAATCCGCTCAAATGTTACGACCCCATTGCTTACACTTCCCTCCATAGTAATGTAGCCTCCCTTATTTCCAGCAAATGCCACATAACCTCCGTTAATGTTTTTGATGTCAAAGAGTAGCGCGAGGTCCCCTGTCATGTGACCAGAAGCTCCACTGTCAACAATCCATAGACTGCTAACAGGGCCAGCTGGAGCTCCCTGCACATTTAAAGTAGATCAATTAGTTCTTTCGGGGGACCCAAGCCTGGTTGGTCTTGGGTCTTTGAACAGGTTGTTTCAAAGAGTCTTTTGAATCACAAACAACTTGAGTTACTTCAACCCCTTTCTCCTTACTAACAACTTTCTCTTTCTCATTCTTCTTGCTTTGTGAAGTAGAAGCTCCTTCAGATTCCTTAGATGACCAAGATTGCTCAGATCTTTTCAAGATCCGAATCTGAGATTTTGAAGTCTCAGTCGGTTTCTTTACTTCTTCCTTTAAAGCAACCTTCTTGGTTACCTTCTCTGATTTAACAGAGACAGGTCCAACTGATTGTGTACCATTAAGTTTAGAATTAACCTTTTTGGTATCAGCAGTTGAGTTCATCTGAGGTTTCTTACTAGATTTATCAGTGATCTTCCGGTTGTGCTTATCATACGTCATCGGCCGATTTTCCCCCTTGTTGTAAAAATTGTTTTGATTATAAAAATGTTGTTGGGAAAAATGCCGCCTCTGTTGATAGCCATAATTGTCAACCGGATACCCATGATATTGCCTCATTTCCACCTCGTGCCTTTTGTGTCGTACGTATGGGCAGGCGGCAAGTAAATGTCCCCGTTCTCCACACTTATAACACGCACGGTATTCCTCGTAGTTTTCCTTGATCGGCGACTTGGAAAAACTAGCAATGGGATATCGATCGACCATGCATTGTTTCCTTAAACTCTCAGGAGCTGGATCCTTCGAGTAAGTCGGTTCAATAAAACTATTTTCTTTGTGCACAGGCAAAACAAACTGTGTGACATTGACCTTTGCATCCTTTTCCGAATAAATTTTGTCTAAAATCTCTTGAGGAATGTCGTTGGTCCTTTCAGATTTTGGGAACCAAATCGTACTTTCCTGCCAGATCTTTTCGATTTTTGTGTAATTGACAAACTTAATCGGAAACTCATCATCAGACAAAATCTTATCGGAGCCTTGCATCCGATAGAAGATTTTGACAGGTTTATCACACACTTCATTGCTCACATTATTATTTTTCTCATATTTTAAATCATTTTTCTTCTCAACCGGTTTTACAATATTTTTCTCAGTTTTAATTTCAACTTTCTTTTTAACCTTTTCCTTTTCAAAACTTTTACCAACAAATTTATCATTTTTCTTACTCTCATGTTTGCGATGAGCATTTGCCATTGGATGGATTATCTGAGACGGTGAGACTGGCTCAGTAGTGATTATATGATTTTCATCAGGGATATCACTATCACTTTCAACCGTCTCAGATGATTCATCTTCTTCATCTGAATCATCCGTAGCGACCACACCCTCTGTATTTCCCAATACTGGTCTCACATCAGAATATGGATCCCCGACACTGGAAGTGTTAGGTTCATTTTCTGGTGTGGGATCAGGATGAATTAAAGTCTCCGGTGGTATTGCATGTAAAGTGTGATTCTCAAACAATACCGGAGATGGAACTGACTTATAGTTTGCACTATTTGTCTGGGAGGGTTCTTCAATGATATGATCAACTACGTATGCAATATGCTTGTAACTTTCTAGTTTCTTGTTAACTTTTTCCGCAAAGCACTTGATGGTTGCCATTTCTAATTTAGTGTTTTCCATTTCATTTATGTAATTATTAATGGCAAGTTGTTTAATAGATAATGTCTTTTTCAATTCTGACACATCCTTTTTATAACCATCAAGAACTTTGTTGAAATCTTTTAAGTCCTTTTGATAAATCTGACAATTGATTTTTGCACTCTCAAGTTGAACCTTGAGAAGCTTATTTTCATCAGTCAGTTTTTCAAAATCAGCACACTTATCACATTTAACACAAGATTGAGTTTCAGAACTTACCGGTTTAGGAGGTTCTGTCATGGCCATTAGAGCAAAATGAGCTTCCTTTCCTGCAAAAAATTTGGAGTAGTCAATCTTGGTGCATGCATCATCCACCATACATGACTTGCGAGTCATCAGGAAGTCAGCTTCAGCTAGCAATTGGTCAATATCATCATCTAGTGAATTCACACTAGTCTCTGAGTCAGATTCGCTCTCCATATCCGAGTACGCTGAGTCATATTGATCTCCAACATCGGTGACAGAATCAAGAATCATTCCCGATCTCTTGTCATCACCTTTAACAATCACATCATCATTCACTTCTTCAATCTTCAACTCTGACACTTTTTCAATCACAACCTCTTCTTCAACTTCCTCATTCTCATCCAACTTCATCTGCTGTGCCATACATGCAACATTCCCAGCAGTGATTTCCTCTACCCCCAATTGCATACCAGTCCAGTCAAAACCTTCATCCTTTTGAATAACAAGAGCTTGGTTTTGAGTATCAGTTTGGTTTTGGTTTTGTGTGTTGGGTGTAGAAATAGGAACAATAGTTCGGTTTGGATTTTGTTGAGGTTGATTTTGTGCTGTGGATTGTCTGGTGTTGTTGTTTTGTTGACGGTTCTGGTAAGTGTTTTGATTTTGTGGTTGAAAGCTTGATATGTTTGGATTGTTGTAAGACACTTGATTCTGGTTTTGGTTTTGTCGGTTTTGGTATGAAGAATTGAAAGGATTTCGGTTACCTTGTTGTGCTGGTTGTGTGCACTCCCTTTTAAAATGTCCCTTTTCACCACAGTTAAAGCAAGTAACCTTTGCTTTGTTGAATCCATATGTGGTATTGGGAGAGGTTGAGAGATCAGTCCTGCCAGTCTTCTGAATGAAATCAGTGGCTCTCCTCATAATGCTTGCAAAAGCCCACTGAATGTCCATCAACTCCATTTCCTCTTTATCGATTTGAGCATAGTCTTCATTGGTAAGATTATTGTTACCAATCTGACTTGCTACCAAACCGTTGTAAGAAGCAACCATGGCAGATACTAGAGCAACATGCTGTTGAGCAATTTCAACAGTCACATTGTTAAGGTTTGATGTCTCTAACACAATCGGATTTAGACTTGATTGTGCTTGAGTGATCTGCATCTGGTTCACTTGAGGAGGATATTGTTGTTGTTGCTGTTGACTTGATGTATAGCATGCGGCTTGTTGTAATGGTGAAAATGGTGGAATAAAGTTTTGTGATTGATATGGTTGTTGTGGATATGATGGTGTGTAAGATGAAGTTTGAGCAAGGTAATTAATGGGTGCTTTTGTTGGTTCAACAATATTAGACACACATGCTATGTGAGGTGCAACAGTAGATGTAGTGCTTGAAGCAGAAAGAGAGTTAGATGTTCCACTCACATATAAATCAGGATTCTGTGGAATCTGAGCTCTCTTAGCTTTTCTCTTTTCCTCCATCTCTTTGTTTTCCAGCTTTTGGATAAACTCATTAATGGTCCAATACTGGTAAGCATCCTTCTCCTTCAACACTTCAATATGTTGATTCCAATAGGGTGGTAATGCATCAGCAAATTTATCAACTAATTCCGTCATTGGAATGCTGATTTCATAGCTCGACAATTCGGTGAGCAAATGGCAGTACCTTGGAACCAACTCTTTTAGGGTCTCATTACCCATATAACTGAAGTTTTCAAACTCCTTTCGAAGCTCCTCCATCCTAAGCTTCCTGGTCTTCTCATTTCCATCATGACGATTTCTCAGCACATCCCAAAGTTGTTTGGATGTAGTGCACGATCCAAACTGATGTAATAGATCAGTGTTGATCGCCTGAGATAGCTGAGAAAATGCTTTCTTTTCTATAGCAAACCTTTTCTTCTCGTCATCCGCCAAATTCTCCAAAGGGATTGGTTCTCCAGTATTCTCTATAATGGGAGCAACGTAACCCTTCACAATCATTTGCCATGCTTCTGCTCCTTCAAGTCCTTGTCCCTCAACGTGAATCTTAAACTTCGTCTTCCAAGTGTTATACTCTTTCATGTCCATTAACTTTGGTGGACGATTGCCGCTTCCAGAAGATAGATCATGAATAAGAGTAGAAATAGCGTTGGTCGTCTGGGAATGGACTGCTGCTACGGCGACTCCCCAATAGTTATCAATCGGTTGTGGTACTGATTGAACAGCTTGTTGTGGTGCCGAACTAGTCATAGCCATATAATTGATCGGCTGTGATGGTTGACTAGTCTTTTGTGCCGCTACTGTCCATGGATCTTGGACTTGTTGTTGTTGTGGTGCTTGAGTAGGTCTAGGGGTTGTTGGAAAGTTCCACATTGTATCCTGCAAACAATCAAACAAACAAACACGAAACGATTAAAATTTTTCCAAAAACAGAAAGCTCCTTCGTATGAACGGAGGTGCGAATGAGAAAAATCTTCTCTTTCGACCAAATAATCTGATACGAATGTGGAAAAACAAATATCAAATCTCCTTCGACCGCTTAAATCTTCCTTCGACCGTTCTACTAATCTCCTTCGACCGAACGATTATACGAATGAGACACAATAGTGCGAATGAAAAATATAAGCAATCAAAGTTCACTTTCGACCACTAAAATCACTCTTTCGACCACAAAAACACTCGTTCGACCTAATACACTCCCACTTTCGACCGAATTCTCTCGTTCGACCCCAGTGATTTCAAAAACGGTTATTCTTTGAAAATCAGTTATATTTGATCATGTTTATCAAAAGTTGATGGAATTTGATGATCTTAATCAGGTTTTGAATCGGATGAAATTTGAAACAACTTTAATAAAGTGAATTATCCAATTCAAACTCGAAATCAAGGTGAAATCAATCAAAAACACATCATTTCAGTTTGTTCACTTAAAACAGAAAATTTTTGATCAAATTTGGGTCAAAATCAACTGAGAAACTATCAATTTGTGGTTGTTTGATTCAGAATGGCTCTGATACCACTTTGTATGCGCGTGAAAGGATCGATAAGCTACAAAGACAATCAAACAATTTAGTTTTGGGTGCGGAATCCCCAAAACCAGCACAAAATGATAACTAATCAGATAAACACACACAAATCATCATTTTCAAACGTTTTCATTAATAATCAAACTTGAATACACGTAGAAAAGTGATTACAATCAAGGATTAGACGCAAAACAAGTTTATAAAAAGTTACAGAGAGAATTCAGAAAGTGGCGGGAAATAAATGACTCAAAGTTAACTACAAAAACTGAGTTTGCCTATTTATAGACTGCACATTCGCCCACTTTGTTCATGCGAATGTGCAGGTTCGCCCATTGTGAACGGTCGAACCAAACTTCATAATAAACAGTCTTCATTCGCCCAAAATTCTTCCTTCGCACCTTTGAAAACTCTCCTTCGCACCATCCAAAACCTTCCTTCGCACCAACGACAGAAAACAAAAACATATGATTTATCCAATCCAAAGCATTAGTCGCACATATGCACCTACATTTTCTAAGTTAAATGTTTAACGATTTTTGTTTTTAAAAGTTTATACGGAATATCAAGACTTTTAGTTAAAAACTTATAAAAACGCAAAGTTATTAAGTCTTTGGATAATTAAAGATTTAAGGTTGGTAGTATAAAAGATTAAGTTAAAAAAAAAAAAAAACTAAGTTAGTTTTCTTAAGTTTAAAAAGGAAAAAAACTAACTAAATTGTATTATAATTAACTAAGTTAAAAGGGAGGGACCAAAACTGCCAATAATCAAACTTTTAAAAAAATTGTCTTCCCTCTCCCCTGGATCCCGTATTTCCGGCGAGTAGGTTCCGGCGACCGGAATAAATTTCCGGCAACACTTAAACACGATTTCAAGGCCTTTTCAACTCGTTTTTAATGGCACTTCGGTTTTCTCCATCAATACATAACTAATTACAAGCTTGATGATGAGCATTAACGCGTTTAAATGAAAGATTAATCACACCTTGCGTTTGTAACCGACCGGAATTTAAGAAGCTCTAGGAAACGCTATTTTACTCGACCTCTATATAAATTGATGTTACCATCTTGTTTCTGCATCACAACACATCATAAACCCACAAAAAAACTAAACAAAACACGTCCAGAAACCTATCAAATCGGGGCAAGGTGTTCGGCCCTTGCTTTTCATTTTCAAGTATCTAAACGTTGTTGTAAGTCTTATTTTTTCTTGCCGTTTCGTTATTCATGTTGTTCCGACCAAAACCCCCTTATTACTGATCACCAATCGTGTATCCTTATGATTATTGAAGTTGTGTATAGGGTTAGGGTTCTTAGGTCTTAATTTGGGGAAGAAGATGACTTGTATTAATAGGTTAAATATAATTATATCTGGATAAAATCAATAACTTGGTGGTTGGACTAGTGGTTATGCTGGTAATGTGCACAGGAAAGGGGACGGGTTCGATTCCCCTTGAACGCAAATTGTGGTTTTTTTTTGACTATTTCTTTTTTATTATTATTTTCTTAAAATATATATATTATATAGATTTTGAAATATTCATATTAAATCCATTCTTTACCCAAAAATTATGAAAATTTAGGTATAGCTTCTTGACATCATAAAGAACATTTCCACATTTTTATTTTCTGAAAAATGTTTTATTTTTATATTTTTATTGAATTAAATTGTTTTAATCATAAATAATTGATAAAAAATTCATTTTTAATGATTTTAATCTCAAACTTTTTGAGTAATTATTTCTAACCATTCTCAACTGAAATAAAAATTATTGGTCAAGAAAACATTTATTTTTATTAATTTTCCCATTTTTAATCATTTAAACATGATTTACTCTCATTAAATCAGTTTTAAAAATAAATAAGTTCATATAAATTATGAGAAAATTATTCTAATATGTTTACATCAGAAATCATCCATCTTCTATAAAATAAATATTTTTGGATCATGTATGGTATTATTAGTCTTATTTACGTTTAGTTAGACATAATAAAACATTTATTTATTTATACAATTTAAACATCTATTGTATAAATGTTTTTCTTATAAAATAGAAATACTCGTATGGTTTAATGTCTTAATTATTATTTTTATTTGTTTTGTTGAATCGTTGGGTAACAAAAAAAAAATATTTATTTATATATATTTATGGTTATCGTATTATTTTAATTTAGTTAATGTAACTAACTAAATTATCTTGTCTTGATTATTCAAACATATTGGTATCTAAATATTTAATCGGTAGTAATTATATTACCTAAATCATATTACAAACTTTGGTATATTATTATTTTTTTTTTAATATGCAACTTTTACATTTATTCGACTAATCATAAAATCTCTAATTCCCCAAATCGACTTAGCAAACCCTAATGCCTTAGACCCTAGTTACTTTAGACTCTTAGACTTTTCCTTATTAGTATTCTTACACATTATAGGTTGAATTCCTCGGAATTCTCATTACTTAGCTCACGATCACTTAAGTGGATTTTGATCGCTTTCGCTAACTGTGAGTATATCTTTCCCCTTTTTACTATTTTACATTTCGGGGTGACTCATGTACTTACTATCAAGTTTATATTTCCTTTTACTAAAATATCAATTCTTATGTGTGTTTGCTTGTGTTATTTTGTGCATCTATGACCTGTCAAATCATTAACCGCTGGGCGGCCTGGCATTTCAATGAATAGTACTATGGTTTATACCCTTGTGACTCTGTTGAGAGTCCTCGTCATTGCTATGTATTACATTACTACTAGCGCATACTATATATATCTGCTTTCTTCTCTTAGGGTTGATTTGACCCGGATTCCACTTATTACATCTTGCAAAATAACACACGAATTGCTAAAGTTTACCTTACTATATATAACAAACGGATGTACTCACCAATACATTATATGTGTTGACAAAATTGTTTTGTACATGTTTCAGGTGACGTTTGATGTTTCATGCTTTCACGCTTAGGCTGGACCTAGTGCTTAAATAAAAAGTTGAACATTTAATATTTATGTTTGAGAATTCTATTAAGACTCTTTGTATTTCGTTTTGAATGATGGAAGTTATTTGCTATTAATATTTACAATTTAGTCCATGTGCTATTGAACAATCGTCACTACGTGACACCTCGATGTTTCCGCCATCGGTTGGGGTGTTACAATTATTGAGTCCGGCGATAGTGATACATGGTATTTATGCCTTGAAGACCCAAGTTCCAGTATTGCACACCTTAAGTTAGGCAATAGAATTTTCTTAGAATTTCCCCAAAAAAAAAAATGGCTTAGGCATGTGTAGCCTAAGTGTTTACAAGGATTACATGTAACAGAAACGTAATTGTGCCGTGTTCCAAGAGCGCGGGATAGGCGTGCCATCAATTTTTTCTAGCGCGTATGCGCCTTTGCCCAGAATTTCTTGTATTTTGTAGGGTCCCTCCCATGTTGGGGCAAGTTTGCCTTGCTTTTCTGTGTTTGAAGCGCTATTGTTTCTGAGAACATAATCTCCAATGTTAAAGTTATGTAGCTTAACTCTTTGATTGTAGTAGCGCTCCAGCTGACTTTTGTATCTGGCCTCTTTGATGGCGGCGAGCTCCCGTCGTTCTTCAAGTAAGTCGAGGTTTAGCCGCAGCTCTTTGTCATTTTGCCCTTTTTCCGCCATGAGTACTCTTGCGGAGGGGCATCCTATTTCGGCGGGAATGACGGCCTCGGAGCCATAGGTTAGGCTGAAGGGGGTTTCGCCATTGCTTGTTTTGGTGAGTATGCGATTCGCCCATAGGACGTGCGGAAGTTCGTCCACCCATCCTGTTCGTTTCGTCCCCAACCGCTTTTTGATACCTTCGATGATGCTTCGATTTGCTCTTTCGACTTGGCCATTCCCTTGGGGGTGAGCTACTAAGGTGAAGATCTGCTGGACGCCCATTTGCGCCAACCATTGTTGCAAGTGTTGGTCGGTGAATTGGGTTCCATTGTCGCTTACAATTTGATATGGCAAGCCGAACCTGCATTTGATAAATTCCCATATGAACTTTTTGGTGTGTGCGCCGTCAATTTTTGCTAGTGGCTTTGCTTCGATCCATTTTGTGAAATAGTCAATTGCCACTATTAAGAACTTAACGTTTCCTGGTGCCGTGGGAAATGGGCCAACAAGGTCTATTGCCCATTTCTGGAACGGCCATGCCGCTGTGACGGGAATTAAGTCGTTTTTAGGGCGCAGGGTGTTTGGCGCGTGGCGCTGGCATGAATCGCACTTGCGCAGTTCAGCCACTGCGTCTGGGTGCATGCCTGGCCAATAATAGCCTGCATTCATTAGCTTGGCCACCACCATTCTAGGTCCTGCATGTCGTCCGCATGTACCTTCGTGGATGTCTCGGATGAGGAAAGAGGCGTCCTCTTTGTCGACGCATCGCAGTAGTGGACCCAGGTATGATCGTCGATAGAGGATTCCATCCGTTAATTGATAGTGCAAGGCTTTGTGCTGAAGTTTTTGTGCTTCCGCTTTGTTATCGGGTAACGTTCCGGATGTGAAGTAAGCCTTCAGCGGTGCCATCCAAGAGGTGTTTCCTGTTTGGATGACGTTGACTTGCCTTGTAGGGACTGATGGGGTTTCTTGTAGTTCGACCCGGACATTTTTGGCCATGTGCTCAAAGACTGTGGAAGCCATCTTGCTTAGCGCGTCGGCGGGTTTGTTTTCGCTTCGGTTGATGTGGATGACTGTGCAAGAAGCGAATTTGCGTATGAGTAGTTTGGCCTGCTGCAAGTATAATGCCATCGTGGCGTCCCTTGCGTCATATGTGCCATTTATATGTCCGGCTACTAGAAGTGAATCGACATGCGCTTCGATGTGGGAGGCTCCCATTTGGTGTGCGATGCGTAGTCCTGCTAGTAGCGCTTCATATTCCGCCTCATTGTTTGTTGCGGCGAAATCTAATCGAATGGCATACGTGTATTCTTTTTTGTTTGGGCTGATTAGCCGCAACCCTGCGCCGGCGCCATCGGAGTTGTATGCGCCGTCGGTGTAAAGCTTCCAGCTTTCGTTTTCCGACGTTAGTGGTGCAGGGTCTTGCTCTGCTAGACACTCCGCGATTTTGTCTGTTGGGATTTCGGTGGCGAAATCTGCGAGTACCTGTCCCTTAATGGCGGGTCTCGGTTTGTAGTTGATAGTGTGTTCGCCGAGTTCGATTGCCCATTTTGCTAGGCGTCCTGAGGTTTCTGGCTTGCGTAAAACGTCGCTGATCCTGTAGTCTGTTAGGACGTTTATTGGATGGCCGTGAAAATACCTGTGCAATCTGCGCGAAGCGTGGATGAGGGCTAGCACTAATTTTTCCATGGTGGAGTATCTAGTCTCTGCATCTAGTAGGGTTCTACTGATGTAGTAGATGGGTGTTTGAACGGTTTTCCGATCTACTAAGAGTACCGCGCCGATTGCCCGCTCTGTTACAGAGAGGTACAGGGTTAGCGGCTCTTTAGGTAATGGTGCTGTGAGAGTAGGTAAATTGATAAGACATTCTTTCATTTCTTGAAAAGCTTTTTCCGCCTTAGGGGTCCAGCGGAAATTACTTTTTTTAAGACAATTTTTTAGAGTGTCTACAAATGGAAAAGACTTGGAAGCATAATTTGAAAGGAAACGATTGAGGGCGACTAGGCGCCCCATTAGGGTTTGGACTTCCTTGATGGATGTTGGTGAAGGCATTCTTTCGATGGCGAGGACCTTGTCTGGGTTTGCGCGGAAACCGTCCCGCGTGACTATAACGCCTAGGAACTTTCCTTCTTCCATGCCGAAGGAACATTTGCTGGGGTTGAGCTTCATGCGTACCTTTCGCAGTTGATTAAATGTCTTTTGGATGTCTTCCAGCATGTTGGCTTCGTCTTTGCTTTTGATGACGAGGTCATCAACGTATACCTCCAAGCGTACCCCTATCTCGTGGATGAAAGCGCTGTCCATGAGGCGTTGGTATGTAGCTCCCGCGTTCTTTAGACCGAAGGGCATTTTTTTGTAACAGAAGATGCCTGTGTCGGTGCGGAAGGCTGTTTTGTCTTCATCTTCCTTCGCCATTTGGATCTGGTGGTAGCCTTTATAGGCGTCGAGGAAGCATTTGAAGCGGAATGGCGCTAGGGAGTCTACCTTTAGGTCGATTTCTGGGAGAGGGTAGCAGTCCTTTGGACAGGCTTTGTTTAGGTCTTTGTAGTCGACGCACATGCGCCATCCGCCTGTCGCCTTTCCTACCATGACCGGGTTGGCTACCCAGGTTTGGTAGCGTATTGGGCGGATAATGCCTGCGTGTAGTAGCTCGTTGACCTGTTCGTTCATCGCCTTTGTTTTCTCCGGCCCCATTTTGCGCATCTTTTGGGCGACTGGCTCCACTGATCTGTACGTGTTGAGTTTGTGTTCCGCGATTTCTCGTGGAACGCCGATCATGTCAGATGGTTGCCAGGCGAATATGTCTATGTTTTTGACTAATAGTTGCTTAAGGTGCGCTCGTATGGTGTTGGAGATTTCATGGCCGATGATGACCGTTTGGTCCGGAAATTTAGGGTTTAGAACCCAGTTTTCCGGTTCCGATCGGGTTTGTGTTGTTTGAGGTTTTGCGACATCGATCGCGTGGCATTGCTTGTTGCCGCGGATTATTGCAACGCCGGTTCGGGTCGGGAAGCCCACCATTTGGTGTGGGGTGGAGGCGTTGGCATTGAATTTTGCCAGGCCTTCCCGCCCTAGTAGCACATCGTGCCGGGATGTTGCTGGTAGGACCATGAAGTCACATATTTCTGTGCGTTCATGAGTGCCATCCGTCAAGGTGACTGGGAAGCTGATTATGCCGCGCGGCATGATGACTTCGTCAATAAAGCCCGAGATTGGTGCGTTGACTGGGATGAGGCGGGCTTTGTCATCGGCGTCCAGTTGTTGGAAACACTGATCGTAGATGATGTCAGTGCTGCTTCCGCCGTCTAGAAACATGGATTGAGTTCTATAGTGTCCAACGACACCGGTGACGATTAATGGCGCAGTTGCGGAGGGTCCGCCTCGTACCCGGGGGAGGAGGACATTCACCTCTTTCCAGGAGTCGTTTACTTCTCTCGAGCGCTTTCCTTTATTTTGGCGTTTTCCCGCGTCGGAGATCATGTTGCAATGATGATGCGGGGTATGCCTGATGTAACTTGTTTGTAGATTCCGGATTGGTTTCTTTCCGGGCTCTTCATTCTTGTCGTCTTGGTTGTTGCGCCCGCCTCTGTTAACGTTTTTGACAAGATGACCGAGTTGGCCTGTCTTTAGTGCCGCCTCTATTTCTAACTTTAGGCTGTAGCGGTTGTCCGTCAGGTGGCCATAATCGTTATGGTATTCGCAGTATTTGGTGTGGTCCACGTTCTTTCGTTTGCCCAACACTTTAGGCTCCCTGAAAGTGACCTGCTCTGTCTTGAGTACTTGTGACGGAGTTTTGGTTAATGGCGTCCAGTCGGTGGTCTTCTTGGATTGGGCTTTGTGGTCCCTTGATTGTTTGTTTGTGATCGTCTGGCGGGCGTCATTGGAGGGCGAGTATTTGCCTTCGTCTGTTGGTCCTGAAATGCGCGACCACACGGATTGCTTGCCCTTGTTTCTGTTAGAGTTGTTGGTTTGGTTATATCCGCGCTGTTGTTTGATGGAGCGCTCCGAGGATGCATATATTTTTGAAGCCTTGATGACTTCTTCCCAAGAATCGGGGACTCCTGTTTTCCCGGATAGGGTTTTCATCAGATCCTCGCTGCGTACTCCGTGGATGAAGCCTGCGCGGGTTAGTTCTTCTCCGCAACCGATTTGCAGCGCCTCTTTGTTGTAGCGCACGATGTAGTCGTCTATTGATTCGTTGTCTGTGCGTTGGCAAAGGAGGATGTGGGCCTTATCTCGTTTATGCCGCCTGAGATGGGAGAAGTGATCTTTGAATTTTTGGATGAGGTCATCAAAGTCTAAGATGCCCCCAATGGGGAGGTTGTCGAACCAAACTCTGGCTGCGCCGGTAAGGGTTTGTGCAAACAGGTGACACCAAACCTGTACAGGCCAGAGGACTGTGTTTTCGGCGCACTCGAAATCATGCAGATGATCTGTGGGGTCTCGCAGGCCATCGTATCTGCCGATGCTGCTGGGGAGTTTTGCTTGTTTTTCTATAGGTGCGGTGGCTATTCGTTGACAGAATTTTGAACTTAAGGCGAACGACTTAGGCCTGTACGGTCTGTTTAAGTCGTCGTCTTCTTTGTGGTGTGATGTCGCCGAGTGAGTTTTTGCTAGCTTCCGCTTTTTGGCCCTTGAGGCTGTTGCGTCTGAATCGCTGGTGGGTTGGTAGCCGTCGGATTCCGACGCAGAGTCTACTAGGTCCTGGTCGCGTGTGTTCTTACTGCGACCTACACCCTGAGACTTTGGGCGTGTGGTTTGTTTTTCCTTCCCCTTCCGGCTATGTTTGGCGGAGGGGGAAGCCTTACCTTTAGACTTACTGGTTTGGATTTTTGCCAGCATATTCTGGTAGATCTTGGTGTTTTTGAGTTGTTTTCTAAAGAGCCACTCGTCGGGGTCCATGGGTGTGTCGGGTGCGTCCGATTCGGAGGATTCTGAGGCCGAAACCGCACGGGGCGGTGTTTCCTCCCTTGTGGTTGCTAGTTGCGTGTCCTTGTTCGGAGTTTGGAGCGTTGCCGCTCTGAACAACCGTAGAGGGGGTTGCTCCCTTGCTTCCGACGGGGGTTAGATCAGCCATTGTGTGAATTAAGGATGTGGTTTTGAAAGTTTTGGGGATCTTTCAGCCGGTACGGATGGCGCCAATGAAGAAACAACGAGTATAATGGGTGGTAAATGGCAGGGTAATATATGGGGTAACGACTCGTGTTCGCAGCAGGGTATAATCCTTAGCTCACAACGATGGTTGGTCTATGGTTGTGCACACAAATGGCGAGCAATCATATGCAATAGACAAGGGTATAAGTGGTTCGATCTTGTAAGATCTACGTCCACTGTAAAAGGTGATCTTTATTGATGAATAATATGAATAACAATACAAGTGGAGATACAAGTGTGTTAGTTCTTATTGGCTGGTTTTCAACGTGCATAGAAAGGAGGTCAAGTCCTCCTTTTATAGGAGATGTATGGGCCAAGGGTCGTCTAGCCCATTCATCGTTGATGGGCCGGGCTTTGAGGATCGGGCCGGCCGGTTAGTAGGCCCACCTAGTTGGATTCTAACCTTTAGTTAGATAAAGTGATCCAAGTTGAGGAGGGCTTCTTTCGATTGGACCACGTGTCGCCTCGTGGTTGGCTGGCCGGGAGGTGCTTTGTCCTCCATACACGTGGCGTGTTGTGGATGGTCGGCAGGGGTGTCAGTTGTCAGGCGGCTGACCACTTGGCAGCTGACACCTGACGAGAGGAAGCCAGTTGGGTTCCAAGGGGGATGTTTCTCGGGTGCCGCCAACTGGTGCCTCCGCGCCTTTGGCGCTGCTGTGTCTTTGGAGTAATATTCCCGGCGGGGAGTAGGGTGCGCCTAAAAGCGGTACCCTACCCCTTCAAGTATAATAGGATAATTTGAGATTATCACCTTATGCTTCATTAATTAGAAGACTGATGTAACTTTAAGTCTATGCTTGTTTATGATATTGTTTGTATTGCTTGATACTAGACTTGTCTAGATTGATGAAAAGCATCTAATGGAACATTACAATATCTTTAAGAAACAAGAGACTATAATCTAAAGAAGAAGTGAGAACCTAAAGTGATTGACTACTCTTACTCTAACTTTGTTATATTCAAAGGAAATCAAGTGTCAATTTCGGGGTATATCATAATGTCAGCGGACATAACTATCTCATGAAGGAGTCATAAGGAACTGTAACAACAACCTAAGTTATCATGACATAATGTGTTGCTGATCACAACAGAATGGTCATTAAATGTTGTTGGTAAATTTATCATATAATGCTAATTGATATGCACATGGTTATCTTACAGATTACAGATCAAATGCATGTAGGGTCATGCATACAAACTGGAGAAGATATAGAAACGTTGGCTAATGTTGTAGTGAGCACTACCAAACTTATTAAAATCTTTTTATTATATAGTTATTTTTTTTTACCATGTTGAATCTTTGGAGTACTTGGTTATTTATATACTTCTAAAAAGCAAAGCTTTTATGCAATAGGGTATTGTAAGGTGTGCTTTAAGGGTTGTACTTACTTTGGTTTGTTGTGAGTTATGCAACAAGGGTTGTACCTCACCCCACACCATGCCTTCACCTTACCATCATCTTCTTATCTTTTCTTTCAAGAGTTCATCTGACCTGCTTCTCTGATCTCTCTCTTTCTCTCTGCAAAGACAACCCAAAATTAAGTGTTCCATCTTTAAGATATGCAAGCGATAACTCTGGTCCTGGTCGATTAGGGTTTCCGACTCCATGGTGTTGCAGGTCCTCATTATTAGCAGATCTGATGAAGCCTAGGGTTCTAATTGGTAGTTATCGGCAACATGGATTAGGGTTTCATGTTGTATCTTCCTGTTATCTTATTGAAAGATGTGTTTATTGAGCAATTAAGACCAACTTCTTTTGTTTGTTTCACTTTCACATATGTATTCATCATAGTTTTTGGATTCACCGAATTTTTTATCAGTTTTGTTTTAATAGGTATATGTCGGAAGTTGTCCAATGGAGGACACCGATTTGATTTTAAAGGGTTCACATGTTTTGAGCTTTGCCTTTTTTTTTTTTGCTAGGTTTGTGATATATGTGCCTAAATTTTGCAGCTATGTAGGTTTATTTTTGATTGGGTTCCATTTTTGTTTGTTTCTGCTTCTGTACTGAAACGTTGTTATAGTGTTTGTAAGCTTTATTAAGTATATCGATTGTATGCTTGCTAGGTGTTTGATAACATGTTTGACTTATGCTTTGCTCAACATTTGATTCATATGAGTGCATATTATTGGTTACTAACTAATACTAGCTGTTAGAATCAGTTTATTGATTTTTACGATATGCATATTGGGAGCACAAGTGAATGTTTTATTCCATGAAAGTTGGTGACTAGAAGTAATACTAATTACCTTAACTGTAAAGTAACATGAGTCATGTTGAGATTGTACATGCATAATCTGAAGTGTCAAAGCTGGCCTCATGCTCTCCATTGCAATAAATGAACTAATTTTTTTTACCAAAAAAAAAAAAAATAAATAAAATAAATGAACTAAATTATTTATCAAACTAATTTTGTCCATGTTTTATACTATACTTGAAATGCTTTCTTAGCTGTAGAGTGTAGATTACTTGATGTGTATCAATGTCACTCTTTTCTCTGTTCTTTGCTCAACAAAGAACCTTCCACTTCATGGTTTTGTTTTGCTATGTATGTAATTTGACATCATTATGATGTTTATTGCAGCTTTAAAAGCTTGGTTGGTATGACAGCTTAAGGCATGGTGTTCTGTTGTGAGGTAATGACAGCTTTCGAGCTTTCTGTGGCGATGACCTGCGTCGATGTTGCTGCTACCGGCGGTTTGTGAATTTCTTTGGCGTGAATTTGTTGTTAAACTTATTTATAGATTCGTTGATTGTTTCGTTCAATTTGTGTTTATTATAATCATGTTTTCGCTGTTGATGGCTAGCGGTTTCAGAATTGTGTAACACTTGGTTTCGCGTATTTCTCAGGTGCAGGTTCTGGTGTTAGGCGTTGGCGCGTTGCAACTACTGTTGGCTTATCAAGGTATTTGTTTGCTGTTGTATGTAGGTTCAGTGTCTTATGTGGGTATTTAGCTGGTTATTAAACTATCAGCGTGTATGTATGCGACCAGTTTAGCCAATTCGTTGCAATCATCTTTGGTGTTTTTTACGCATTCATTCCTTATGATACGTCTTATTAGGCCATAACTTATGGATATAATGTTAGTAATAAGTCGTTCTGGGGTCTTGTCATGTAATATGTTTTTAACACGTTATCTTAGTTCTTAGTAAGATGTATCGAGTACTGTAAGAGCTATTTCTCTCTTACTAAGCGTTTCGAGTATCTGTGTTATTTGTATACCCTGTTTGTGTTTGCCTTATGATTGTTGCCATATCCATCTACCTCTTAACAAAAAATCCGTCACCAGATTGTCCCCGCCGCAACGCGCGGGGGGCGTAATCTAGTTAGATCTAATTTGAAAACCCCAAATTTTCATCAAAACACACTGAATTATATTTTCTCATTATATCAATTTTAAATGGTCAAAAGGTCATCAACATTTGGGCATGACACATATGATTTGAACGCATATAATTTAAGATATTCAAATGTGCTTTTGCTGCAAGACGTCAACTGAAGTGACCGAGAGACTCATGAAAGGGCGTATGGGTTAATTAATCTTGTATGGCTTTGGAATTATTATTGGATAAGTTGTGCTTTTGACTTCAAAACT
The DNA here is from genome assembly GCA_028751855.1 of Ambrosia trifida. NCBI lineage: Eukaryota > Viridiplantae > Streptophyta > Magnoliopsida > Asterales > Asteraceae > Ambrosia > Ambrosia trifida. The sequence continues at coordinate 11,932,073 of CM054131.1, forward strand.
TTGACTGCTTACAATTTATAGGAAGCCATGGAAGAGCCGAATCGTTGTCGCTCGCTGCATCCCTAAGCCACCAGGCATCCTTCAAAATCTCTCTTCCAATATAAAATTAATGGATAATGTAAAGGGAATTTGGAGCAAAAGCATCGCTTTTGATGTTTCTTGCTAATACATTCTGTGTTTTCGTTAAGAGTATTTGTTTGGACCTCCATTTGATTATTTTTTACCCAAATTGCTGAAAAAAAAAAACTATATTATTCTTCGGCAAACTAAGATATGACACGAACCCAATTTGTTGACTCCTAAATTAATGTATATAAATCTTTTAGAATAGCCCATCATGAGAAATCAAAATAAGATAGACACCCAAGTAGCATGGTCAATACACATTCGAGTTTGAGTCACGAGGTCTACTGTATGGCATATGTTGAAATCAACTGAAAACATAAAAGTCATAGTTGATGTCATGTTCATGTTGTGCATCCACCATACCATATATCACGAGATGATTAATAAACTAACAAAAACAATGCCACATTATAAATTGTCGTTCGCAACATCACGTGGGTTAGTTGAGACACCCGCTACAACATGCGTGCATTCCCACTAGTAATTTATTATATGTATAAGATCAAATTCCTAAACTTGGATACGAGGAAAAACGAAGGTCTTAAACCCAACTAAATAACTAATCCATTTATGTGTCACTGTGTCAGTATGTAATATAATACTACTTGGGCCGATAGATATGCCCCAAAAGAGCCTTCCATAAAAGGATATGGCCCAAAATAACACTAAAAGACATGACCCATGTGTATAACCTTAATAATATTGAATACCGACTTTTATGATATCGTTTTTATATATCTATATTTATATTTATATCTATATCTATACTGGTATAGGTTCTTGTACAAAGTACATTTTTCGTACAAAGTGTGAGAAGTCTATATAGTCATTGTGTTTTAAAGTTTGGCTATAATGTTTTTGATTCTTTTTGCATTGATTTATATAGAAAAGCACCAAACGTTACAATTTAAAACACAATCAAATGTATTCTAGACATTAAATTTAAAACACACTGATTACTATCTTCGTATGGTGTTTTAGATTGCATGTTGAGAATACATTAATTAGTGTTTTAAATTGTTAATTTTTGTGTTTTTCTATATAATATTATGCCAAAGGAACATAAAACATCATGCCTAAAATTTAAAGCACAATGCCTATATAGACTTCTCACACTTTGTACGAAAAATGCACTTTGTATTGGAACCTCACCCTATCTATACTACATTATAAAGGAGGAGGCATGGACAAATATGCTTAAATTGTCCAAAGTTAAGATGGCATACGAAGAGTTCCTTGCTTCACACCCAAGATGTCATGAAAATTCTTCCAATACTACCCCTATTTGCAAAAGCAACTTGTACATTTTTTGTGATATTGAATGAAATGGTTGAATGAATATTAATATTAATGTAGAAAAGCTCTGTGTTCCCGAGTTAACTTAACGAGGGAAAAGAAAGGAAATGAAAGGAAACAACAATTTGACTGTGTTCCCGAGATTCATTTAAGGAGGGAAAAGAAAGGAAAACAGAACATAATGTGTTCCCGAGTTTCATTTAAGGAGGGAAAAGAAAGGAAATGGAAGGAAAACTAGGCAAAATCTTTAAGTTTAGTTTTTCTTCCGATTTGGAAGGAAATGAAAGGAAAATACCTTTCCTTCGATTCTTTTCCTTTCCTTTCCCTCTTTAAGCTAACTCGGGAACACAGCGTAAAGGTTGCCTACACCTTGCTATTTATGTAAATCATTATTCCATGTTAAAGAAATTATTAATAAGGTTAAATACCTTTTATATAAAAGTTATCAATTTTTTCGAAGGATTTTGTTTTTGAAACAATATTCATAAAGTCATCTATTAAATTTTGAAAGCATCTTAAATTATTATATTATGAATCAAAACTTCAAGTTTTTTAAAGTCTGTGTTTATAAAATCACATATATTATTATATAGTAATTAGACTCAAGAAATAGAATGTTATTTGGGAATCAGATTCGAAATTTCGAATGAATCAAGTTTAGATTTTGTTCAATCATAATCATTTGGAACAACTGGTGTAGAAGTTGCTTTTAGAAATTTTGACGCAGTGGTGGGTGAGAAAACAGAAATACATGTGTTACATATTTATTATTATTATTATTATTATTATTATTATTATTATTATTATTATTATCTATATCTATACTACATTATAAAAAAGGAGGCATTGGTAAATATATCCAAAGTTAAGATAGTATACCAAGGATTTCTTTACAATTCTCTAAATTTTACCATTTTTCTTCCCTAAGTGCCCCTAGAAGATAATCACGCTACTTGTTTTTCCATTATGTTCATTCATGCGTTAAAGTGATTCTCCTCACAAGGGTTCCTCCTTTAATCGGTTACAAACTGTATATAGCTCAGGCAAGCAAAAAGTTTATAACACCCATTCATCAATATTATCAATCATAATCCTTTAATTTCACCAACAACAACTATCAAGTATCAGGAAGCGAAGTGCTATAATGAAACTCTGATGTGCGTCAAGAAATGGAATTTATGAAGCTATACTACATAATCATATTTTAGGTTTATATTAAAAATTAACTCCTTATCTTTACAAAAATCTGTTTTGCATTGCAGAAGATTGATGAGTGTGTTGGTGAAACAGAAGCAGATGTCGATAACCCTGTCCTCAAGGCTGAGCAAGATGCATATGTATCTATCGACGGTTGATTGTAACAAAGTTTTCTTGTAAATGGCACACTGAAAGCAAATATATTAAGGTTTATTTTGTAATTTCAATATCACACAAGTAAGCCTAATAAAACCTTTTTGGTTATTTCATATACATCGTTTTGCATTCAAAGACAATGGAATAAAGACAATATGTTTTTACACTTTTCCTACAACTTGGTGGGCTAACACGGCTACACTTGTGCATTGTTCAAAAAAATATATTTATCTTAACCGTCCCGCAACAACGCGCAGGTTTCCCGCTAGTTATCTTATTAAGGAGGAGTGATGGCCAATATAGTCAGTTTCATTTCCGTACAACTTAAGAAGCAATATTTACAACATATTTAAGCAAGAAATTTAAGGGTATTATGGGGATGTTAGTGACAATTAAGGAAACCTAATCGACTACAACCTGCATTTTCTTCAATTCGACATTCAAAGCCCATTCGATGGAATGCCTGTTTCAATACCCTTGTGTTTATGATGGGCAATGTTGGTTCCATATACCTAATCGCATCACAAATTCATGTTAGATTTTGCCTACTCTTTCATCTATCTATTGTTTATTATTCCATTGTTCATGACATTTCTTCAATTAGCCCTTCAATCTATCTAGAAAGTCCGAACTCCTTGGAAATCTCTATAACTTTTTGTAATTAGGTTCGTTTTTTATTTATATAACACCATCGGGGAGCCACCGGATCTGTAACACAATCTTTCACCAACCGAACCAACCACCACATCCACCATCGGACCATAACCAGACCCAGATCTGACCCGAACCAAAGACCTTAACCAAAACATATCGGGCCACAACAAACCGAACTAAAAACGACCAAATCGGCCTTGACTTACATGATCCTCAACTGAAACAACAACTGCCACCAACATCCACCCTCAATCGACAATCGAACCACCGCGTGCCCCAAACCCAAACAACACACCTCCGACTAGACCACCACTGTCTCCTGTTGCCCCCTTTTGAACAATCATCGGCCTCCACAACCCCCTTCCAGATCCACCATCGAAAACCAAACACCTTAGGCCACCACCGACCTGACCACCAACCATCGACCACCATAGCCTCATCCGAAACTATCTTGTAAAATTCCACAACCTTTACTGCCTTGAACCACCATAATCGAACACCGTAGCCCACCTTCGGGCCTATAAGACACGCAGCCACCACCAAAGATGGTGGTGTCGGCCGTTGCTGCCAAGCAGAGAAGGAGAGAGGGCCGAGTTGAGAGGAAGGGGTTAGAGAGAGAGGTTAGAGAGAGAGAGAGACGGGTTTAGAGAGAGAGTGGCTAGGGTTTCTTGTTGGCTGTTAAAATGAAGGAGGTAAAGAATATGATATTTTTATAGGTAGGGTTAGGTTAGGTGTAGTATACCTCGTATTCGAACCCGTTTAAATGTTGTAAGCCTCGGTTTTATTTTGGTTCAGTAATAAATTACAAAAGTTAGTCGGTTTTGTTCGTAACTAAAAATAACAATACACCGAACAAAAATATAAATATTTTCGTTGTCCGACGCGTGCTCTCCGAACACGCGTTTAAATCACATTATAAGACTCGATCACGTTAAAACGATATGTTAACTTCCGAAACTTAATAATTAATAATATTTATAATATATAAATACTTCAAATAATTAAAATCACATCGGTATTGATCGGAAGTTGCCGGTTGTCACATTTTCCCCCTGTTACAGAAATTTTGTCCTCAAAGTTTGAGGTATAAATGGCACGAGATAAGGTTTCAGAATCAACTGAATGCAAAGTGTAGACAATAACTTTATCAACAAATATTATTGACGCACCTCAAACGAAGCAACTAATGCACCAACCTTTTCATTACACACCGCAAGGTGTGTTTGGATTTAAGGCAATAACAAACAAGTTGATGAAAACGAGGCATGCCAATCAAGATCACTCATTATTCCAAGTCGATTGAATATTCACCGCAAGGTGCTGTATCAGTTCCCAACAATTTGTTTCAAGCAAAGTGTTGACTTTAAAGAAACTCATCGACGAAGTATCAAAAGATTCATTGCCCACAATGACCTGACACATCAAGACTAGAAAGCAAGCATTACGAAAAACGTAATGATAACAAATCATTAATGAAACAATTGTTCGCTGTGAAGCCCTACAATAGACCTTCACAAATTTAAAGAATCCGGACATACAACTGTTGACACGTGTACAAAATACATGTCTAATTATGTGAAAAGAATAAGGAATCAACAAAAAATAGATTCCTTTACGATTGAATGTTGAAGGCCACAAACACAAAATAAGAGAGATGTAAATCATACTCAAAAGATATAACTAGGTTCTACAATATGAACCTTAGAAGCTCAAGAAACAAGATCATCAAGATCTTAAACTGGTTTAAGAAAATCGAAGTCACAAATGACACGAACAGGGGAGAATCGGCAATCACGTCCGCAACAAGAAAAGAATGAATAACCCTTATCTCCTATTTATATATACAACAATATATAACAATCTAGATACCCTTACGATAGAATTTCTTAGAACTATCAAGTGCCTGTAAATTTGCAATAACGTGACGTCTACGTTATCGAAAATTTACTTAACAAGATCTTCCTATTAACCTCCATCATGATTTATATCACAAGCACTCGTTACATTCACATAATAGCACATATATATTACATAATATAATGTTTGTCGTGTGTGCCACCTTTCCCCGTGCTTTTCCCGTACGTGTTCCAGCTTCGCAGTATCATCGGCAAAACAAGGTGCCTCATCAAGACGTTTCTGACCCAAGTCGACCATGACGACATAGCATACTCTGAACCTGGGTATGCAAGACCGCACATGCTACAACAATCCCTTTGCCAAGTTGTCCAACTAACATGTGCGCGCTCTCGATATGTCCAAGCTTGAGTCGACATCCATTAGCGATACATGTTATTTCCGAAACTTACTTATATACTTTACATAAATGCACACAATATATAAACAAGTAAATTGTTCCTCATACCAAAAAACAATGACTCAGCTAAACTCTATGTGAATATTCATTCTGATATCTAAAGCGATGACTCGCTAGTCACTAGTGAAGTATACCTAGCCATCACGTGTTGTTATCCTTTCTATATACAATTATAGGACATACTCACTTACTATTCACATATGAAAAATAAATGGTCCTTGCGATAAAGAAACGTACACTGAGCTAGTGTAATTTAATAGACTAATAGTCATGTAACTTATTTGGCAACGGTTGGAATTTCGATTCCTAGGTGTTCGTGCTAAATATTTTGGTCCCTACTTCAAAACAAACTCAGGTTAAAGCCTAGATATCTACACAGACACCTAATTTGCTAAGACTTAGGGCTCTGATACCAAACCGTCACTCTGATACCAAAGAGTCGGTGTTGCTTGACATCTTCAGGATCATAGTTTGCTGCTTTCAATGCCGAGTAAGCCCTATGCTCCACTTCTATCGGTAAGTGACACGCCTTTCCGTACACGAGTCTGTACGATGTGGTACCAATCGGGGTCTTGTATGCTGTATGTAGTGCCCAAAGTGCATCGTCGAGACGATCGGCCCAATCTTTTCTGTCAATCCCCACAGTTCTTTCAAGAATTCTTTTGATGGCTCGATTTGTAACTTCTACCTGACCATTAGCTTGGGGATGATAAGGAGTGAAGAACCTCTGCTGGCAACCATATCTCTGTAGTGCTTTCTCCAACTACTTGTTGCAGAAGTGGGATCCTCGGTTACTGACGAGGGCTTTGGTACACCGAACCTAGCAAAAAGAGCTTTCAAAAATCTAACAACAACCCTGGCATCATTTGTTGGTAGTGCCTGTGCTTCGACCCATTTAGAAACATAGTCAACTGCAAAAAGAATGTAGAGATTTCCCTTGGATGGTAGGAATGGTCCCACAAAGTCTATACCCCAAACATCGAAGATTTCATAGACAACAAACCCGGTCTGTGGCATTTCATCACGGGCATTGATTTTGGCGGCTCTCTGGCATGCATCACAACCTTGGACAAGAACGACAACGTCTTTAATAATTGTGGGCCAATAAAATCCTGCTTCATAAACTTTTTGAGCCGTATTTCCCGCGGCGTGGTACCCTCCTGTAGGACCTTCATGACACTGTCGTAGAATCTCTTGGGCTTCTTTCCCGTGAACACACCGGCGAATAACACAATTGGGGTAAATACGGAAAAGGTATGGATCCTCCCAAAGATAATACTTTAAATCGGAAAAGAATTTCTTCTTCTCATAATATGACTGTCCTTTAACGAGCATTCCACTGGCCAAATAGTTTTCATAATCAACGTACCAGGGTTATGAGTCAGGGTCTTCGATCCAGAGGATTTGTTCATGCGGAAAGTCGTCATGGATTTCGTCTTCCTTCTTGTCGGGTGGTACTTCTTCAAGACGGGACAAATGATCGGCTGCAACATTTTCGGCCCCCTTTTATCTTTTATTTATATATCAAACTCCCGCAGTAAGAGAATCCACCGTATGAGCCTCGACTTTGCGTCTTGTTTGTTGAAGAGATGGCGCAGAGCGGCATGATTAGTGTAGACGATGGTCTTTGACAAAATAAGATACGAACGAAACTTGTCAAAAGCAAATACCACAGCAAGGAGCTCTTTCTCGGTCGTCGTGTAATTTTATTGGGCATCATTAAGGGTATTGCTTGCATAATAGATTGGGTGAAAACATTTATCTTTCCTTTGCCCCAAAGCTGCTCCTACCGCCATATTACTTGCATCACACATCAACTCGAATGATAGGCCCCAATCTGGAGGAATGACAACCGGTGCTTCAACCAACTTTCTTTTTAGGCAATTGAACGCCTCAAGACAATCTTCAGTAAACACGAACTCACGATCTTTTTCAAGAAGATGAGTGGGTGCACGAGCGATCTTCGAGAAATCCTTGATGAATCTTCTATGGAAACCGACATGACCGAGAAAACTACAAATTCTCGTAACCATAGTAGGAGTGGGAAGCAACGAAATTGCTTCAACTTTGGCCTTGTCAACCTCGATCCCTTTGTCTGAAATTTTATGCCCCAAAACAATTCTTTCCTTTACCATAAAATGGCACTTTTCCCAATTGAGTGCCAAATTCACTTCTCCACACCTTGCCAACATTTTCTTAAGATTGCCAAGACAATGATCGAACGAACTTCCAAAAACCGAGAAATCATCCATAAAAACCTCCATAAAGTCTTTAATCATGTCATGAAAAATAGCCACCATGCAGCGCTGGAAAGTAGCGGGGGCATTGCATAGCCCAAATGGCATCCTCCTGTAAGCGAACGTGCCTTATGGACAAGTGAAAGTGGTTTTCTCGTGGTCTTCGGGGTCAATTGGGATCTGAAAGTACCCGGAAAAACCGTCGAAAAAACAATAATATTGTTGCCCGGCTAGCCTTTCCAACATCTGGTCAATGGACGGTAGGGGAAAATGATCCTTCCTTGTAGCATCATTGAGCTTTCGATAATCAATACAAACTTGCCAGCCTGTGACATTCCTTGTGGGAATAAGTTCATTTTGTGCATTGGTCACGACTGTCATACCACCCTTTTTTTGGAACCACTTGGATAGGGCTCACCCAAGGTGAGTCAGAAATGGGATAAATCAAGCCGGCGTAAAGCAACTTAATTACTTCTTCTTTTACGACCTCTTGCATATTGGGGTTAACTCTTCGCTGCCTTTGCACACAAGGGCGGTATTCATCTTCCATGAGGATCTTGTGTGTGCAAAGTGAAGGGATAATACCTTTAATATCCATCAGCTTCCAGGCGATTGCTTTCTTGTGCTGCTTCAAAACTTCCATCAACTTTTCTTTTTCTTCTTTTGACAATTCGGCTGCTATGATGACGGGAAGCTTGCAGTCTTCTTCCAGAAAAGCATACTCCAGGTGGGATGACAATTCTTTGAGTTCCAAGGATGGTGGTTTTTCAATTGAGGGCTTGGCTTTTTCTTCGGGACTTTGTTCTTGGAGTTGAGTTTCTTCGGGCTCTTCTTCAGGAAAAACATGCTCAATACGATAACTTTCAAAAACCATAGGATCATTTTCACCAATTAAGGAAGTGGGTTCTTCAAAATCATCTCCCCCCCAGAACATCACAGAGATAATACCCTGCAACATGATCGAAGTCGGTGATGGGGGCAGACAGATCATCTTGAATACTTGGACACCGCATAACTTTCTTCAAGTCAAAACCTAATTTTTCACCATTAATCATTACTTTAAGTCTTCCTCCCCGCGCATCAAGTAGAGCCAATGCGGTGTTGAGGAAAGGTCGTCCTAAGATGATAGGACTCTCCTTCCCATGAATATTGATCACCACAAAATCCATCAGGAAGATAGTATCACTGAGGCCAATCAAAACATCTTAAGCAACTCCTTGGGGTTACCACACCAAACGGTTGGTGAGGTAAAGTTCTATTCTTGTGGGTTTCAGATTTTGCTGCTGGAACTTTCGGAATATAGAGGCAGGAAGAATGTTGACGTTGGTCTGCAAATCGGCAATGGCTCGGGTGTAGATATTTTCTCCCACGGTGCAAGGGATCATAACTCTATCAGGGGGTATTTTTTCTTGGACAATGGCTGAACAAACTTTGTTGGCGGCTATGATGACTCCTTCTTCAAGAGTATCCTTTTGGAGAGGATATCTTTTAGAAATTTAAAGTGAGCGGGGAGTCTAAGCTGACAATCGGCATAGGGGATGTTGGGTTGCACTTCCGTCATCAAGGAATTGAACGCGTGAAGTCTTTCCTCCATGGTGGGAACAAGAACATCTTCAATTTCTTCCTTTGCTCCCAATGGTAAATCGCGAACTTCTTCCTTTGGTTGGGCTTTCATCTCTTCCTTATCAGCTGCATCTTCCATAGCATAAATATACCTAAGGTAGTTTTTGACCGCCTCAAGATTCTTCGCAAACTTCTTCAAGTCAATTAGTGGAGGGTCTGGTTCAGGTATGGGTTCAGGTTCAGGTTCCGGTTCATATTGACTTTGTGGTAGTGAGGAAAATAAATGTGCTAATGGAGATGGCATGTAAGGTAATGGGCTAGGAATAGGTGCAGGTAAAGGTGCAGTAAATTGGTAGGGTTGTGGTAAAATATAGGTGGTGATTCACCCACGTGATACATTATATTGAGTGCATCAGGTGATGGTGGGATAGGATCAAATGGTGGTGGTGGATATCTAGCTGGTGAGGGTGGTTGAGAGCTTAATCGGCAACCATCGATGTGGTAAATTTCTTCAATGGGGTTTTGAGGAAATGGTGAAGGGTTATAAGGTGGTGGTTCAAATGGGGGTGAATAGTGGTTGTTATACTCTGGAAGATACCAGGACAAATAGTCCTCACAGTTGTGGTAGAACGAAGGTCCACCACAACATTCACAAAACTACTGAACATAAAACCCCTCATAGTTGAAAAAGTTCTCTGTCACGAACCGATCTTCATCCATGTGATCCATCTGAAAAAGCTATCAAAAACAAACTTGCAAAATAATTAGTAACAAGCAGCTTAAAACTTTTCTCTGGAATATGTCGTATCCCCGGCAACGGCGCCAAAAACTTTGATGTCGTGTGGATTAGGTCTTTTTAAACGTCTTTTTTAAAACCAACGCTTTCCGAAAGAAGTGTCAAGACTCGGTGAAAAAGGGTAATTAAATGAGACCTTTAAATTAAAACACTTCTCTAAGTTTTAAATTTATAAAACTAAAACGATATCTGCTGGCTATTCTAAGCCCACACGATAGGCAAGTGGACCTATCGGGCGTAGTATAGAGGCTATAGCAAGTACCGGGTATCGAACCCTAAGATACGATTTCCCCTACTCAGCCCTAAGAGCGACCGAAGTAAAAAACAATACCAAACAAAGTGCTGCTTCGGGATCCAACTTATTTTTGGGATGGATTAATAGTAGTTATTCGGTTATGTGGTGTGAACAAGTGCGCTTTATGCTTAACTTGGAGTTCCTACAGCATTCTCCAGAGGTGTCTGTTTTCGCAAGAGAAACTGTGTTCTTGTTTTAAAATGAGGGTCTCCCGAACCGGTAATCTCACCTCTCAACAATAACATACAGACTACTCAAGACTGTGTATACCCAACCCCGAATGATCCAACTCCCAAAGCTGCAATAATGACATCTAATCACTCAAAACCTTTATGGACAACTTGCCGGTGGCCGGAGCATGACCGAACAAGAAACCACTCAATATCATAAAAGAGTCGTGACTAACCAGCACACGTGCATCCTTTACTTGAACCAATTAAATATTTTAAAAAGTGAGTGGTATATCACTAACTGTGTAGCAGTATAATGATGAGAGAAAATAAAGACAGTTTTCTCTCAACACGGGTTCATCAAGCCTTAACTTCCGCCAAAGCTTTCACGAAGACAATGAAGCTAAGTTGTAAAACTAATGTCTGACTTATCACTAGGACCGAGTATAAAGACCGTACCGACCCTAAATGAGATCTTGATAATAGAGGATTAAGCCACTAAGTGTGTGTATTTCCACCCACAAATGGGCTAATCACTACACGCGGGATTATGTTAGCTTAAGAGTGCATGGGTTGTTAAACGCCATGGGTACACCCATAAGTCCTCCCACTTCCTATCAAGACACCCACAAGACCAAAGACTAGTTAATTAGTTAATTAATTCATCAAACAAGGTTTTAAGTGAAAAGAATTTAACAAGAACACAATACCACTTAACAAATAAAAACTATATAATCCATGCGAAAATAAGTCTTCACCCAAGCAACACTCAACTAATCTAGCCAAACATTGGCTTTACATCTTGCACACTATAATGGGTGTTTAAAGAACATATAGTTGTGAGTGTAATGGGGATTAAAGAGGGTGGTTTGGGTGAGTTTTAGTAATCTCTCTCTCAACTCTCAATCACCAAGTATTTATGGAGTGATCCAAAGCTCTAAAGGTCACTTACAAGACCCCAAAGATGGCTGAAGTGTGAGAGAAACTCGGGTGAAAAGGAATGCCCAAAATGTGGAGTGGATGCCTCTATTTATAGGCAAAACATCCCCGGCACACCCTTGACGACTTCTGGCATGACCCTGCTCGCCAACGCTTACTGTTGCATAGTCCTTTCATGCAGAATTGTCTGTACCAGGGCTGGCACGCCTGTGCTCCTTACCCTTGCACGCTCGTGTTGTCTGTTGAGAGTAACTGTCTTATCAGCCTTGGTCGGTTTAAGCCTTGGAGAACACGCTGCATTAAAGCACGACCGTGCCACTATGTAGGGCATGCCCGTGCACATCAGAAAAGCTTAGTTTTGCCTCCTGCTGACTTAGAAATGCTGACTGGTTGACCTGGGATAAGTGCATGACCGTGCATAGGCATGAGCGCGGCCGTGCTTCATCTGGATGATTGGATCATCTCCGAAAGTCTTCAAATCCTTGCCTTTTAATCCGGTTTTCACTTCTTTTCACTTTCCACATTCCCGTGACAATGCCAAGATAAAAGCATGAAATTAGATGATAATTAGGTGAAAACATGTATATAAAACCTGCTAATTTTGGGACTCATAAAAAATTGTCACCTTAGTCAGGTGCACGACCGTGCTCAGTCATGGGCAGGGGCGTGCTCATCTAGAAGAAACTGTTTAAATTTCCCGCGTAACCCGTCTGACACACCAGAACGTGCACGGCCATGCACACCAGTGTGCATGGGCGTGCACCTCTGTAAACCCACCAGAACTTTTTAAGTTTCAAATTTTAACCTATTTTCCAATTTAAAATCAGTTTTAGATAAAAACCAGTTTAGACGGTTAAACCAATTAAAAACCAGAGTGCAGACTAAGCCGCACAGACGTGCTCATTACTTGAGCATGGGCGTGCAGCCACCGGACAGAATTAATTAATTTTTCTGCAAAAATTTAAAGCATATGAAGCTGAACCGATTCTGTTGTGTTTTGCAGGAGATGCGGAGAAGATATGCCACTATAGAACTACCACCACACCAGATGGCTGAGGCCGTGGAGTCCATCCCAGAAGACACCCACCACTGGTTATACTTTAACCAGGAAGGTGAAGAACAAGACGCATACAGGCGCTTACTCCTCCTTCAGTCTAGGCAGATTGGGGATTATCGCCCTGTAGATTACGATTCTGTAAGATCCGTGTGATGCATCTTTATTTACTTTACATCAGGGTAACGACATAGCTTTTCTATTCTTTATGTTGATGACATTCTTCGTGTCACGCCCTCTGCCAAACTCAGAGGCCAACTCATGGCAAAACTTGCTCGTGAATTTTCTATGAAGGATCTCGAGCCCCTCAGCTACTTCCTTGGCATTGCTGTCTCTCGCACCAAGGATACCATGTTTCTTACTCAGGAGTCTTATAGCACTGACATTATTGCTTGGGCAGGCAAGCAGTCTTGCAATCCTGTCGCCACCCCAATTGACACTAATACCAAACTAAGTGCCTCGGGCGAATTATTTCATGACCCCACTCTCTACTGAAGCTTGGCTGGGGCACTTCAGTACCTCACTTTCAAGAGACCGAATATCACGTATGCTGTTCAGCAAGTATGCATGCATATGCATTCACCATGTGTGTTTCATTGGAATGCATTGAAAAGGACCATCCTGTACATAAAGGGAACTACTTTTTTCGGCTTGACTTTGGGTCGGTCTCCTAGACCGTCCCTAACTGCTTACACTGATGCTGACCGGGCCGGTTGCCCCGATACACGGCGCTCTACTAGTGGCTATTGCATTTATTATGGTGACAACTTGATTTCTTGGTCCTCTAAGAACCAAAGCATAGTATCCAGATCCAGCGCCAAAGTAGAATATCGTGCGGTTGCTAACGTTGTTGCAGAGATTTGTTGGCTACGCAATCTTTTATTGGAATTGTATCACCGATTGGCCCGCGCGACATTAGTCTATTGTGATAACGTGACTGCGATTTATTCATCAGGGAACCCCGTAAAACATCAGCGTACTAAACACATTGAGTTAGACATACATTTTGTTCGGGAACAGGTTCAACAAGGACAGGTACGTATTCTACATATCCCGTTGCGTTATCAGATAGCTGATATCTTCACCAAAGGTTTACCTCGAGTTCTCTTTGAAGACTTCTGATCCAGTTTCAGCATCCGGTCTCCTTCCTCTTCGACTGCGGCAGTATAATAACATTGTATATTAAGAGGGTGTTTGGGATTGAGTTACAAAACAACTTATTGACTTATTGACTTCTTCCAAAAAGCCAATAAGTCAATAAACTATTTGTGTAAACCAAAAGCACTTTTAGTTTTGGCTTTTCAATAAGGGTGGAAAAGTTATTTTCAAAAGGTCAGAAATCTTGGCTTTTGGCTTTTTACCCTAATAAGCTAAGCCAAACACTTTCTAAAAAACAACTTATTGACTTTTCCCACCACAAAAGATAACCCAAACACTTTTTTAGAAACTCATTTTCAAAAAAGTTATAAGTCAATAAGCACTTCTGACCAAAAGCACTTTTGGAGTTAAATAAGCAATCCAAAACACCCTCGGGTATGTTTGGCAAAACTAGCTGGTGGCTTGTAGCTGGAAACTTTTTAAATATATTTTGGTATTTGGCAGAGTAGCTGGAGCTTTTAATAAAATGTATAAAATGACCAAAATGGACATAATTAAAAGCTTGTAAAGAATGTTTTTATTTTATTTTTAAAATAGAATGGGTATTTGTGTCATTTACTAATTAAAAGCTTGTAGCTAGTAGAGCTTTTTTCTTAAAAGCTACAACTAGTAGTTTTTCACTATAGAGCTTTTTCTCCTAACCTAAAAGCTTCAACTTTCTTCAACCAAACAAGGCTAAAAGCTTGAAGCTTGAAGCTCCTAAAAGCTCTTAAAAGCTCCTTGCCAAACATACCTTAAGTATGATTGTATTTGTATTTATTGTATGTATCTCTATCCATATATAGAGCGATCACGTGTAATTATAAATATTGAGGTAATCAAATGAGAAAGGACACGGATCATATTCTATTAGGTACAACCCTTCTTAAAAAGAGTTTTGGTAATTAGAGTATTTATAATAGTTTTTTAAAATATAAATAAATTTAAAAACTTACTATCCGAATATATATATATATATATATATATATATATATATATATATATATATATTTTCTAGAAATTTACAGTCATAGACACCATAATAATCTTTTTCTTTTCTTTCCGTGTAAACTTTGGCTTCTCTATCCATTAAGTTAAAACACCCGTAAGTTAAAAGCAATCACTAAAAAAAAGGATCAACAGATTTGATACTTTTTTTTAACGACCAACTAAAGTATTGTCGGGTACTCCGTACGCAGTTCCTATTGGCTAAAGGTAGCCCACAAGACGTATCTTGTAGCGGCCCAATCTGCACACACGGAGCCCTCTAGCCCACCCGTCTCCCGTTCTAGGAAAAACCCAGCCCGCATACCCGCCCGAAGGCACGACGGTAGCAAACCGGTAAAACCTGGAGGGATTAGGAGTCGAACCCATGACCACAAGGATCAAGTGTCTCTCCATCACTTCCCAATACCACTCCACCACAAGGGTAAGTGGTAACAGATTTGATACTTATTTGATTGTAATAGACATGACCATTCAACTTCTTCTATACAAGGTATTTGTTGTCTTCTTTTAGGTTTAGTCTTTTCTAGTGTTTGCAAATAATTATGTTTTGAATATAACATATTTGGCTAATGGGTGTGGGGATAAGCCTCTAACCAAATGAATACAAATTAAAATAAATAAATACAAAATTAAAATAAATACAAATTTATAAAATAAAGTTACAATAAAAAAATATAAACTTTGAAAAAAATACAAGATTGCATAACAATAAAAAAATTTACAAAGAAACTAGTCGTCGTGTCTGTTATTCCAAATGTATTCATTCAAATCCGCTTGAAGATTTAGATGTATGTGCTCGTTAAGTAACGAAAATCTATTTAAATCTTGCTAAGCCAGGCTAACCGAAATAGTATTCTCCTCCACCGCGTTTTCTTCGAACTCACAGATAACTCTACTTTCGTCTTTGAGGATCATGTTATGCAGGAAGATACAAGCATACATACAATAACGAAGTTTTTTTTGGGTTCAAAAGCACGTGCAGGGTTTTCAGTGATGTGTCATCTTGATTGTAGAACCCCAAAACAACGTTCAATGTCCTTTCTCGCCGATTATTGATACTTGGCAAATTTCTTTCTTTTTTCGTCGACCGGGTGTTGAATAGTCTTAACGATTGTAAAGTAGGTCGGGTATATTCCATCAGCAAGATAATACCCGCGTCAGTATTCCACCCCTGAAACTGTAAACCTGGTATTTAGATCAGTTCCTTTTACAACATTGTCGAAAACCAGTGATTGATTGATGATGTTAATGCCGTTATTCGAACCGGGAACACCAAAGAAAGCATGCCAAATCCACAAATCTTGGGACGCAACAGCCTCTAGGATTATTGTTGGATGTCCTTGATCACCTTGAATAAACATTCCATGCCATGCATTCGAGCAATAACGCCACGGCCAATGTATGCAATCAATGCTTACAAGCATTCCTGGAAAACCATGCTTTTATAAGAGGAATTGATACAACTTTTGGACGTCATTGGAGGTTGGTTTCCGCAAATATTTCTTGCTGTAGATCTTCACAACACGCTTGCAAAACTTATTCAAACATTCTCGTGCAGTTCTTTCGGACATCCTTAAATTCTTGTCCCACGAATCGGGTGTCGTCCCGTAAATAAATACATAATAAAAATGACACGAAACGAATACAAACCTGACCATAATGAGATGTGTTTTGCAAAAAACATCATGGTCGTGTCAAAGTTAAACACTTATGAAAACATACAAAGTCATGGGTTGGACAACCAAAGGTTATTAGACCAACACGTTATCGATCAACACACTTAAAGGTATCTTATGATAGGTTTTCAGTAGTTGAAGACAATCACACACTTCTGAATTATTATTTAATTGAAGATGCAACATAAGGTGAGTTTCACGACCCTACTTTTACATATTTTCTCATGGGGAGAAACGTGCTTCACACTCATTTTTTCTTAAGGATCATTTATTACTATTGTAATCGTTTGTTTACTTTGCGAATCGTCTAAGTCCTAAGGGAACCACTAATATGGGTACATAGCAGGAGAAATGTGGATAGATCTATTGGGCCTGACAAACCCTACCCGGGTCAACTAGAGGTTGGACGGGTGCATATTGTCTCGAACACACAACGGTTACCAGGGATGACGGTAACCTGAAAGGCAACACACTTTAATGAGTAACAACACAATCAACAATGGTTCCAATCGCATAAGTAACAAACTTAATATGTAGCTAATGTTCGATAAAATAGTAAAATGTATTGATCTTGTTAAACACACATTTTTTATTAAAACCTATGAACTCACCGGCATTATTATGTTGACACATTTAGCTTGTTTTTTCAGGTCGCTAAGGTAGCGGATTTTGGACTAGTCGCACGACTTCTTGGTAGCATATGCACAACTTTTGAACTCTTCATAAACTTATGTCTTTTATCATCATGGGTTGTAAACTTTATTTAGCTTCCTCCGTATTTGGATAAAAATTTTAAGCTGCATTGTTGATTTGAACGTTATTTTCCCATATAGTTATTGTTTGTTGTGATCGTTGACTTGGATCATAGTGTGTCGCGCGCCTTGCTGTAAAACCCTACAAATGGAATTTGTGAGTGTGACATTTTAGTATTCAACATTTTTAAAGTTTAAACAAAATCTATAAATTCAAATTATAGTAATTTGAATATTTACTTGTAACTAATTTGAGAAATATATTACCAGAATTATTAATTGTTAAATCTATATATATATATATATATATATTAATACTAGATTAGTACCCGTACGATGCACGGGATTACCTACATTATTATTCATAACGAATATAACTTATTATAAAAAGAAACTAACTTACTGTGTTAATTGATTATTGACATATTCAAACACAATGTCATAGCTGCATTGGTAAGTTCACATAGTAGCCAGTGTTCAAAAAAAACGTTTACTATAAAAAACATGAAAATAGACAATACGACCTAATTATCCAACATTAAAAGCTTCTCTTTTGGCCTTGCACGGGAAGTCTAAATCATTTTTTAATAGAATTAGCAAAGTCAATCATCTGTTGCATGCAAAGTCTGTTTACTAAGGTCTGTTTCAGAGTAGTGGGTCTGTTAAGAAGACCTGTTTGAAACAGTTGTTGCTTCAAACAACTTTTACTAAGGTATGTACCCATGTTTATGGAACAGACCTTAGTAATTGCTGTTTGAAGCAACAGTTGTTTCAGACAAATCTCCTTAACAAACTCATTGCTCTGGAACAAACCTTAGTAGCTAATTAACATTTGTATATTCTGGTTGATAATTGAAATGTAGCTTTAGTTTTAGAAAAAGTGACATAGAGATTTTTTTCTTAACGTTATAACTTATAAGTTAAAACATTAATAATTTCTATTTTTTTGGATGATTGTCAAAATGCCAGATTAACCCTATACAGTTCTAGAAGTATTATATATACATCTACTGATGTGACCAAGTTACATTAGAAAAAAAAAAGCTATTGGAGACCCCTCTCCCTCTCCCTTTCCTCATCCTCCACTAACGCGGCGGACAGACGCCAACAACCTTCATCCGTCACCACTGACGCAACCTTTGGTATTTGAGTATCGCGTTCCTATTTTTCCTACGTTCTCTATCGCCCATTTCGTCTGAATCACTCGACACATATGTTGAATCTTTACCTTCGTCTGTATGCTTTGAGCTCGACCCAGAAGCAGATGAAGACGTTTCCATTTAATGATCATGGGTTTGCTTTTTGTCTGTTTACAATAGCAAAAATCTCCAGTCTTGTATGACTCCTGCAAAAGAGGGGAAAAAGATAAATAACACTATATATAAAATAAAAAAACTTACAGGTTAATCATCAAGCGTGTCAAAAGCACGATTAACCTAGGACTTATTATCAGCATCATCTTATCTAAATATTCATTTTTTTTGTTCATTGACATAGGCCACTTTCAGGTTTCACTATATAGCCATAGTAAGTGGCAGATGGAGGTACTTGCAATACCACCAATAAGAGCCAACTCAACTACAAGAAAACATACTATATATATAATTATTATAGTAACAAAGAGAGAGCATACATCACCACCTCCACCATCATCAAAGATTTTAATTGTAATTAATGTCATGGATTTTGTTTCGTCTTCAGCGCGGACATACATCTTAATCCATTAAATGGAATCGGGAACTTTATAACATAACAAAACAAAGTAACTAATGACGACGATACCTTTAATACCTTGGCTCGTGTTCGGTGAAGATCATGTTTCAGATCTAGAATGAGGATAAGGGTTTGCTCGTGCCTAGCTACCAACCACTGCCATTCAATTAAGGCCTCTTCGCTTTGATTCGTGTGATTAAAAAAGTGATTTATTTATGGGTTATCTTCTTCCACTGAAGGTTGTGTTGTAAGGTTCTTCAACTCCAAAAGAGCAGTGAGATCGATCACTTTAGAAAAAAGAAGTGATACCTGGAATGGAAGCACTGGTCGATTTCATTTCTAGGGTTTGTGTTAAGAGAAAGAGAAGAATATCTAGCCTCATACCTTGGATTCAGTTGCTTCAAAACACGATCATCAGATATGAATGGATTCAGTTGATTTTGAAATCTGAATGGTAGAGTAAGAGAGAGGAAGAAGAAAATAGAGATTGAAGATGAAAAATGAATGGGTTCTCTCCCTCCTTCTTTTTATGTGGTGGAATAATCATTGTTGATTTTTAAATTTTGAATTTGGAGCTCAAATAAACATTTGTTAATTTTGTCTTGAAATACTCAATAGATGTTGTTGAGTGGTTCTTCATAGAGGTTTTCAAGCTCAACAGATGTGTATAACAGTTATTACGAGGGTCCTTTAATGAGTGACCCACATAGTTAATTAATTAATTTATGACAGCAGATGTTGTTGACTAAAAAGCTCTTTTAATGAGTGACCCACATATTATTTAATTGGTAAATATTAGTAACAGATGTGGCACACACAACAGATTTTGTTGACTTATACCCTTTTTAATGTGTAACACCCCAACCGATGGCGGAATACATCGAGGCGCGACTTGTGATAGATTGTTCAAAGACTTCATGACACTAGTATTGTGACAAATAATTTAAAGATGGATTTCATTCATAGCATTGATAAGTCTAAAATGGGAAAATACAAATGGTCTCAAATTAAAGAAAGTACAACATCAAGGATAACAAAAATTAAACTAGGGTGTGTTTCTAGTCCAATCCTATCATGTTTCTTGATTTCCTTGCATCAAACATTCCCTGCAACATGTATAAATATCCGTCAACACATAAAGCATTGGTGAGCATACTAGTTTTTGGTTTACATACATAGTATTAAAATGTTTTACTCAAATCATCATGTTATAGCTTTGCACACATAGAATCATACAAAAGGCATAAATCAATCCCAAGAATCCACTGCGTATACCTAACACTATCGTGTTAGGCCGTTAAAACTTAACAATGACCCATAAAGGGGGCGGGGTGCTACTCCTACAGCGCTATACATGTTAAGGTGGGCTAAAAATAGTTAATGAATTATGCTAAGGCTTTTGTATCTTAGAATTTTATTATTAGCATGGCAATAGCATATAAGCATGTTTGATAGATTGAGCATGTGTATATGAAAGCATTTTAGTGTATTTGCATAATGATACATGTTGAGTCCCAAAAGTGATAAAAAGTAAAAGGGGACAAGTATGAACTCACCTTAGGGTGCGTTAATAAGATTACCAAAAATGGGTCTTGGAAGAATAGGTCCTTAGCTCCGATTAACTAGGATTAGAAATAAAGGAATCCTAGGTTCGAGTTTTAGGTATAGATTCAAGAGAGTCAAGCAAGCCATTTAGGCGAACCAAAGCACAAATTGCCTCTAGGGCAATTCGGATGGTCATGAGATGAAGTTAGACCAAGCACAAAATCATCATGAAGATGATTCGGATGGTATGAAAGTTAGGAATGTGAATCCATTAGAATGTGTTCATGTCACGGCCACTTCGTTTATGGAATAAACGTGGGTCTTGGACATGGGATTTCCCCTTTCTAGTGTGGACTAATACATATCACAACAAGAAGGGTCAAGAGAGCTGGTAAGGTAGGGTGTAACCACAAACCTTCCAAGAAGTTGTTACTAGAGTAATAGAATAAAAGATTGAAAGTATACTTAGATTTAATACATAATATAGCTAGGAGGTTTAAGTAGAGTATGGTGACTTAGTTGGATGAGCCTTGGCTCTCCTTTGTCAACCATAACCATAGCACAAATCCATCAAACATTGGATTGTTGGTGGACTTGGTGGGTATCTCTACAACAAAGATCCTAGAACATAAAGAACAATGGAAATATAAACACCTTTGAGGTCTCTTTTTGGTGCTCTATCCATTATATACTTCTGTGGAGAAGTAAGGGATAGATCCTAGAGGTTCCTCTAAGAAGTTTTAGGTAGAAAAGAAGAAGAAAAACAGAAGGAAAGGTGGAGGTATAGGCTCAAGAACTTACTATTATGAATCAGAAAGTTCTTTGAGAAACCATGAGAATTTGAGAGTATATGAGAGAGATTAGGGATGAACAAAGGATTAAGGAGTGGGGAGGAGGTGTATTTATAAGTGGGTTAAGGTGGTTGGGTAATTAAGGGAGTAATTAGGTTGGTTGAGAGTGAGTTAGGTGGAAGTTGCACTTAAAAACGTAATTAAAAAAATGTTGTTGTTCCAGGAGGTCGTCGTGTCACGCGACGGGAAATCAGCAACCTGGTTGTGCTACACGACGGGGTGTTTTTGGCCCAAAAGTGCTTTTTGGATGGGCTTGGCCCAATAGACCTGGTTTTGGACGTGTTTTTAGGTTAAAACTTATGGTTTAAGCCCATTTTGACATGTTTTTGGATTGGGCTTGATTTCTGTGGCATCTGTCACCTTCGTCTTTCATCTAATTGACAATAATAGTCCTTCAAATATTTTCATTATAGTCCTTGTAAGTTTCGTCGTTTTCAAATTTAATTTTAGAGCGAACTAAAATTTTATCATTTATGTTTATTATGGATCGGGTATAGGTTTTAATCAAATGCGTATGTTGAAACGTTTTCGGTATGGATTTTATAAAAAAAAAATTTAAGTATTATAAAGATTTGAAACTTTTAAGTTAAGTAAGTTAACTTTAGTTAAGTTTTATAAAAGAAAACTTAACCGAATTATAATATAAATAATAAAGTTAAGTTTAAGGGACTGATTTTGCCAATA
This sequence comes from Ambrosia trifida, assembly GCA_028751855.1. NCBI lineage: Eukaryota > Viridiplantae > Streptophyta > Magnoliopsida > Asterales > Asteraceae > Ambrosia > Ambrosia trifida. The sequence goes on from CM054131.1 coordinate 11,954,236, forward strand.
TCTGAAAGTTAAAAAAAAAGAAAATTTCCCTCCTTTGGCCACGGTTTTCCGGTCGGACCTTTTCCGCCGGCGACCGATTCCGGCCACTTCGGTATCGCTATTAAATGCTCTTTAATGTTCCGTTTTGTATCGTTTGCGTTTATCCTTAAGATGTAACTAAATTGCGACCGTTCTTAGCGCATTTAAACATGTTTTTGCTGGGTTTTAATTCGACATTAATTTGGTAACGACCGGAAAAGTTTAAGCATGTTATTGGACCGATTATACACGATCTTCATATAAAATAGTCACCTTATTCACTTTCTGCACTCTTTCTCGTTCCAAACAACACATAAAACCACGCAAATCATCCTGAAAAGCTTCTTAATTTTCGGTTATATGTTTCAGACTTATCGTCCTCGTTTTCAATGTCATACACCATTGTAAGTCCAAATTTCTTGCGTCATTTTGTTCCTTGAACGTTTCTGATTAAAAGCCCCATGGTTTTGATCATCAAATCTGTTGAATCAAATGGATTATAGAATCTAGGGTTAGGGTTTAGTATGGTTAATTTTGGAAAAGAAGATGAAGTTTGAATATTATATAAATACAATTTTAATTAAAACTTATCAACATAATTTCTTATGGTATAGTGGCGGAGAAACATGTATCTGAGTCAGCGGGTCTGGGTTCGTGTGACACCCGGCATGTTCGGCTTAAACATAATAGTAACATCTAAGTCTACCATAGCGAGAAACGTTATAAACAAACTTAACTGGGTTAGTTGAGTCGGGTCAGATTAGGATTGTCCAGGGTCCAATGATCTGGAGGATCATTGGGAGTCATTTTGGGAATACACTAGTACCGGGTTCCGTTGTTGGTGACATTACATGAACTAATTAAGTATATGTGTAGATTATGGGTCGTGTGGTGGATTGTATACTTATACTTGCTTAAACGATGTACAAATAATTATACGTGCCTAAATATGCTAAATATAGACTATGGATGCATGCTTATGTGTTAAGATGTGTTAGAATGCGTTAAACACGACAAACTGGAAATCTGGAAAAATGATATCTCAGGTTCGACCGTTCGAAGGGGGCGAACCTGGCCCCCAGTTTTCTAAAAGGTCTCCTTCGACCGGACAAAACCACTTTCGACCCATATGAAGGGTCGAACCTGGCCAACTGTTTTGAAGATGTCACCTTCGACCATTTAAGCTCCACATTCGCCCATCTGAAGGGGTCGAACCTGGACCTGGTATAAATACCATACTTAGTCATTTTTCATCATTTCACAAACCCTAAACGCCTCTAAACACTCTCTATCAACTATTATCATTGGGGAAGGAGTTTTTGAGCTTGTTTTTCATAATCCAACTCTCTAAATCATTACAAGTGAAGATCTAAGGTGTGTTCTTCATTCCAAATCCTTTTTAAACGATTTTGACTTGTTTTCATTAAAACCCCAAGAGTCCAGATCTGATATCAACATGTTTTATGGGTAAAAACCTTCCTAATATCTTTCTAAATAAAATCTATTCATAAACAATGAGTTTTTATACAAATTAACATGTCTTAATGTAGTATTATGCATTGTTTGACGATTACTTGTTGTATAGATGATATGACCACAACCTAGGACTGTTATTATTGAGGAGTTACGATTGAAACATGTTACAATTGATTGTTGAAGGTGTTTTTGTCGTTTAAAGGAATTTGAGTTAGAATTAGGGCTTGTTTTTGATGGAAATGATAGAGTTATGATAGGGGGTTTCTTGTTCATGATGATTTGAGTATGTTGAGTTGATTATTGATTAATTCCAGAAATTTTCCTAATTGGGTAATAATTTCATGCATGATGATGTGACATCTCCATAATTTACTATTTTAGGAAACTTGTAAAACGGATAGATTTTGGGGTAAAATCGGTAGGGTTTCGTAGGGATATGTTAATGATGGTTGACTGCTGTAACTCATGATGTTTCGTGATGTTTTCGGATGTTTTTGACGCGTTTTTGGATAAATTAAACAGCAGGGTCGAACCTGGAGTACCTTCGACCAGTCGAACGGTCGAAGGTGGATCTCCAAGGGTCGAACCTGGAAACTGAAGGGTCGAACGAACTACCAAAGGGGCGAAGGAGGAAGAAAAGGGGCGAAGGTGGAAGTTTAAAGCCACCTTCGACCACTCAAAGCCACGTTCGACCCTACGATAACAGAAATGAGATTTTTGATACGAACTAAGTGTTTTATGCTTGGACCTTGCATGTAATCTATGTGTACTTGATTAGTTAGGGTAATGGGTCACCAACGGGATGTCGGGTCGGTCTAGTGTGTCGGTTAAACATTTAAACACGTTTTAAAACATACTTGGTTATGATCTGGACAATCGGGGAGTAGATAACCTTATGGTTATTAGTCGGGGCACTTATGTGAACGTTTTGATAGATCTCCGGTAGAGGGATTATCAAGGGCTAAACATCTTTACTTATATTTGAAGAACGCTACTTAAGGTGAGTTCACGGCCCCACTTTTACTGCTTTAACTTTTGGGGGAGAAAACATGCGCTAAACAGTTTTGGTAACATATGTCATACTATGGTTTTAACTTTATATTGCTATACGATCTTTTGGAAAGTCCCGGGGGAAACCATGAATGTGCGGGTTTGCACAACGGGGGAAATGTGGATAGATCTATTGGGCGTGACCTGCCCCACTCGTCGGCTTGGAGGGCCGGGCGGGTGCATATTGTCTCGAACAGGAACATTATCGTGCTGAACATTACGGGCTGCTAAACATGCTAAACATTGCTAAACGTGTCCAGTAATGGTTTCCAATCGTAGTAGTAACGAAACATACGCCTAGCTAGCGTACTTGGTAACATTGATATAGTATGGACATGGTAACACTTTGGTAACATTTTTGAACAAACCTGTGAACTCACCAGCATTATATGTTGACATCTTTTTGGCATGTTTTTCTCAGGTCGCTAAGGTAGCAATGAACGGAACTAGGCGCACGGGTCTGCATTGGCGTCTAGATTTTAGTGCACGTTTTGTAATAAGTGTCTTGGATACTTGGGAACACTGTGTTGTAGAGATTAAATTCTTTAAATGCTTCCGCTTATGAAATTTATGTTTTTGGGTTTACGTACTTCATATAGTGTCGTTTATTGTGATCGTTGACTTGGATCCTGGTTTGTCATGCGCCTCGCGGTAAAACCCCGCAAGTAGTAATTTGTGGGTGTGACAGATTGGTATCAGAGCCAATGGTTATAGTGAACTAGGACTGCATTTAGAGTCTAGTCTATAGCCGAGTCGCACACACTAGACGGTCACATACTTGAGTCGGTTTGGAACATGTACTAACCTTGTCGGGGTGTCTTTGCATCATCATCGCACTTCTCTGTTACATCATCCGTCCTCACTCTTGGCTTTATACACTCTTATGTTCTTCTTCGGGGTTTGAAGGAGAAGGAGTTGACTCGTTGGTTATTGCACGGCAGTGTCGTATATTGGGGTAGTCTTGCGTACTCTCGAGGTCTATCCAGGATTCGGACATCTCCCTTCCGTACCCCAATAGACGCACTTGCTTACACATTATCTTGCACACTTATGCTTGTGATAGCATGATGCTAGATGCCGACATTCGGCGACTTGAGTTCAAGCTGAGGGAAAGCTTGGAGGACCATGTAGAGCAGTTTATCATTTCGGGTGCACACGAAATCATAAACTGAAATGCATGAGAATCCAAGTGGACTCTGAACTTGGATGCATAGTCCTGGATTGGGTCTAGACGTAACTTTTCTAGCTACTAGTGGTTGACACTAGCAGTGAATCTGAATCTCTCGATTTCTGATTTGTCAGATCATGTCGGGCGCACGTGGTGGTGGACGTCGTGGTGGTGGTCGTGGCGGCGGTGGTCGTGGTGGCGGTCGTGGTAACATCAACATGACCCAAGCAGAACTGAACAACTTGCTTCAACAGCAAGTGAACATAGCCTTGGCTGCTTTCCAGGCTGGGCACAATGCTCTGGGTGGTAAGTTGGTTCTTACCTGCCTTGTTTCGTTCTTGGGTGTCATGTTTCCTTTGTGGTTTATCTTTGTGTCGTGTTTCAGGTGCTGCTGTCAACCCGCCTCCACCTCAGTGTTCCTACAAGAAGTTTAGGGACTGCCAGCCCCATAACTTCGCAGGGACTGAAGGGGCAGTGGGACTGCTCCGATGGTTGGAGAAGGTTGAATCTGTTTTCCTGATGTGTAACTGTCCTGCTGAGGACCGGGTCAAGTATGCCACTGCGACATTTGAGGGTCCTGCTTTGTCATGGTGGAATGCTGCTACGCAGAACATGGGCTTGGGGGAAGCTCATGCTATGCTTTGGGCGGATTTTGTTCGGCTACTGAAGAGCGAGTACTGTCCCAGGGAGGAAGTGCAGAAATTGGAGCATGAAGTCTGGAACTATAAGATGGTGGGGTCCGAGATTGAGGAGTATACCGTGCGACGCAATGAGCTGGCGGTGTTGTGTCCTGACATGCACACACCTGAGTACCGTAGGATTGAGCACTACATCTCTGGGTTGGTGCCGGAGATTGCTGGGTTAGTAGCTGCTGGGAACCTACCCACACTGGCTGAGGTCGTCCGTTCTGCACATAAGATGACCAACATGAAGATTTTGGAGGGTGTTTTACCTCCCAAGGGTTCGGCTGTGAAAGGTTCTGAAGGCAACAAGAGGAAGTGGGAGAACGTGGGTAAGAGTGCAGTGCCAGCGCCGTCTCAACCGGCCAAGAAGTTTGATGGATCTGGGTCGTCTTCAGCGCAGAAGACAGGTGGATACGTTGGGAAGCATCCCAAGTGTAACAAGTGTGGCTTTCACCATTCTGGGAATTGTGATCGGGCTCGTTGTCATCGGTGCCATCAGTTGGGGCACCATGCTAAGGATTGCAAGGTGGCGCTCACCCCAACCCAGACTCCTGCGGCTACTCCTGCTCCTGCTACTCAGGGGACTCAGGGGAGGCAGGGGTGTTACAACTGTGGTGACACGGGACACTTCAAGCGTGATTGTCCCAAACTGAAGCAGGGCGATAACGGGAGGGGCGGGAACGGTAACGGGAATGGCGGCGGAGGCAGGACTGCACGTGCTTTCGTCATTGGGTCCGCGGAGGCTAGGCAGGATCCAGACACAGTTACCGGTACGTTCCTTCTCAACAATCGCTATGTTTCTGTTCTATTTGATTCTGGTGCCGATAAGAGCTTCGTATCTGTGGATGTTAGTCAATTGCTAGATGTAGTGCCCACACCTTTAGAGGCTAAGTACTTAATAGAATTGGCTAACGGTAAGAACATCGAGGCGACTCATATCCTTAAGGAGTGTCACTTGGAACTGTCGGGTCTGTCATTCCCCATTGACCTTATGCCTGTACCTCTGGGTAGTTTCGATGTCGTTGTGGGCATGGATTGGTTATCATTGTATCGTGCGGAGATTGTTTGCTTTGACAGGGTTATTCGGATCCCTCTCCCCGATGGAGAGATTCTTTCGGTCCACGGCGAGAAAAGCGGTGCTCCGCTGAGTATCATTTCCAGCATGAAAGCCCGTAAGTATCTTCGGAAGGGTTGTTCGGCCATTCTGGCACTTGTTAACGTTTCTACTGACGATGAGAAGAAGATCGAGGATATCCCGGTGGTTCGTGACTTTTCTGATGTGTTTCCTGATGATTTGCCTGGTCTTCCTCCCCATCGTCAGGTTGAGTTTGGTATTGATCTCGCTCCGGGCGCAGCTCCTATTGCCCGAGCTCCGTATCGTCTTGCACCTCCCGAGATGCAAGAGTTATCCAGCCAGTTACAGGAACTCTTGGAAAAGGGTTTCATTCGACCGAGCTCGTCCCCGTGGGGAGCTCCTATTTTGTTTGTGAAGAAGAAGGATGGGAGCCTTCGTATGTGTATTGATTACCGTGAGCTGAACAAGGTGACCATCAAGAATCGTTATCCTCTTCCTCGCATTGATGATCTCTTTGACCAGCTTCAGGGCTCCAGCTACTACTCGAAGATTGACTTGCGGTCCGGTTATCACCAGTTGCGCGTCAGGGAGGCTGACATTCAGAAGACTGCTTTTCGCACTCGTTATGGCCATTTTGAGTTCCTGGTCATGTCTTTCGGTCTCACTAATGCACCGGCGGTGTTCATGGATTTGATGAACCGCGTTTGTAAACCGTACCTTGATAAGTTCGTCATCGTGTTCATTGATGACATCCTGATTTATTCCAAGAACAAGACGGATCATGAGGAACATCTGCGGTTGGTCTTGGAACTTTTGAGACGGGAGCAGTTGTATGCTAAGTTCTCAAAGTGTGATTTTTGGTTGCGGGAAGTTCAATTCCTAGGGCATGTGGTGAATGAACTGGGAATTCATGTCGATCCGGCTAAGATCGAAGCTATTAAAGACTGGGAAGCACCAAAGACGCCATCCGAGGTGCGGCAATTCCTAGGTCTTGCAGGTTACTACCGGCGTTTTATCGAGGGATTTTCAAAGATCGCTCAACCCCTCACCGCTCTCACCCGGAAGGATCGAAAGTTCGACTGGGGCGAACCACAGGAATCAGCATTTCAGATGCTGAAGCTTAAACTTTGTTCTGCTCCTATCTTATCCTTACCCGAAGGAACGGATGATTTCGTTGTGTACTGTGATGCTTCGATTCGGGGTCTCGGTTGCGTGTTAATGCAACGTGGGAAGGTTATCGCTTATGCTTCTCGTCAACTCAAGGTTCACGAGAAGAACTATACTACTCACGACTTGGAGCTGGGTGCAGTAGTCTTTGCGTTGAAAATCTGGAGACATTACTTGTACGGTACCAAGTGTGAAGTATACACCGATCACAAGAGTCTCCAGCATATTTTCGACCAGAAAGTGTTAAACATGCGGCAGCGTCGTTGGGTTGAACTCTTGAACGATTACGACTGTGCGATCAAGTACCATCCTGGCAAGGCAAACGTTGTGGCGGATGCCTTGAGCAGGAAGGAGTCGGCGAAGCCTCGGCGTGTCCGAGCCTTGTAGCTTACCATTCATTCCTCCTTGCCTGACCGGATCCGTTCGGCTCAGGTGGATGCCTTGAAGGAGGAAAACCTTAAGGCCGAAACGATGCACAGTGCCGACAAACATCTTGAGCTTAGGCCTGATGGCCTACACTACTTCGCTGGGCGTGTTTGGGTTCCTTTACTTGGGGGATTACGGGAGCTCGTCTTGGACGAGGCACACAAATCCCGGTATTCTATTCATCCAGGCTCCGATAAGATGTATCAGGATCTGAAGATACTTTATTGGTGGCCGAACATGAAGGCTGATATAGCCTCCTATGTGAGCAAATGCTTGACCTGTGCTAAGGTCAAGGTGGAGTATCAGAAGCCGTCTGGTCTCCTACAACAACCTGAGATTCCAGAATGGAAGTGGGAGCGGATCACGATGGATTTCGTCACCAAACTACCGAGATCACCAAAAGGTTGTGACATGATCTGGGTGATCGTCGACCGGTTGACGAAATCGGCACACTTCATACCTATTAAGGAAACGGATGGACTCGAGCGGTTGGCTCGACTCTACCTTAAGGAGGTGGTTTCTCGGCACGGGGTGCCTGTTTCTATCATTTCTGATCGTGATTCCCGCTTTGCCTCGCGTTTCTGGAAGGCTCTTCATAAGGCCTTGGGTACTCAGTTGGATATGAGTACGGCTTATCATCCGCAAACTGACGGGCAGAGTGAGCGGACGATACAAACACTGGAGGACATGCTGCGGGCATGCGTCATTGATTTTGGCAAGGGTTGGGAGACTCACCTGCCGTTGGTGGAGTTCTCCTACAACAACAGTTACCACTCCAGTATCGGGGCAGCTCCGTTCGAAGCTCTGTATGGACGGAAATGCCGATCTCCCTTGTGTTGGGCCGAGGTGGGCGAGAGTCAGCTCACTGGCCCGGAACTGGTGTACGAAACTTCGGAGAAAATCGTACAGATCCGTAACCGTTTGGCAGCTGCGCGGGATCGTCAGAAGAGCTATGCCGATCGCCGTCGCAAACCACTAGAGTTCCAGGTTGGGGACAAGGTGCTTCTGAAAGTTTCACCATGGAAGGGCGTCATAAGCTTTGGAAAGCGTGGCAAGCTTAACCCTCGTTACTTCGGACCGTTCGCAATCCTGGAACGGATTGGACCGGTGGCGTACAGACTTGATTTACCGACGGAGCTCGGTAATGTTCACAACGTCTTCCATGTGTCTAACTTAAGGAAGTGTTTGGCTGACGAATCTCTTGTTGTACCACTGGAAGAAATCAAGGTAGATGATCGTCTTCGCATTGTGGAGGAACCCGTGCAGATTCTGGATTACAAGATTCGTAGCCTTCGGCGGAGTAAAATCCGCATCGTTAAAGTTCGTTGGAACTCGGATCGTGGACCGGAGTTCACGTGGGAACGAGAGGACCAGATGAAGGCTAAGTACCCTCATCTCTTTCCGAAGCGCGCGTTCGAGTCCAGGCATGTCACTGCTGAAGCAGAGTGAATCTCGGGACGAGATTCCCTTTCAACGTGGGGATGATGTGACAACCGGTAACTTTTCTTTTCGTTTCCTTCCTTTTCGTCTTTTTCATTTTTGGGCTTCGTGCAATTTTCGGGACGAAAATTCTTTCAACGTGGGGATGATGTGACACCCGGCATGTTCGGCTTAAACATAATAGTAACATCTAAGTCTACCATAGCGAGAAACGTTATAAACAAACTTAACTGGGTTAGTTGAGTCGGGTCAGATTAGGATTGTCCAGGGTCCAATGATCTGGAGGATCATTGGGAGTCATTTTGGGAATACACTAGTACCGGGTTCCGTTGTTGGTGACATTACATGAACTAATTAAGTATATGTGTAGATTATGGGTCGTGTGGTGGATTGTATACTTATACTTGCTTAAACGATGTACAAATAATTATACGTGCCTAAATATGCTAAATATAGACTATGGATGCATGCTTATGTGTTAAGATGTGTTAGAATGCGTTAAACACGACAAACTGGAAATCTGGAAAAATGATATCTCAGGTTCGACCGTTCGAAGGGGGCGAACCTGGCCCCCAGTTTTCTAAAAGGTCTCCTTCGACCGGACAAAACCACTTTCGACCCATATGAAGGGTCGAACCTGGCCAACTGTTTTGAAGATGTCACCTTCGACCATTTAAGCTCCACATTCGCCCATCTGAAGGGGTCGAACCTGGACCTAGTATAAATACCATACTTAGTCATTTTTCATCATTTCACAAACCCTAAACGCCTCTAAACACTCTCTATCAACTATTATCATTGGGGAAGGAGTTTTTGAGCTTGTTTTTCATAATCCAACTCTCTAAATCATTACAAGTGAAGATCTAAGGTGTGTTCTTCATTCCAAATCCTTTTTAAACGATTTTGACTTGTTTTCATTAAAACCCCAAGAGTCCAGATCTGATATCAACATGTTTTATGGGTAAAAACCTTCCTAATATCTTTCTAAATAAAATCTATTCATAAACAATGAGTTTTTATACAAATTAACATGTGTTAATGTAGTATTATGCATTGTTTGACGATTACATGTTGTATAGATGATATGACCACAACCTAGGACTGTTATTATTGAGGAGTTACGATTGAAACATGTTACAATTGATTGTTGAAGGTGTTTTTGTCGTTTAAAGGAATTTGAGTTAGAATTAGGGCTTGTTTTTGATGGAAATGATAGAGTTATGATAGGGGGTTTCTTGTTCATGATGATTTGAGTATGTTGAGCTGATTATTGATTAATTCCAGAAAGTTTCCTAATTGGGTAATAATTTCATGCATGATGATGTGACATCTCCATAATTTACTATTTTAGGAAACTTGTAAAACGGATAGATTTTGGGGTAAAATCGGTAGGGTTTCGTAGGGATATGTTAATGATGGTTGACTGCTGTAACTCATGATGTTTCGTGATGTTTTCGGATGTTTTTGACGCGTTTTTGGATAAATTAAACAGCAGGGTCGAACCTGGAGTACCTTCGACCAGTCGAACGGTCGAAGGTGGATCTCCAAGGGTCGAACCTGGAAACTGAAGGGTCGAACGAACTACCAAAGGGGCGAAGGAGGAAGAAAAGGGGCGAAGGTGGAAGTTTAAAGCCACCTTCGACCACTCAAAGCCACGTTCGACCCTACGATAACAGAAATGAAATTTTTGATACGAACTAAGTGTTTTATGCTTGGACCTTGCATGTAATCTATGTGTACTTGATTAGTTAGGGTAATGGATCACCAACGGGATGTCGGGTCGGTCTAGTGTGTCGGTTAAACATTTAAACACGTTTTAAAACATACTTGGTTATGATCTGGACAATCGGGGACTAGATAACCTTATGGTTATTAGTCGGGGCACTTATGTGAACGTTTTGATAGATCTCCGGTAGAGGGATTATCAAGGGCTAAACATCTTTACTTATATTTGAAGAACGCTACTTAAGGTGAGTTCACGGCCCCACTTTTACTGCTTTAACTTTTGGGGGAGAAAACATGCGCTAAACAGTTTTGGTAACATATGTCATACTATGGTTTTAACTTTATATTGCTATACGATCTTTTGGAAAGTCCCGGGGGAAACCATGAATGTGCGGGTTTGCACAACGGGGGAAATGTGGATAGATCTATTGGGCGTGACCTGCCCCACTCGTCGGCTTGGAGGGCCGGGCGGGTGCATATTGTCTCGAACAGGAACATTATCGTGCTGAACATTACGGGCTGCTAAACATGCTAAACATTGCTAAACGTGTCCAGTAATGGTTTCCAATCGTAGTAGTAACGAAACATACGCCTAGCTAGCGTACTTGGTAACATTGATATAGTATGGACATGGTAACACTTTGGTAACATTTTTGAACAAACCTGTGAACTCACCAGCATTATATGTTGACATCTTTTTGGCATGTTTTTCTCAGGTCGCTAAGGTAGCAATGAACGGAACTAGGCGCACGGGTCTGCATTGGCGTCTAGATTTTAGTGCACGTTTTGTAATAAGTGTCTTGGATACTTGGGAACACTGTGTTGTAGAGATTAAATTCTTTAAATGCTTCCGCTTATGAAATTTATGTTTTTGGGTTTACGTACTTCATATAGTGTCGTTTATTGTGATCGTTGACTTGGATCCTGGTTTGTCATGCGCCTCGCGGTAAAACCCCGCAAGTGGTAATTTGAGGGTGTGACAGTTCGAATCTAGATGCCCACGTTTTTTTTATTCTCTTTTTCATTTTTTGTTATTCAAGATAAATTAATAATTATTTATAATGCATAAAAACCTATAATATTTATAATAAATCCATTTTTGATCCAAAAATTATGAAAATTTAGGTGTAGTTTCTTGACACCTCATAGAAAAGTATCATATTTTTATTTTCTGAAAAATGAATTATTTTCATATTTTTATTGATTTAATATGTTTTAATCATAATTAATTGATTAAAAATTTATTTTTAATGATTTTAAACTGAAACTTCTTGGGGAATTATTTATAATCATCATGAACTAAAATAAAAGTTATTGATCCAAAAAATAATTATTTTTATTGATTTTCCTATTTTTAATCATTTAAACATGATTTAAATTCATTAAATCAGTCTTAAATACAAATAAATTGATAAAAATTATGAAAAAATTATTTTAATCATTTTTCATCAGACTTTATTTATTTCTCATGAAATAATATTTTTTGGATCATATCTTGTATTTTTAGTCTTATTTATGTTTAACTAGACATAATTAATCATTTATTTATTTATACTATTTAAACATCTATTTTATAAATACTTTTATTATAAAATAGAAATATTCTTATGTTGAAAAGTCTTAGCGACTATTTGTTGGATCATTGTGTAACTCGTAATTATTATTTATACATTTATGATTATTGTATTTATTTTAATTTAGTTAAGCTAATTAACTAAATTATTTTGCTTTAATTATTCCAAAACATATATTTATCTAAATATTCAATTGGTAATAATTATATTACCTAAAACACATTACACACTTTGATATATTATTCACACTAATGCGATTTATAATAAAAACTCTAATTCCCCAAATCGACCTAGCAAACCCTAATGCCTTGGAACCCTAGATACCTTAGACTTTTTAGACATTTCCTTATTAGTATTCTTATACATTATAGATAGAATTCTCCGAAATTCCCATTTCTTAACTCACGCCAGCTTAAGTTGGATTTTGATCGCTTTCACAAACTGTGAGTATATCTTTCCCCTTTTACTGTTTTCCTCTTATGGGGTGACTCATGTACCATTATTATTAAACTTACCTATATCTATATCTATATATATAATAAAGGAGTAACTATTGCTGAGGTGGCACCTTTAGATGGCCTCCATACTATCCATTTAACTTACCCATGGGTTAAAAAACCCGACCCATGATATCATATTCTAACCCGGTAACCCGGGTATAAATAGTCTATTTCTATAATCTCAATATAGAACTAAGGATGCACATCTCTTTCTCATTCTCATTCTTATTCTCATTCAAACCTGAACTTCATATCTATCCTCTATAATCGACATTAGAAACTCTAAACCTAACCTCTATCTTTGATTATGATTGTTACCCGAATCAACTTTTGATTCGGTGCTAGACAACCATGGCCGCATATAGAGATGAGTAAAGAGAGATCTTCCGGTTTCAAGATGTTAGTAATATTTTATGGGAATCGTGACTATTTATTCATGAATGTTTATATTCGGGATTGAGTTTTGTATGGGTTTTGATGTTTTTGAATGCTTGAGGGTTGTATTTTCATGTCCAATTATATTTTATGTTGGTTTGAAAATTTATTTGTCACATTGATAATGGATTAAACTCCATAATTAATCATTGTTTTGGCTAAGTTATGTTTAATCAACAAAATCCTTTTTGTTTTGGCCGAGTCTGTTATGTTCGATGGGATGCATGTCTTTTAAGGTTGAGATATGAAGTTCATATATTGTTCATAATTGTTCTTGCAGATCTTATATGTTTGGTGTTAAAGAGTTTATTATTATGTTAATATGATTTGATTGAATAAGGAGCCAAACCTCAGTTCGGATTCTGGATATGGATCTGAAATAATTATGGAGCATTTAATTTCAGAGAATTGGTTTCCTAAGTTTGTGCCACATATTTGGAAAGGTAGTAAATATCCTTGAATGACATTGAGAATTATTTCGAAATTTTTAAAATTTCAGTTTGAATTTATTTGAATTTTGAATTCAAACTATTAAATTCAAATTTATATTAATTCTCCCAATCTAGATTAATAACTTCCTTAAAATAATACAATCATCATTAATAATATATATTTAACTGAAAATCAATTAAATAAAATTATTAAATTTCTATTTTCTATTTTTTAAACTAATTCAAATTCTCACTATATAAACAATCTTAATCTCGGTTATACAATCATTTTAAGAATTTATAAAACTTACATCTCCAACTTTTTAATTTACATGACTTCATTTTTAAAAAACTTGATACATTTTGTTTTAGGTTTTATTCAGTAGTATTTATTTTAGCAAATTACATTTGCAATATATTGTTTACAAGCATAATCTTTTTAATATCTTCTTTTACATTTTCATTTGATATATAATGATGTATATGATTATCTTTTAATCTTGATGCTTTTAATTATTGAAAAAGCTGAAAAAATTAATTACGTGTTTGTTTTCGGTACAGGGGTAAGACTCATTTTGTTTCATTAAGAAGCTTCAATGATTATACCAATGTCTACTGAAACCTTACTTTCAGAAAATAAGGAATTTCTATACTTACTTTATTATATAGTTTTTTTTTATTTGCAAAGGAACTTTTTAATTAATATAATTTATGTTTTAACAAAGTAATATGCAATATATTTTTATTACAGGGTACCTACACCGTTACGCTTTTTTATTAAATTTTAGTAAAAAAATAAACTATAAAACTATTATATAAATTTAATTATTGAATTATGAAAGTTCTGTTTCTAAAAATAAACTGTGTTTTAAATGGTAACAAGTAATTAAAATTCATAAAAATCAATTTATAAGTTTTCAAGTGTAAAATTTCAAAAATTTTGAATTTTGAATTTTTAAAATTTTTAAATACGAATTTTATATTTTTTATTTTAAATTATAATCATTAATAACTTACTTTAAATAAACCAATCATCATTATTAATATATAGCTTAAACCGTAAATTAATTCAATAAATGTTTAAATTTTCTGATGAAAACTGTAAATATCAATTCAAAACACTAAATTAATTAACTTTATTATTATATTTTTAGTTTATTGAATATGTGATTTTCTTTATATGTTTCATTTCTTGAATAATTGATTTTCATTTAAAGTATGTTTAGTCATAAATCGACATATATATGATAACCTATATTTCCTCAACTGTTTATAAGTTATAGAAAATTCAAAAATATAAACCATAACCATTAATGTATACTAATTATAAAATAATATTTCGAAAATTTTAAATTTTCAGTTTGAATTTATTTGAATTTTGAATTCAAGCTTTTAAATTCGAATTTATATTAATTCTCCCAATCTATATTAATAACTTCCTTAAAATAATTCAACTATCATTAATAATATATATTTAACCGAAAATCAATTAAATAAGATTATTAATTTTCTATTTTCCAATTTTTTAAACTAATTCAAATTCTCAATATATAACCAATCTTAATCTCAGTTATACAATCATTTTGAGAATTTATAAAACTTATATCTCCAACTTTTTAATCGACCTGACTTCATTTCTACATGGTTGAATGTACATTTTGTTTATTTTAAAAAACTTGATACGATTTGTTTTATGTTTTATTCAGTAGTATTTATTTTAGCAAATTACATTCAACCATGAATAATTCAATCATTATTAATAATATATATTTAACCGGAAATTAATTAAATAAAATTATTAATAACTTCCTTAATTTATATTAATTATCAATATACATTAACTAATATTAATTCTCCCAACCTAGATTAATAACTTCCTTAAAATAATTCAATCATCATTAATAATATATATTTAACAGAAAATCAATTAAATAAAATTATTAAATTTCTATTTTCCAATTTTTTAAACTAATTCAAAATCTCACTATGTAAACAATTTTAATCTCAGTTATGCAATCATTTTAAGAATTTATAAAACTTACATCTCCAACATTTTAATTTACATGACTTCGTTTTTAAAAAAACTTGATACGATTTGTTTTAGGTTTTATTCAGTAGTATTTATTTTAGCAAATTACATTTGCAATTTATTGTTTACAAGGATAATCTTTTTATTATCTTCTTTTACATTTTCATTTGATATATAATGATGTATATGATTATCTTTTAATGTTGATGCTTTTAATTGTTGAAAAAGCTGAAAAAATTAATTACGTGTTTGTTTTCGGTACAGGGTTAAGACTCATTTTCTTTTATTAAGAAGCTTCAATGATTATACCAGTGGCTGCTGGAACCTTATTTTCAGAAAATAAGGTATTTCTATACTTACTTTATTATATAGTTTTTTTTTATCTTCAAAGGAACTTTTTAATTAATATAATTTATGTTTTAACAAAGAAATAAGCAATATATTTTTTTTATTAAAGGGTACTAACACCGTTACGTTTTTTTATTAAATTTTAGTAAAAAAAATAAAGTATAAAACTATTATATAAATTTAATCATTGAATTATCAAAGCCGTGTTTCTAAAATAAACTTTGTTTTAAATGGTAATAATTAAATAAAATTCATAAAAATCAATTTATAAGTTTTCAACTGTAAAGTTTCAAAAAATTTGAGTTTTTAGTTTCAATTTTTAAAATTTTTAACTACGAATTTTATATTTTTTATTTTAAATCATATCAATTATTAATAACTTACTTTAAATAAACCAATCATCATTATTAATATGTAGCTTAGACCGTAAATCAATTCAATAAATGTTTAGATTTTCTGATGAAAACTATAAATATCAATTCAAAACACTAAATTAATTAACTTTATTATTTTATTTTTATTTTATTGAATATGTGATTTTCATTATATGTTTCATTTCTTGAATAATTGTGTGACATCCGTCATTTTTTTTTTCATTATATATATATATATATATATATTTTAATAATAATAATAATAATAATAATAATAATAATTCAGATTTTATATACATTTTTTTTTCTTTCTTTAAACCAAACCCAACACAACTAAACCAACATAACCAACCCAATCCATATCCCTTTTATCCAATTTCTGATCCACAAATCGGCCCAAGAGTCCAGCCCAACAACAGCCCAAGCCCACTCTCCTTTCCCTTAAATCTGTTAAAAAAAATGATAAAACCCTGCTCTAGCCGGGTATCGAACCGGGGTCTGAGCCAAACACACACACACGCGTGACCACCTGAGCTACACCTGTTTCCTGATTTAAACCCAACCCCAATTGTATTTAAACCCTTGTCCCGCGTCCTTTTCTTCTCCCCTTTGTCTGTTACGCGAGCAGCAGCAATGATATTATTTTTTTTTCTTTTATTTTAATCGTAAATGGCCATATTAAGGCATGTTTAATTATCTTTGACCACTAATACATGATTGTCGGCCAAGATTGACTCACCAACACGTTGATTATCAATTGATTGATAATCAATTAACCTTTTTTCGCGTTTTGACATTAAACATTGGTCAACCCTTACCATTCATCAATCCAGTGAATAACACTATAAATTGGACATCCTCGAACCTTCACAACTCGCCATTTCATCTCTCTCAACCTTCATTTCTTCTTAATTACACTCTGCTATTGTTTTGCGATCGTATATTGACTTTTTGGGTTGACCATTCAATCGTGCTCGTTTCTACATTGTAAGTATAATATTTTTTAGTGGGTTTTGATCTTCGGCATCCACACATCAATAGCCCTAAGGTTAATTGGGTTATTGATGTGTGAATCAAACAATTGCAAAATCTAGGGCTTGTTCTTAATAATTTAGGGAAAACACGATTTTTATATGTTATATATATATATTAATTGAACTAAAACAAAACACAACCACTGGTCTGGACCAAGTGGTTGTGTCTGGTGCCTTGTAACCTGGACCACACAGGTTCAATTCCCACCATATGCATTTTTTTTTGGCTTTTAAATTTGAAGGTTTAAATTACACAATTATTTACTTTAATTATTTAAAATACTTATAAGCCTTCAAAAATTCCCAAAATTTTACATAATGATGTTCATGCCCTGAATATTATTATTCAGATTTTTATATCCAGAAATTTATTTATTTAATATATATAATAAATAAATCAAGTTTATTCTATTTTATTTATAAAAATCTATAAAAATATCAAAACGATCTTATTAATTTCCACAAAAATTATCCTAAACTTGTATATTCTTAAACATTCCAGAAAATATTTTTATTTCAGAAAAACCGTTTATTTTATATTTTTAATTAATTTTTGTTAGTTTTAATCATAAATAAATCATGATAAATTCATTTTTCAATATTTTTGCACCAAAATTTTATATAAATTGTTTCTAACTATCTAGAACTGAAATACATATTTTAATTCAGAAATTCTTTGATTTTAATATTTTTAGATATTAAAGTCATATTTTGACAATTTGAAATAATTAGATTAAATATTCTATTTTCAAGAAAATAATTTTATAAAAATTATTTTCATACTTAAAACCTCATGTTGTGACTATATTCAACTTAAAATTTTACCAAGAGACTTTATTTATTTATTTATTGAATTCCTCATGATTAATAAACAATTTGTTTAATAAACAAATAAACGTTTATCCCCAATTCGAAGCTCTAGAAATACATGTATCCTAGAGTTATTTCCCTTACACATTATCGAATACTTTAGGTTGATCATTTGGAGTAATCTCAATTCATATTTCATTGTCCAAGTTCAATTTCAAATTATTACGTGAACAGTGAGTATTCCTACCCCTTTTTGCCTTTATACATTTTTGGGGTGTTACATGTACACTATTACAATTTCAAATACAAGTTTACATTTTTGCAATACAATTCTAGTACTATGTGCATTGCTTACAACGTGCTTTATGCTTAGACATTACATGTGGATTACATTTGTACTTAGTGAAATCATTAACATGGTACAAGCCGACCTTAACATTGGATAGCGCTATTTGGATTGACAACCCGCCTAGATTGATTCTCCCCCTTTTTCATCGGAGAATCCGTGGCCAGTGTTAAGTTATCATCCATTTATTGGTTGAGTACACTACAGTTCATACAGTACATTATACAGTCACAGGGTTGATTTCGCTCATTTGTATGATACATAGTTTACATAATTGCACTGTAGCTTGCACTTGAATTGTATAACTTTTTAACCTACTATATATATCAAAACTAGGAATGCTCACCAACATTTCATATGTTGACCAAATCTATTTTGTACATGTTTCAGGTGCAGTTTGATCTAGTGCTTTAGCAAGGAACACTTAGTGCCTTATTTTAATTCAGTTATTTCAATATTTACATTTCATTTAGACAATGTATTTTCCATTATCATGTAAGATAAATTCTGGTTTATTCAATAATATTTACATTTTAGTACCATGTGTTTTTGAACAATCGTCACTACGTGGCACCTCGATGATTCCGCCATCGGTTGGGGTGTTACAAATTGATTTTCATTTAAATTATGTTTAGTCATAAATTGACATATATATGATAACCCATATTTCCTCAAGTGTTTAAAGTTATAAAAAATAAAAAAATATAAACAATAACCATTAATGTATAAAATTTATAAAATATTATTTTGAAATTTTTAAATTTTCAATTTGAATTTATTTGAATTTTGAATTGAAAGTTTTAAATTCAAATTTATATTAATTCTCGCAATATAGATTAATAACTTACTTAAAATAATTCAATCATCATTAATAATATATATTTAACCGAAAATCAATTAAATAAAATTATTAAATTTCTATTTTCCAATTTTTTAAACTAATTCAAATTCTCACTATATAAACAATCTTAATCTCAGTTATACAATCATTTTGAGAATTTATAAAACTTACATCTCCAACTTTGTAATCTACCTGAATTCATTTCTACATGGTTGAATGTACATTTTGTTTATTTTAAAAAACTTGATACGATTTGTTTTATGTTTTATTCAATGGTATTTATTTTAGCAAATTACATTCAACCATTAATAATTCAATCATCATTAATAATATATATTTAACCGAAAATCAATTAAATAAAATTATTAATAATTTCCTATATTTATATTAATTCTCAATATAAATTAATTAATATTAATTCTCCTAACCTAGATTAATAACTTCCTTAAAATAATTCAATCATCAGTAATAATATATATTTAACCGAAAATCAATTAAATAAAATTATTAAATTTCTATTTTCTAATTTTTTAAACAAATTCAAATTCTCACTATGTAAACAATTTTAATCTCAGTTATGTAATCATTTTAAGAATTTATAAAACTTACATCTCCAACTTTTTAATTTACATGAGTTCATTTTTAAAAAACTTGATACGATTTGTTTTTTGGTTTTATTCAGTAGTATTTATTTTAGCAAATTACATTTGCAATATATTGTTTACAAGCATAATCTTTTTAATATCTTCTTTTACATTTTCATTTGATATATAATGATGTATATGATTATCTTTTAATCTTGATGCTTTTAATTGTTGAAAAATCTGAAAAAATTAATTACGTGTTTGTTTTCAGTACACGGTAACACTCATTTTGTTTCATTAAAAAGATTCAATGATTATACCAATGTCTGCTGAAACCTTACTTTCAGAAAATAAGGTATTTCTATACTTACTTTATTATATAGTTTTTTTTATCTTCAAAGGAACTTTTTAATTAATAATTTATGTTTTAACAAAGAAATATGCAATATATTTTTTTATTACAGGGTACTTACACCGTTACGATTTTTTATTAAATTTTAGTAAAAAATAAAGTATATAACTATTATATAAATTTAATCATTGAATTATCAAAGCCGTGTTTCTAAAATAAACTTTGTTTTAAATGGTAACAAGTAATTAAAATTCATAAAAATCAATTTATAAGTTTTCAAGTGTAAAATTTCAAAAATTTTGAATTTTGAATTTTTAAAATTTTTAAATACGAATTTTATATTTTTTATTTTAAATTATAATCATTAATAACTTACTTTAAATAAACCAATCATCATTATTAATATGTAGCTTAGACCATAAATCAATTCAATAAATGTTTAGATTTTCTGATGAAAACTATAAATATCAATTCAAAACACTAAATTAATTAACTTTATTATTTTATTTTTATTTTATTGAATATGTGGTTTTCATTATATGTTTCATTTCTTGAATAGTTGATTTTCATTTAAATTATGTTTAGTCATAAATCGACATATATATGATAACCCATATTTCCTCAATTGTTTATAAGTTATAAAAAATAAAAAAATATAAACCATACCCATTAATGTATACAATTTATAAAATATTATTTTGAAATTTTTAAATTTTCAGTTTGAATTTATTTGAAATTTGAATTCAAACTTTTAAATTCGAATTTATATTAATTCTCCCAATCTAGATTAATAACTTCCTTAAAATTATTAAATTTTCTATTTTCCAATTTTTTAAACTAATTCAAATTCTTACTATATAAACAATCTTAATCTCAGTTATACAATCATTTTGAGAATTTATAAAACTTACATCTCCAACTTTGTAATCTACCTGAATTCATTTCTACATGGTTGAATGCACAATTTGTTTATTTTAATGACATGGCACTCAAAGAGGGTATTCTTTTCATTGAATGTGTCATGTGTCATCCCATGTGGCAAGGGCTTTATTTTAGGAAAATAATAATTTAAAATTTAAAAACAAAATTAGATTTTTATCTCTAATGTTTTCTCCCATTACTTTTAAACGTTAATATCTTTTATATACGAGATTTTTTAAAGAAAAAAATTACACCAAATTAACGAGCGTTTTATTATCTTTCCAACGGGTACCATAGTGCTATATAAAAACGGAGAAAAAAACGACTATTTTTTGTGTGGTTTTGTTCATACAGGAAAAAAAACACAAAGTGTTCAGGTTATTCATTAATCATGTATAGGCAAGTCATTAGTTATGTTCAAACCAATAAATATGATTTTTATTTACAACATGTGTTAGCATTGGAGTTGTACATTGTTTTAGGTTAGGTTTTAATATTAGAGTTATACAGTGTTTAAGGTTATGCACTAACATTGAAGATACATTGTTAATTGTTTTAGGTTAAGTGCTACCTGAAGCTTTTCTGCATGTAACTGTAAAACGCATCAGTCTATTTCAGGTGTAAAATTGATATTTCAAATTAGATTTCTCAACCTGGGACGCTCCCGGGATATATTAGTTTAAAAAAAATTGTTGGTTTGGGTCGGGCCTGGGATTAGGTGATACCCGACCCAATTACCCTTTTTTTTATATTAGAATATGATAACTTATGACAGAGATTTGTTTAAAATAATAATATTCATTAATCATATAATGGCAAGTCATTAATTATGTTGTCATATTAGATATATTATTATGTCATATTAGATATTTCAACCCGGGACGCTCTCCAACAGGTAATTGCTATGTTTTCTTTTTCTACCATATTCTGAAATAGCTCAAATCTTATTGTATGCAGTTAAAGACCTTTAACTGAATGTATTGGTGCTAAACAATCTTTGTCCCTTGAAGTGCTTGGGATCTTAATATTATGTTTTAGGTGTTGATGTTGTAAGGTGAAATGGATCTTTTGGTATATTTTTTTAAAAGTATCTAATGTAAGTTGATACATAGATGCCATTTTTATAGTTTAGGTACTTCTAATTTTATTCACTTTACTTAGATTTTTCAACCCGGGATGTCATACTCTTATGCAATCTCTCCTTTGAGAGATGCCACATAGGATGTGATGTGGCAAGTGTAAACCAATTAAAAAAAGGAATAAATATTATTTAACCTAATCTATTATAATCTTTAACCTAATCTATTAAATACCTAATCTACTAAATCTAAATATTAAATCTTTAATATTTTTTCTCTCATGTTTCCTCCCATAACTTTTAAATGTTAATATCTTTTATATACAAGATTTTTTAAAGAAAAAAAATTATACCAAATTAATGAGCGTTTTATTATCTTTCCAACGAGTACCATAGTGCTATATAAAAACGGAGAAAAAAATGACTATTTTTTGTAACCCAACAGGTATTGTGTCGGGTTTGGGATTAGTTTAAAAAAAATTGTGGGTTTGGGTCGGGTCTGGGATTAGGTGATACCCGACCCAATTACCCGAAACAACATACCCAAATTCCCGAACTATATACCCGATCATATACCCATGAATTTTTTAACGCATCACATAACCCTTAGACTAATGCGTTCGATATTTCAATAATTAACTTTTTTTTCTTATTTCATGTTAGTTCTGTTTAGAATGATTGATTACAAACTTCCGAATTCATTTGTAATGGCACTAGATTTATACCCCGACGCAGAGATTCGATTTTTATTATATTTGAATATGATAACTTATGATAGAGATTTGTTTAAAATAATAATAATAATATATTTTATTAAGTTATATTAAATATTTCAACCCGGGACGCTCCCGGGATAAAAACTAGTATTAGATATTAGAAAGGTTATATAAATGTTTTCCTTGTATTGATTCGAGCAAAAAGTAAAAAGATAAAATTAATTATAAAAAAATGATATAGTAAGAGTGGTGTTCGGTTTAGGGTTGGTTTGGTGGTTGACGATGAGGGATACGATGTTAGTGGTGGTTTTGGTCTTACGGTGGTGGTGGTGGTTGGTCGTTAGGGTGGTTTTTCGTGATGACGGTTGGTGTTGATGGTGGTGTACCTCTCTCTTTTTTTTTCTCTCTCTCTCCCTCTCTCTCTCCCCCTCTCTCCCTCTCTCTCTCTCTCCCCCTCTCTCTCTTTCACCCCGCCTCTCTCTCTCTCTCTCTCTAAACCTTAATGGTAATGGTGGTGCAGCGTTGGAGGGACCGGAACAGAATCCGACTTATAAAAGGAAAACACCTTCGTCGCCAGCCCTAACTAACTATAGTCAGACGGTAATTAATTTTGTTACCGTTGCAACCATTTGGAATCTGTACCGTTACAGTTTGGTCTATAAAGACACCTTAATCCAATACAAAAAATCACACAATAAACCGGTTATACTTTAATCTTTTCGTAAAAATGGTCCCGTGGAATGCAAATGAGGATATCGCGTTAACAATGGCATACCTGGTAGTGAGAAACACGTGGGTTCATGAAGTCGATACCCCAATTTCGTTTTGGCACCGGGTGTCGGGGATATTCAATAATTTAACCGGCACAAATGACCACTCCAAGGATTCGCTCGTTCGTAGGTGGATTCTTCTCTGGTCCAGGTGTCTCCGTTGGAACGTCCTCTATGAAGCCACGATGGAGAGGCACCCTAATGTTAAAGAAGACATTGCAATCCAACTCACTCGCGGCGACTACTACCGTGCACAAATGACTAACTTCACCCATTTTGCGTCATGGCGAATGTTGCGAGATTTATTTAATAATTAATATTTACGGTTGTTTAATGTTTATTGTGTAATGGTTTTTAAATTTTGAATGAAAGTTAACCGTGACAATTATTTTATGCGAATGTATGATTTGTATAGGGGTAAACGATAAAAAAAGGTCAAAATATAAACGGTCAAAAAATAAAACACGGTCAAAGGTGAAAGAAAAACGTGGCATATTATCATTGGTCAAAAAAAGGACCGTTTCTTTGTACCAGCACGGTAACAAGAACCAAAAAACGATTCACGAGAACCCTACCAGCACATGTGGCAGCAGTATTACCGTGCTGGTAATGGGTACCCATACCCAATTCTGATGACGTCCCATCCCCCCTCAACATCCCATTCGCATATATATATATATATTCATAAACAATTAAATATTAATATTTTCTACTCACAAACACATTAAAATAATATAGGATATGACTGATGAATGTGAACCCCCACATATAGGATTTACTTTGGTTTCCCATATAGTTTGAGGAGGAGAAATGAGGTTCAGACTCCAATGTAGGAGTGAAAATGAACAAAATATCATATTTTTCTTAGGGGATGGGGCGTTATTAGAATTAGGCACGGGTATCTTATTATCAGCATGGTAACACTGCCGCCATCCGTGCTGGTAGGGGTCCCGTGGATCGTTTTCTGGTTCTATCGAACGGGCTGGTAACCGTGTATTTTCTGATTTTTTATTAACTATAATTCCTTTTTTAATTATTTATAACCGTTTGGAAGCAACATTTTTGTTTATTTTTTTTACGTAAACCGTTTAGTGTTAAAATAAATTCAACCAAAAGTAAATAAAAAACATAAAACAATATTTATTAGTATTAAACATAAATAAAATACATAAAAACATAGTAGATAATTAGAGTTCACGCATGAGTTGCCAGGCATGGAGATGCTCAAAGTTGCCGTTGTAACGAGCCGTATATTTCACCTGGGTCAACTCCATAGCCAACTCCGGCATAATGCCTGGGTGCCGGGTCATGGTTTGCTCATAGCAGGTGGTCCACCGATCACATTTGTTTTTTAGATCGGTCCATTTCCTCTGTAGGCTCTCAATTGTGCGGTCGTTTTCGCCGACTTGGGCTTTGAAGTCACACAAGACACGGTCCCAGAAGCGTGTGTTCCTGCTCCCGGAGCCTTGGCGGCGTTGTCGTTGCAAGGATGGGTCGTTTTGTGCGTCTCTAACGCACACGACCAGAGCAATTTCTTCATTTTCGGTCCAGCGAGTCATTTTTGTGGGTTTTGTTGATGTTGAATTGTGTTTTCACCACCGTCGTTTATATACAAAAATTCTCAACCGTATTGCATGTAAAATTCAATTTTCCTGACGGTTAGATAAGACCGACTTAAATGGAAATAATTTTTTTTGATCGTGTTGGGTGGAGACGGTTGATTAATAAACACGGACTAACAGTTTGGTGCTGCAATTTATAAACCGTGTGTATTTAAAAAAAAAATATTTGTATTTGTATTTAAATGAAAAAAAGAAAAAGAAAAACAAGAATCAGTGGAGTGCTGCCTACAAAAAAGTGAATCAGTGAAGTAAATCAGTTAAATAATGTGACAGTGCATAATTGGTTAAAATCAGTGAAAGAAAAAATGAATTCTAGTAGCACCCCTAACGCCCTTATAACTTGGCTATAGGGAATGGGATGGGGACTCGTTGTGAGTGTTGTTATAATTCTGTTTGTCATGGTTATAGACATGATTTTCTTTTAACATAATTCAGACTAGACATCACTCAACTTAAAAGTATTCACATTGAAGCGTCTAAATCATACATTGAAGCTAGCATGGGTGGTGGCGGTGCACATTTGCGAAAGGCAAGTACTAATGTGCTATAACGATATGCTTAGCATTAAAAGAGGTTGAGATTTTTAAACCTACTATTACATATATGAATTGCCCATGTTCATGTGCTATAACGATATGCTTAGCATTAAAAGAGGTTGAGATTTTTTTAATCTGCTGTAAACGCATCATGAGAGCCCATTTTCGTAGTGTAAACATTAGAACAACTTTCTTTAGCATTAAAAGTGGTTGAGACTGTTTACTTCTTTTATCCTTTTTTATTAAGTCATATTAGATTTTTTAACCCCGGGACACTCTCGGGGTAATCAGCTAGTATATATATATATATATATAAAATTTCCAGGGTTAGTATCAAATACACAGTGAAAGAAAAATAGGAAGTCGTAGAAAGGGTATCAAACGGACTCCGATTGAAGTCATTTAAGCGGCATTGGAACCGTTTCATCGAACCATATGATCTTAGTTTTTAGGTTTTCGTTTTTTTGACTTTTAGATTGTAGTTTTTAAAATTTATGTTATATCATTGTGTCTTTTATGTAGCATTATGTCGATCTTTATCTTATTTTCATCATTGTGTCTTTTTTTTCAGAATTGTGTTATATTTTTTTGCATTGTGTTATATTTTGTCGTTTATTGTGTCATATTTGATGATTTATTGTGTTTTTTGTATCATTCTCACCCTTCTCATTTTTGTTATACTATGTAGAATAACTTAACTCATAATTTCCAAACAATTATCACGTTTATGTTGACTTGGTTATATGTGTCAAAACGTGGTGCATTGTTAACTGCAAACAAAATCGAGTTGTTGTTTTCATCACAAAAAGCAATAGCAGATATAGATAGAAATGATAGTTACATACATAAGATAGAAATTTGATAGTTACATATATGTCACTTAATCACATATATAACACGCCAACATGAAGGGACTACATGATCATATGTAGACATTATATAAAACATATCTCATATAAAATTTCATCCATCAATTTTGTTATCCCTATCAAATCGATAAAGGACACACAATAATTAAAGCACCACATGTTGATCGAAGTGACTAGACCAGAGAAATCACCATTGTTGTTTCAAGTTATTAACTAATGGAGTAGATGTAAATAAATCAGTCGGTTTTAAGCGAACTAGACATGATTGGTTAAAACTTATAGAAAACCAGTTAAAATCTACGTAATTCCTAACCTTGGCTCCTTTTGTGAGTGAACCGACTTTTGCGACAAGGCTTATTGGTGAGTTGTCGGAGCCATTGATTTAGAGGTCGGTTTTCAAAATGTGTGGCTTGTAGCCTAGTGGTACCAATGTGTTGTGAAAGGTGTCTATCCCTATAAGATTGAGGGGTCGAATCCTTGGTTGAGGGGGAGGGGGAGGGGGAGAGAGAGAGAGAGAGTGCACTTCCAAGTATTAGTTAATTTCATCCATCAATTTTGTTATCCATATCAAATCGATAAACGACATGCAATAATAAAAACACAACATGTTGATCAAACTGACTAGACCAGAGAAATCACTATTGTTGTTTCAAGTTATTAACTAATGGCATAGATGTAAATAAATCAGTCGGTTTTAAGTGAACTAGACATGATTAGTTAAAACTTATAGAAAACCAGTTAAAATCTACGTAATTAATAACCTTAGCTCCTTTTGTCATTGAACCGACTTTTGAGACAAGGCTTATTGGTGAGTTGTCGGAGCCATTGATTTAGAGGTTGGTTTTCAAAATGTGTGGTTTGTAGCCTAGTGCTACCAATGTGTTACCAATGTGTTGTGAAAGGTGTTTATCCCTATAAGATTGAGGGTTTGAATCCTTGGTAGAAAAAAAGGTATAGCTTTAAAAGTATAATTAGTGTGTGTGTGTGTCAGAGAGAGAAAGAGAGAGAGAGAGAGAGAGAGAGAGAGAGAGCGCGCACTTCCAAGTATTAGTTAATGCGATTTTTGTTACTATATTACCATTTTACACTTATATTTAAATTATTAGTTGAATAGATATATATTGATGATGATAACGGAAATTAAAAGTTTAAAGAGAGAAGCTAAGGCCATCCATAGTGGCCTTTATGGGGGCTCCATGGAGGCGTGATGGCCACCCATAGAGCCGGGAACATCGCCCCTTCTCCCGGGCGTTATGGGGGCGCTATGATGAAGAAGGTGATGGCCATAGCGAGCGTGATGACCTGCAATATGAACGTTGGATGCATGGATATGACCGTTGAACAGTCATTTGGTTAAGGAAAAAAACAAATTACCAATTATAAAAAATCCATCTCTACTATATTGATGTGTCACAAGATTAACATATAAAACATGCATAAACAGTCTCATAATAGGATAGAATTTGGCTTAAATTACTGATTTGGGTGCTTAAATCATTCCTATTTGTGTTTCTCAGGAAACTGGAGCTCCACACCGGAAACAAAAGATATTCGGGTAAAAAACTGATAAAAACTGGAGATTCCTGAGAATACGAGACTTGCAGCATGTTCCCTATATGTTTGAAGACCCTCCCGGGACTTAAACAATGATAAAACCAGCCCGAGACAGACCTAGCACGCCCATGCACCCTTGCACGGAGGCCCTGCACGCTAGAAGACAACGCAACCAACTTGGGAGACAAGAAATCTAGCTGGACCACATGGCACGGACGTGCCACATTGTGACATCCGTCACCCTCGTCTTTCATCTAGTTGACAATAATAGTCCTTCAAATATTTCCATTACAGTCCCTGCAAGTTTCGTAGTTTTCAAATTTAATTTTAGAGCGAACTAAAATTTTATCATTTATATTTATTATAGATCGGGTATAAGTTCTAATCAAATGCGTATGTTGAAACGTATTTGTAAAAGATTTTATAAAAAAAATTAAGTTTTAAAAAGATTTATTAATGTTGAGGTTAACTTGGTTAGTATAGTTAATGTTTTCAAAAAGAAAAACTAACTAAACTAATAATAATCTCAACTTGGTCAACTTGAGGGACCTCTCTTGCCAAAGGTCCAAAGTCATTTAAAACCTTCCTCTCTCCTCTTGTGTTACGTTTTTTTTTTCAAGCCAAGTTATTGTTTGAGTTTTAAATGCTCAATTAAACTGATTTTATTAAAATCAATCATTCCTAGCATTTAAAATACATAATAACTGAGTTTAATTCGTATGGTTAGTGAGTCCAAGGTGTAACCGTCGAGTTAAGGGACAATCAAGCTAAATCAGTTTCGTTTTGACTCAAGGATTATAAATCAACTCCATATCTGCATACAGGAGAGTGTTTCGACCATAACCCCTTTAGCTTTTACACTTAATATCGATCTAAAGCCACGAATTGGTGTTCTTGTTTACTCTAGCCGAAAACCAACCAATTGAACCATTAAACGACCATGTAAGTGAGATTATTTCATGCCATTTTGTTCCCTATATGTTAACCTGAGGTTATTATAATCGATTTGAGGTTGTAGGAATTCTAGGGTTAAGGTTTGTGAATTTGGGGAAGAAGATGAATAGAGATTGTATGTTAAATAGATATTGTTTTCAAACTTTTCTAATTATGATGCTATGGTGTAGTGGTCGTTGAAGTTTTGTGTCTTGGTGGGGACCTGGGTTCGAAACCAGCCTCCCACACCATTTTTTTCCGATTTTTTTTATTTTATTTATTTAAATTGCATAATAATCAATTATAATACATTTTAACTTAGAATATTCATAATAAATTCATTTTTCATCCAAAAATTATAAAAATTTAGGTGTAGCTTCTTGACACCATAAAGAAAATTTCCACAATTTTATTTTCTGGAAAATATCTTATTTTTTATATTTCTATTGAATTAAATTGGTTTAATCATATTTAATTGATAAAAAAAATCATTTTTAATGATTTTAATGTCAAACTTTTTGGGAAATTATTTCTAATCATCATGAAATGAAATAAAAATTATTGGTTCAGAAAACATTTATTTTATTGATCTAAACCAATAATTTTTATTGTTTTTCCTATTTTTAATCATTTAAACATGATTTAATTTCATTAAATCAGTTTTAAATATAAGTATGTTTATAAAAATTATGGGAAAATAATTTTCATTGATTTACATCAGAAAGCATCCATTTTCTGTAAAAATAGCATTTTTGGATCATGTCTTGTATTATTAGTCTTATTTATGTTTAGTTAGACATAATTAATGATTTATTTATTTATACTGTTTAATATCTATTTTATAAATACGTTTCTTATAAAATAGAAATACTTCTATGTTTGAAAATCTTAGTTACCATTTGTTGGATCATGGTGTAACTTATAATTAGTTATTTAAACATTTATGATTATTGTATTTATTTACAATAACTTAGTGAAAGTAATTAATTAAATTTCATTGTCTTAATTGTTCAAACATATTTTTATCTAAATATTCAATTGGAAACAATTATATTACCTAGACCATATTTACAAACTTTGGTATATTATTTTTGACATACAACTTTTATATTAATCCGATTTATCATAAAACTCTAATTCCCAAAATCGACTTAGCAAACCCTAATGCCTTAGACCCTAGATACCGTATACTTTGTAGACATTCCCTTATTAGTATTCTTATACATTATAGGTTGAATTCCTCGGAATTCCCATTACTTAGCTCACGACCGCTTAAGTTGGATTTTGATCGCTTTCGCAAACTGTGAGTATATCTTTTCCCCTTTTTACTGTTTTACTATTTTGGGGTGACTCGTGTACCTATTATCAAGTTTCTATTTCTTGTTACTAAAAAGCAATTCTTATGTGTGTTTGCTTGTGTTATTTCGTGTATCTATGACTTGTCAAATCATTAACCGTTGTGGCCTAGCATTTCAATGAATAGTACTATGGTATATACACTTGTGACAATGCTGAGAGTCCTTGTCATTGCTATGTATTTCATTACTACTAGCGCATACTATATATATTTCCTTTCATTTTACTTGGTTGATTTGACCCGGATACCACTTATTACATTTTACAAAATAACACATGAATTGCTAAATTTTCCTTATTATATGTATCAAACGGGTATGCTCACCAATACTTTTTGTATTGACAAAATTATTTTCTTACATGTTTCAGGTTTTATGAGATCACTTCTAAGCTTTTAGAACTTAGGCATAGATTGAGATTTATTGTATTTTAGTTTAGATTGATAGTTTTAATTGTTGTATTTCTTTCAATGTAATAAATTATTCAATTCAATGTATCAAAATTTACATTTCTAGTCCATGAGCTATTGAACAATCGTCACTACGTGACACCTTGATGTTTCCGCCATCGGTTGGGGTGTTACACACATACCCTGGCACGCCCGTGCAAGAGACAAACAGTACAGACAGGAAGGACTGCAGCAAACATAACGTACGTAGGGTTATGGCACGGTCGTGCCACTCCCTATGGCACGCCCGTGCTTGCCCTGGCATGTCTATAAATAGCAAGCTTGACTCAACCATTTGATCCAGCCCATTCCATCTAGTCTTGTGCCCTCTTGGGTCGACTTCCAAGCTTCTTGCAGAGATCTTGGAGTCCTGTGGGAGGCCTTAGGGCCATCCTAACATACCCACCAAGGTTAGGCCTCGTCCTACCTTGATCATCTTGGCCAAGCATGGGATCATAGAGTAGTATATGCAATCAACATCGAGGGCCGTGAGAATTATATTGGTACATAGCACTAGGAGATGGAAGGCTTGTTTATAGAGCAGCCATGTTCATGTGTTGATCATTCTCATGGTTGTATCTTTCTATGATCTCCGAACCCACTTCGATTTGTAGACTTTTATTATTATTATTATTATTATTATTAATAGTTTGTTTTTAGTTATTTGTTGTGTTATCTTCTTTCTAATTATTGTTTATTTATCTTGTGACAGGTTCAAATGGTGATTAACTTAATAAACTAAAATTAATCCCAAATCAATTAATAAACTATTAAGAGGTTTAATCAGCTTCTGGTAGTCGCGAGCTAGATCCAAGGCAAGGAAACCGGTAATGAGACAAATCCTTCGGGCTTCTGATATCCAAACCGGGTTCTAAGCAATGACTTATGAAGTGGACCAGATCCGAGTGACACATTTCTAGTACTTACCAGGTGAATGAATGAATTTCTTGGGAAAGGGCGGATTCCCTATGGGTGCACCAGTGATCTTCGGATTGCACACCTTTAGGATTATGTTCCACCTTTGTAAAGGATTTCATTCATCTCGGGAGGTTATGGGTTGGGTTTATTAAGTCATTAATCATTAAACCAACTTTATATTTAACTGATCAATAAATATTAAAGTGTCACCTTTAAAGATAAATAAAACAAGAATTCTATATCTAGGTCTCGTTAGTACGAATCCGTTAACCATTGGGGATACATGTTGCCTGAGCTGACTGTAAGAGAGATCCTTCGATCTTCATGGTTGTTAACCTACTTAGGGGATACGTTGTTTCCAGGACAGACTGTAAGAAGAGATCCTTCGGCACGGAAAGCGAGAGATAAGGAGTCAACACTTCAAGCTCACTCTCGCCGTTAGGAAGCCTTCGAAAGCAGGGCTTAGTCGGTGAAACTTCATACGGACGCGCATCGGGAGGTTGAGCCTACTACTCAGTAGTGGCCCTGTTTCTCTATCAAGGAGTCAACACTTCAAGCTCACTCTCGCCGTCCTCACAAATAATTAATCTTAATATTAATTCTACTAATAAATTTAACTACTTATACGGAGGACCCCGAGATGTGCATATCCGCTATCTCTACTATTTTATCTTTTTATCTTATAAAACCCAAAACCTTTTTAAACTATTTTTCTTCAAACCCCTCCATTTTATTTTTCTTTGTAACCCCGATCAGTTACTCGATGAAAGGTTGAGTAGGGGAAAGTGTGTTCTCTGGAATACGATACTCGGTATTTACCCGAGAATAATATACTATACATGTCAGGTTCTCTGCCTATGTGTTGGTTTTAGTTTCTGAGTGACTATCGTTTACTTATAAATTCAAAACTTGTAAAAAGGTTTAGTATAAATCAGTCGTTTTCCCAAAACCAATGTTTTGGAGTTGACACATCAAGTTTTTGGCACTGGGAAAATTGACATCTTTTTAAATTACTAAAACTAAACGCATCAAGTTCTTGGCGTCGTTGCCAGGGAACACAATGATTTCATCAACTTTCTTTTTAGAGGGTTTTTGTTTCTTCTTTATTTTCGTTGGAGAGAGGTTTGTCATTCCTTGAGGATCGCCAGGTAAGTAAAGGAAAAGTGAAAAATAAGTCGGGGGAAAGTTTTTCAAATATTAAAACTTAAACTATTTTCAAACTTAAAATGGGGTTTTAAAAATTATTTTTGAGAAATCCAATTAAAATTTTAAAACCAGACATTTAAAAACAGTTTAAATTTGAAAAATGCGAGAAAACAGGACTTTCCTAGGTTGCACGCCCGTGCCACTTCCTATGGCACGGCCGTTCTCATCCTGAATCCATGCCTGGAGGGTATTTTAAGGGTTCTTTGACTTTTCAAACCCATTCCCCTTATTCCCCGCTCGTCCCACCCGTCGCCTACCCCCTAAAACCTCCATTTTTCACCATTTTCTTCAATTTTAGGCCCAAATTTTCAAGCTAAGGTATGTATAATAACTCTCTAACAACTTTTATGTGTTTTTAGGTCTAGATCTGTCCAGATTCTTGAGTTCTTGTGTCGCACCATTTCTTGAGAAAAAAACCTTAGTTTTCTAGCCTGGATATTTGCCTGAACCTCTAGGGAAATGATTAGGTAGTGCTAGGAACGTAATGTGGTAAAAAATTTTGAGAAAAAATTCACGGGAATTTTGACACATTTGAAAACCGTCACCTCAGTCAGGTGCACGGTCGTGCTCAGTTGTGGGCTTGGGCGTGCCCATCTAGAAGACACTATTTGAGTTTCCCTCATAACCAGTCGGACCCACCAAGACCTGCACAGCCGTGCACATCAGTGTACACGGGCGTGCTCTCCTATAAACTCACCAAAACTTTTTAAGTTTCAAAAATTAACTTATTTTTGCAGTTTAAAATCAGTTTTAGGGTATTGAGATAAAAACCAGTTTAAACAGTTGAACCAGTTAAAAACCAGACTACAGACTAAGCCTCGCGGCCGTGCACGGGCATGCATCCACTAGACCCAGAACTGTTGATTTTTGCAAAATTTTAAACCTTATGAAGCTGAACCGATTCTGTTGTGCTTTGCAGGAAGATGGCAAGAAAGAAACGACCAGCCCAGCGATCACCTTCAGTATCATCAGGATCGCACCATTCACACCACTCTCAGCAGTCAAGCGAGTCTGCACCACTTGATGCACCACAGTCTCCCATGATAGAGCCTGATGGGCCCATCCCCGATGATGTCCATCTCTGGTTGTATTTCAACCAGGCCGGTGTGAAGCAAAACACCCACCGGCGTCTATGCCTCATCCAGACGAGGCAGATAGGCACTTACTGGCCGGTGGACTATGAGGCCCTGAGGACTGGAGCCCCGGTTCTACAATATCTTATCACATCAGTGGCATCGTTTCTTTCAGATTGAGAAGACTACCTACAGAGAGCTCACCCTAGAGTTCTTGGCCTCATTTGTCTACACACCACCTGCTACTGGGGATGACAGGGTTTCTAGGCCGTGTGTTGGGTTTCGGATGGTCAGACAATGGTACTGGATGACTTTAGCTGAGTTCGGAGTTAGATTGGGATTATACAGGCAGGGGGAGGTTCACTCACCGGTGTTTACTGATAGCCTATTCGGGTGGCCTATTGATATTCAGCCACATGATTTTTTAGGCCAGATTTCTGAGGTTCCCCATGACCCAAGGAACCACAAGAGGTCCAGTTTTCCTGATCCACTTCACAGATGGCTATATATGGTTATTGCCAGTACAATCGGGGGCAGAAAGGATAGCACTGGGGGAGTCAATGAGAGAGAGGTCTTCCATCTATTTAGCATCAATGAGGGCAGACACTGCAACCTAGCCCATGCTTTAGCAGAGTTCTTCACTAGGAGTTCGGGCATTCCATCTTCTAGCCACATCTTTGGGGAACCTTACATCACCCGCCTGACCACTTCTTTGGAGGTACTTAGCCCCTGGCCGTGGCCGGTTTGACGGTCGCAGATCGGGTCCACCCCCTCGACACCACCATGATGAGGAACACAGGGGTTGTAGAGCAATTTGGTAAGTTTTTGAAGCTGGTAGATAATAAGAAGAAGTTTTAGGATGAGGATGCGGCGTTTGAGGAGGCATACGGGGAGAGAGTAGCTGCTGAGATAGGAGGAGCAGAGTCCTCAGCAGCCGCTGCAGCCAGAGGAGCGGAGTCATCAGCTCCTACAGCCAGGCGACCGACCACCCAAGCATCAGTAGGACCACCACCAGCCACCAGGACAAACTATCAGCAATGGGGAGGCGTTCTCCGCACCATCCTGGACAGGCTCGACACACTCACTGCAGAGTTCAGGTCATTTTGGGAGGACTTCGCCATACATATGGCTTCATGCACAGGTTCCAGCTCTAGCTCCCGCTCGAGGCACCAGCCTCACCGTAGCCGCTCAGTTTGATCCCTCTTTCTCTCAGGTTTATTTGATGAGGTTCTAGACATGATTTGATGGTTTGTTGACTTAAAACACTATTTTTCTTTTTCTTTTGTTTGTGGATGATTATAGTCGTATGTTGACACTTTGCATGCTTGGTGCATGCCGGACACGTTCCACCTGCTAACGCTTCGGCGGTAGTATCTATCTTAGGATGTAGTTTTTATTTATCTTTGTTACTTTATTTTCTTTTCTAGTTATTTTTAGGACAACTTGATATTGTGGAGCCGCTATTTCGACGTTTCTGCTTTCGAGGATGTGGGTTTCGACCACACGCTGGTGGACTCGCCACTGTCAGGGGAGTATTAGTTTCTCTTGCCTCTTTTTCCATTTCTGCACTTAAAACTTATGCAAAAATTTTAAGGGCGGGGGTGAGCCATTATTGCTGCTTATTTTGTTGCATCTAGTGGGTCATTTATCATTGTTTATATGCTATCTGGTACCCTCTTAGCCGCTTGATACCCGTAGCGTCATTCACAGTTATTTTTGGTAGATTAGTATAGTCTATTAGACTCATCCAGTGATCACTATTAGGCATTTTTCCAAACGGTTCACACGAAAGGATAGTCGAAATAAGACAATTTTTATAAAAAATCCAAAATATCCACTTAAAATAAAAATAAAATAGAAAAATAGGTTCCATGGCAAGTAGAATACACCCTGAAAATTATGCTTAAAATCGATACTTTAACCTACCCGCTTTTCCGTGAGATTTTCTTGAGCCTTTTCGAGCACCACACTTACATATACATATCATATATTGCTCGTTTCCTTTACTTGAGAGATTTCCGACCTTAGTCCGACTCGGTTAGAACTTGCGTGTTTATGCATATTCTTGTTTTAAAACAGGTATCTAGATAAAAATGATAGACGCATTTAGGTATCTCTCCAAAAATAAAGCATTCCCTTAGAAAACCACTTTGAGCCTTAGCCTTTCGTTTCTTTACCCAATAAAAATGAGTCCCGATCATGCGTCACCAAAGAAGCTTCAAGATTTCATCATCACCAAGGGCTCGAGACCGCAAGTTGAAAAAGAAAGGCGACACCATTGACAAAGGAGGGAACAACACAAGACGGGGCCAAGAGGGAGATCTTCTAAAAAAACGTAGGAAAGAGCCAAAATAAACAGAGGGCCCAAAACAAAGAGAGAAACATATAATAAAGAGAGCCTAGAGCAATAGAAGATCAACAAGGTTAAAAATTTGGTCTATGACCGGTGATACCTTAAAGTACTGGAACTCTGCTCTCTCTCTCTCTCTCTCTCTCTCTCTCTCTCTCTCTCTCTCTCTCCTGCTCTATGATCTCTCTACATACACTCTATGATCTCCCATCTCTCTCTTGCTTTCCCACTCGCTTTCACAAGATGCATCCGCTGGACGAATACTTGGTTCGATGTTTCCACTTCGGTCAGCCTTGTCTGCCTCCAGAACTGATACATATTATTTTTGAGAAGACGGCTGATGAAAGAAAATTGTGGCGAAAGATGGAACAAAATCCACCATTTTGTGGACAGTCAAAGAGTGCTGCAAAAAGACGAGCCAAATGGTATGAAAGGTGCATCAAGTGTGGAAATTGGTCTCATGAAGGCAAGTGCAGCAGGAATTCAACTCACTCACAGTCTGAATACACAATGCTAATCCAAGAGGGCGCTATTCGATACAAAGCCGAGCGCAAGGTCAGGAAAGGAAGCAACATTTACTACACTGTGAAGCGTGAGATAGCAATGATGAAGGATCTTGTAATAAACACCGGACTCCTCTCAGAGATTGTTGCTGAAAACGTTGCACGCCGCTACCGCTTTCCTCCCCGTCTTGCTGCTTCTTCATCCTCTAAACCGTGAGGGTCTTTCGTGGATCGGTGACTCATTCCCCTTTGTAGATAGTTAAAAAAAGTAGTTGTCTTATCTTTTGCACCCCTACATTACAACCCGAATAAAAGTTCTCTTGATTTATCTTAGTTAGTCGGTTTAGAGACGAGGACTTGATTTGCATACAAACTATGACTTGTGTCGAATTTGGTACGAACTTGAGTGTTCACCCCCAAAACTCACTAAAATGATAAACCCGAGTAATGAGTGAATATTGTGAGTAGGTATAGCTTTGGGCATAATCCAAGGGTTAAGTAGGCGTGTCATGCAATTTTATTTTTCTCGAATAAAATAAATAAGTGGATTGAGGGTTTGCTTAATACAGACTGCCTTAGGTGTACTTGTGCTTGATTGTTTGAGGAAAAGCAATAGTCTAAGTGTGGGGTATTGTGATGTTTCACAAGATTAACATATAAAACATGCATAAAAAGTCTCATAATAGGATAGAATTGGGCTTAAATTACTGATTTTGGGTGCTTAAATCGTTCCTATTTGTGTTTCTCAAAAAACTGGAGCTCCACACCGAAACAAAAGATTTTCGGGCAAACACAGACAAAAACTGAAGATTCCTGAGAATACGAGACTTACAGCATGTTCCCTATATGTTTGAAGACCCTCCCGGGACTTAAACAATGATAAAACCAGCTCAGGACAGACCTAGCACACCCATGCACGCTTGTATGGAGGCCCTGCATGCTAGAAGACAACGCAGCCAACTTGGGAGACAAGAAATCTAGCTGGACCACATGGCACGGCCGTGCCACATACCCTGGCACGCCCGTGCAAGAGACAAACAGTACAGACAGGAAGGACTGCAGCAAACAGGACGTAAGTAGGGTTATGGCATGGCCGTGCCACTACTTATGGCACGCCCGTGCTTGCCCTGGCAGGTCTATAAATAGCAAACTTGACTCAACCATTTGATGCATCTCATTCTATCTAGTCTTGTGCCATCTTGGGTCGACTTCCAAGTTTCTTGCAGAGAATTTGGGGTCTCGTGGAAGGCCTTAGGGCCATCCTAACATACCCACCAAGGTTAGGCCTCGTCCTACCTTGATCATCATGGCCAAGCATGGGATCATAGAGTAGTATATGCAATAAACATCGAGGGTCGTGAGGATTACATTACATACATAGCACTAGGAGATGGAAGGCTTGTCTATGAGCAGCCATGGTCATGTGTTGATCATTCTTATGGTTGTATCTTTTTATGATCTTCGAACGCACTTCGATTTGTAGACTTTTATTATTATTATTATTATTATTATTATTATTATTATTATTATTATTATTATTATTATTATTATTATTATTATTATTATTATTATTATTAGTAGTTTGTTTTTAGTTATTTGCTAGGTTATCTTCTTTCTAATTCTTGTTTACTTATGTTGTGACAGGTCCAAATGGCGATTAACTTAATAAACTAAAATCAATCCTAATTCAATTAATAAACTATTAAGAGGTTTAATCAGCTTCTGGTAGTCCCGAGCTAGATCCAAGGAAAGGAAACCGGTAGTGAGACAGATCCTTCGGGCTTCTGATATCCAAACCGGGTTCTAAGCAATAACTTCTGAAGTGGACCATATCTAAGTGACATATTTCTGGTACTTACCAGATGAATGAATGACTTTCTTGGCAAAGGGCGGATTCCCTACGAGTGCACAAGTGATCTTCGGATTGCACACATTTCGGATTATGTTCCACCTTTGTTAAGGATTTCATTCATCTCGGGAGG
Organism: Ambrosia trifida; assembly: GCA_028751855.1. Lineage (NCBI taxonomy): Eukaryota > Viridiplantae > Streptophyta > Magnoliopsida > Asterales > Asteraceae > Ambrosia > Ambrosia trifida. The sequence continues at coordinate 11,992,957 of CM054131.1, forward strand.
TTATGGGTTGGGTTTATTAAGTCATTAATCATTAAACCAAATTTATATTTAATTGATCAATAAATATTAAAGTGTCACCTTTAAAGATAAATAAAACAAGAATTGTATATCTAGGTCTTGTTAGTACGAATCCGTTAACTATTGGGGATACATGTTGCCTGAGCTGACTGTAAGAGAGATCCTTCGGTCTTCATGGTCGTTAATCTACTTAGGGGATACACTGTTTCCAGGACTGACTGTAAGAAGAGATCCTTCGGCACGGAAAGGTGTACGGTGTTTCAGGTCGGAAGTCAAGCCTCCATTTCAAGAAGAAAATGAGTTAGAGGACCAGAGATGTGACAACCTGCACCCTTCACTTTTAATAAATGTGCATAATTGGTTCCTCAACTATTTCAAAATTTTCATTTTTAACCATCGTATTTTAATAGGACCAAAATTCACAATTTAATAAAACTTGTAATTTTTATAAGTAAAAGTATGCACGTTTTATACTCACATCTACACCCGAGCACATATGTTTCAGACCTTGATACTCAAAGCCCTTAATTTTCGGTCCTAAAACAACTTAGAAACCAAAGGAAACAAGTCCAAAACTTAAAATTGATTAAATTCGAAAAATTGATTTTTTTAGCTCTCGCGGTCCGCGGAGACAGTCAAAGTCCCTGTCAAAGTCCTAGTCAAATTCCTAGTCATATTCCTAGTCAAAGTCCTAGTCAAAGTCCTAGTCAAAGTCCTAGTCAAATTGTCAACTTATTTTAAAACCTTACTTTATTGTGTTGACCAATTTTAAAGCCTAATTGAATCCAAAACTAGTATAAAAACCCACCTATGACCCATTACACTTTGCACCTCTAAATCGATTGTTTCAATTCGATTAAACTCTCCCTCATACCTTTCTTCTATAGTATATTACTTCTACATTTGAAGCTTTGATTATAAGCTCTCGTAATTGGCGAATTGGAAGCTGGATATTTTTCTTATTCGGTTTCTTTTCTTCTAAATTGGACTAGTTTCGTTGTTGAGTCTTTGGATTGCTCGCATTTTCACGCTCGCTTAGTCATCTAGTTATTTGGCAAAAGTGAGTATTCCTACCCCTTTTTGCTTTTATACATTTTTGGGGTGTTACATGTACATTATTACAAATTCAAATTCAAATTTACATTTTTACAATACAATTCTAGTACTATGTGCATTGCTTACAACGTGCTTTATGCTTAGACAATACATGTGGATTACATTTGTACTTAGTGAAATCATTAACATTGTACAAGCCGACCTTAACATTGGATAGCGCTATTGGATTGACAACCCGCCTAGGTTGATTCTCCCCCTTTTTCATCGGAGAATCCATGGTCATTGTTAAGTTTTTATCCATTTATTGGATAAGTACACCGCCGTTCATTTAGTACATTATACAGTCACAGGATTGATTTCGCTCATTTGTATGATACATAGTTTACATAATTGCACTGTAGCTTTGCACTTGAATTGTATACAATTTTTCCAACTTACTATATGTATTAAAACTAGGAATGCTCACCAACATTTCATATGTTGACAAAACTTATTTTGTACATGTTTCAGGTGCAGTTTGATCTTAGTTCCATAGCATTGGATTTTAGTGCTTGCTTTTAATAATTTATTTCAAATATCATGTTTTGTTCATACTTTTGTATTTTTTTTCCATTTCATCCATGTAAGACAATTTAAATTATTCAATAATATATTTACATTTTAGTACCATGTGCTTTTGAACAATCGTCACTACGTGACACCTCGATGATTCCGCCATCGGTTGGGGTGTTACAGATTGGTATCAGAGCCATGGTTATAGGGAATTAGGTTATTAGAATGCCTTTTAGCCTAGTCTATAACCAAGCTTACATTCACGATTCCTCTCATGTTTATTTCTCTTTATCCTATTATTTTCTTTCAAGATATTTTCGCTATGATTCTTTCTCGTTATTCTTTCGGTGTGTTGTTTAAAGAAGAAGATGCTCGTATTTCACAAACGGAACGATATCACCAAGTTAGGAGTGACATCCATACCTTGGTGATTAGTTTCACTCATCTGTATGTTATTTATCTTAGGAATATATCTTTGAGATAGGAGTGACATCCACACCTCAAAGAGTATTTCTTTCAAAAAGGAACTTAACCACTAAGCTGGGAGTGATATCCTTAACTTAGTGATTGGTTTCATTCCACAATCGTTTTCAATTTTGAAATACATCTTTGAGTTAGGAGTGAAATCCAAATATCAAGGATCTATTTTTGCATCTCGTTTTTAATCTCGCTAAAGTTTTGGAATTCACTAGTGATGGGGCACGTGTAATCTGGAAGGGTGAGCGCCTGTATCCTGAGTTTTCTGTCTAGGCCTGGTATTTCGTATAAATCCCAATCAGACGAGGGACCCGTATACCTACCTGGGAACTCTTGGGATGAGCATTCACTTATAGGCTAAAGTACGCCGCCACAAGTCACTAGGAAATTTCAAATATTTAAGTTGGTCAAAGTTTCCTATAGAAACAATTCCAATGTTTTATATCATTGATATTTATGTTTGTTTATCATTTGAAGATTCCATTTAATCACTTGATGTTTCATATGCCATTATTCATTGATCATTCGCTTTTGAATCCCTTATCATCATTACTAAAACTTTTGTTCGATATATTATCGCATTAAAACTTACACTATTTCACTTATGCTCATGATTCTTACAATATAAGGTAATACTCGTTTTGCGTTAAAACATTTTTACCCACGACTTAAGTTTTAAACTCTGTGTTTAACTTTGATCACATCTTGATTTTAGGAATGTTGGTCATCATACAGTTAAAAATGAACATGGTTTTTCCAAACTTATTATTTCAACCTGTTTTATACCTTCATGTTTACAAACTTACTTGATCGAAGTCACAGTATATTCTCATATACCTAATACTAATATTGTTGCACCCAGTCTCCTAAGCCATAGCCAACTACCATTAGTTAGAACTTCTTAGTCAGACTAAACTCATACATAAATGCCTACCTACACGATACGCACTAGTACACTACTCTCTAAAATGATTAATTTGACAACTTATTCTATAAGTCTTTTCACAAAGCCTATTCGCCAAATTAGAACACACTTTTCATACACCTTGTGCCTTGAAACAAATAGCCCGCTATGAGCTCAAAGAGATGCCTTAACGATCATGCAAATAAATGATCTTTCAATGTATAAATTTCGTAAAAGTTTGAAAATTTAAAAGGTTTCAAGTTTACCCAGTCTTAACGGGTAACACTTCGATTTTCTCAACATTTCATAACAATTAAAAATTTCCGACTTTTCAACCCACAAGTTAAAGAAATGTTTATATACAGGAAATTTTATTTTCCAAAATTCGTCAAGGCATCTGGGATCATTCACAATCTTCACATCATTTTAAATCTTGGTCTTTCGAAACACATTAGATTTACACACACTTCATGAAATAGTTTCTTCTTGCATTTTATAAACTTGCATTGCATATATTACAAATCCAATGTAAATCTGCATGTTTTCATATAACGTATCCAATATATGTTTTCGGGAGGAATTTGCAACTAATAATATACCTTATAACACTTTTCAAACTCGACTTCTCGTAAACACATGAAAATGTGTACCTACGAAATTTTTTCAAGTGAACCTGTTTTGAACTTAAAACATTCTTCGGTTTCCAAAAAGTTATCCTCATACCAGTAGACTATACGTCTGTTCTACGAACTTTCATTTACAATAAATTTCATTATTTTTTTACACCATTCTATTTATAGTTACGTTTGTACATTATCTTATTATTTTTGTATTATTCTTTTGTTGGTAGTTATTTTCACGCATTATTCGCAACTATTCTCGCACTAGTTATTAGTAGTTATTCTTACAACACTAGTTTTGAGCATTAATTTAACTCGTTTACTTTCATTTTATGCAAATTGTGCAATTTACTCGATTTACGTTATGCTATTCTTTCAATCGAAATTTTATGCTATACTTATATACTTACATGAACGCATATTTGGTATGCATATTTTTTTTTTGTTGTGAGCAAAACCTTGTTATACTTTACATTATTTTGTTCATCATCATGGCCAACGAACATACTAATTGATAGCTCGTATGAGATCTAAGCCAGTTCCCATGTACGACTCGGTTCAGAGTATTCCTCTAACCCGAGGGGAACGGTGTACTCCTTAGAGTTTATTAATATGGTTGTTTAGAGCCCAATGATGTGAACAGAAATTTACCGGTTAAGGGTGAACCCGAAAGGTGAAGAACCCCTAATCATGTCTTATACTTACACATTAATCTCATTACGGTTAAAGGGTGAACCTGAAAGGGGAAGAACTTCTAACCGCATCTTATACTTGAGCAGTATCTACTACTTAACACATTTTGGTTGCACGCATTGTTTCTTGTATTACTTATGTTAGTGTTATGGAAAAGCATAGCACCCTAGTGTAAGGTAAATCAATGATTACGGTCCGGAACGCAATCATGGATTTACAGGTACATGGGGGTGGTGTGTGATTCTACTTAGGCTATTGGTAGACAATCAGTACGAGTCCAAAGTATCAGTAGTGTGGTGGGTTAGCTGCGGTACACCCTATATATAAGCACGAGCGATACTGCGGGAGCGGACTAGGAGTCTGACCAAGAACCTACCCAATACTATCTCTTTATTAGATCGTTGACTAATAGCTAGCATTTTCGATAAGAGTGTTCTTACACGAGCTTCAATTCGACTTCCTAGAGTCTTTCTCTGGACCATCCACACAGAAAACACAAACTTTCTATACTCTTACACTCTCTATTAGTCGAAATCCTGTTGCATGCCTTAATAAAGTTCGGTCAGAAACTTCTCTAAAGTAAGGGAAGCTACTATAACACTGCCCTGCCCTCACCAGTTACATACTTTTCCCAAACCATTCTCATTATAAACTCTTAATTCTCTAACCTTGGGTTAAACTTTATGGATTTTCAAACTCTTATTTTGGGTTTTAAACAACTACTTCAAACTTTGTCAAATCATGGCTGATGCATTTCTTAAAATCTACTTGCCTTTTACAAATGTCTTTTGTTTCATGGAAACCTTCACTTGAAAGTAATTTCGGGACGAAATTTTCTAAAGTAGGGGAGACTGTGACAACCTGCACCCTTCACTTTTAATAAATGTGCATAATTGGTTCCTCAACTATTTCAAAATTTTCATTTTTAACCATCGTATTTTAATAGGACCAAAATTCACAATTTAATAAAACTTGTAATTTTTATAAGTAAAAGTATGCACGTTTTATACTCACATCTACACCCGAGCACATATGTTTCAGACCTTGATACTCAAAGCCCTTAATTTTCGGTCCTAAAACAACTTAGAAACCAAAGGAAACAAGTCCAAAACTTAAAATTGATTAAATTCGAAAAATTGATTTTTTTAGCTCTCGCGGTCCGCGGAGACAGTCAAAGTCCCTGTCAAAGTCCTAGTCAAATTCCTAGTCATATTCCTAGTCAAAGTCCTAGTCAAAGTCCTAGTCAAATTGTCAACTTATTTTAAAACCTTACTTTATTGTGTTGACCAATTTTAAAGCCTAATTGAATCCAAAACTAGTATAAAAACCCACCTATGACCCATTACACTTTGCACCTCTAAATCGATTGTTTCAATTCGATTAAACTCTCCCTCATACCTTTCTTCTATAGTATATTACTTCTACATTTGAAGCTTTGATTATAAGCTCTCGTAATTGGCGAATTGGAAGCTGGATATTTTTCTTATTCGGTTTCTTTTCTTCTAAATTGGACTAGTTTCGTTGTTGAGTCTTTGGATTGCTCGCATTTTCACGCTCGCTTAGTCATCTAGTTATTTGGCAAAAGTGAGTATTCCTACCCCTTTTTGCTTTTATACATTTTTGGGGTGTTACATGTACATTATTACAAATTCAAATTCAAATTTACATTTTTACAATACAATTCTAGTACTATGTGCATTGCTTACAACGTGCTTTATGCTTAGACAATACATGTGGATTACATTTGTACTTAGTGAAATCATTAACATGGTACAAGCCGACCTTAACATTGGATAGCGCTATTGGATTGACAACCCGCCTAGGTTGATTCTCCCCCTTTTTCATCGGAGAATCCATGGTCATTGTTAAGTTTTTATCCATTTATTGGATAAGTACACCGCCGTTCATTTAGTACATTATACAGTCACAGGATTGATTTCGCTCATTTGTATGATACATAGTTTACATAATTGCACTGTAGCTTTGCACTTGAATTGTATACAATTTTTCCAACTTACTATATGTATTAAAACTAGGAATGCTCACCAACATTTCATATGTTGACAAAACTTATTTTGTACATGTTTCAGGTGCAGTTTGATCTTAGTTCCATAGCATTGGATTTTAGTGCTTGCTTTTAATAATTTATTTCAAATATCATGTTTTGTTCATACTTTTGTATTTTTTTTTCCATTTCATCCATGTAAGACAATTTAAATTATTCAATAATATATTTACATTTTAGTACCATGTGCTTTTGAACAATCGTCACTACGTGACACCTCGATGATTCCGCCATCGGTTGGGGTGTTACAAGAGAATTGACCGCGATTTGGGGAGCCTGCGAAAGCAGGGCTCAGTCGGTGAACCTTCATGCAGACGCGCATCGGGAGGTTAAGCATACTACTAAGTAGTGGCCCTGTTTCTCTATCAAGGAGTCAGCACTTCAAGCTCACTCTCATCCTCCTCACAAATAATTAATCTTAATATTAATTCTAATAATAAATTTAACTACTTATACCGAGGACCCCGAGATGTGCATATCCGCTATCTCTACTATTTTATCTTTTTATCTTATAAAACCCAAAACCTTTTTAAAACTATTTTTCATAAAACCCTTCCATTTTATTTTTCTTTTTAACCCCGATTAGTTACTCGATGAAAGGTTGAGTAGGGGAAAGTGTGTTCTCTAGAATACGATACTCGGTATTTACCCTAGAATACTATACTATACACATCAGGTTCTCTGCCTATGTGTTGGTTTTAGTTTCTGAGTGACTATCGTTTACTTATAAATTTAAAACATGTAAAAAGGTTTAGTAAAAATTAGTCGTTTTTCCAAAACCAATGTTTTGGAGTTGACACATCAAGTTGTTGGCACCAGAAAAATTGAAATCTTTTTCAATTACTAAAACCAAGCACATAAACCATCTCTGACATATACATTCAAACATATCATCCTCTTCATCTAGTTTTATTACATTCACTACATTTTAATCATCTAAACCATGAACCCATTCAATCGTGGTTTCGTTCCTCCTCAATCAACCAGTGATACTAACCAACCCGTTGCTCCAGGTTCGGTTCAAAACCAAGTCGGTTTTATGAACCTCCTAAACCAACCCATGGGATGGGACCAGAACTCATATAACTTCAACATGGGATGTTTCGGGTCCTCACAAGCGTGGCAAACAGAGCCCAACTTTGTTCCTCACACCCAACCGATAAACGAAGAGGAGCCAGAGCCGGAGCGACAAACCGCGCGGCAAAGAAAACATAAAATGAAGGAAACTGAAACCTGCGTGAAAAAAAATACGTATAATTATGAGACGACGAAGAGGAGTACGCATTATCCCGAGGGTGGATTGACGTATCGGACGATCCCATAGTTTGTAAGATATATATTTTTGTTATCTTATACATAATATTTTTTATACGTATTATTTTTAACGCGCACACTTATATATTTTTTGGTTTGTTTTTTTAGCGAACTACCAAAATAAAGGTGAGTTTTGGAAACGAGTCCAGAAAATATTTATTGGTCTTGCGGGTCGGGGGATAATTACCGGGCCGCGGATTCCATATCAGGCAAGTGGAGCGATCAGCAAATGCACAAACTTTCAAGCCATTTATCAACGCAGAAAGTTCGGTTGGAAAAGCGGCAATGGAGATGATATGATCTTGGAGGCGGCTTGAAAGAATATCGGGCCACACATGGGAATTTCCCGTACTTGAAGGTATGGAGGCTCCTGCGTAATAGCTCCAAATGGATCAACGTGCACCAGACGGTTGGAACTTCTTCATCTAGGTCTAGATATATGAGGCCTACAAAGAGGTCAAAGACCTCCGACTTGGTTGAACTCGAAACGCTAACATCTGACGCTCGAAACATCGACTTAAACGCTCAAGAAAATCTGTTTCTTGTGGGGGGGGGGAAGGGGCGAATGAGATACCACGTCCGCCAGGGCGAAATGCTGTTCGAGTCCCCAGAACAAAGTCATGTCAGTGGGGTAGCCGAGTTGAGTCAAGCATTTTCAGAGAGGAACCAACGCCTTCAAGACATACGCGACATCAGGGCTCAACGTATCCAGCACAACCGAGAGCTGGTCGAGCTTATGAGGGATTGGCAATTTGAACGCGACTTTGACAAGTATTTATCATGTCTCGTTGACAAGTATTTTGGTTCTAATTGTAACATCCTTATAGATTAAGGGTGTAAAGGACAAGATCACTCAAATTTCGGGGACGAAATTTCCTAAGGGGGGGGGGGGAGATTGAAACACCCCGAGGTGTTACGGGTCGGGTACGACCCGATCACCCCATTTATTTTATAAAATATTCAATTTCGAATCTCGCGACCAAACGTTTCAACCGATTATATAGATAATAATTATTGAATTTTTATTATCTCGGCTAAACGCTTCTTATTTATTTATTAAACTCGCTGCCAAACGCTCCATGTATAGCCCTAGTTCTGCAGCCAAACACCCTTGAATCTAGTTGTTATCCCCATTGCCAAACACCCTATAAACCAGCTGCTAATCCTGTAACCAAACACCCTCCATTTAGCTTGACTATAACAGCCCTTACCTCTTGTCTCCTTGCTTCATTCCTGTGCAGAAACTCACGAATACACACACACACCCGAGAGCAGTCACCGGACAGCCATAGCGGCCGCTGCCGCCTCCGCTGCTGCCTGTCACCCTCTCCGGCTGCCGCCGCCCTGCGCCTTCCTCTCCGGTAAGCACCACAACCCTTCTCCTCTTCTGTTTCAGGTCCCGTGACCCTATTCTTCTGATTTGAATCCAACTCCATAACCGTTCACCTTCAAGCTTTGAACATAATAACCCCTCTATCTATCGAGTCAACATCGAACCCAACCCATTATAACCCGGTAACCACCCTAATCCTTCCTCTGTTCCTGATTAAACGAACCGGACAGTCACCGGTTATGGTGACTGTCACCGATAAACCATCGATGAACCCGACACCCTATTCTTTGTTTATAAAACCAACTATCAACCGGACAGTCACCATTTCCGGTGACTGTCTTCCGGTGACTAATGGCGGGTCTTGAGTTACGGACTATTCCTCTATTCGGATTTGTACTCGGGAACCTTTTGGTCAACCAAACCCACTTGATAACCTTTCTGTTTGGACCCGTCTTACTGTTCGTATAATCGGACAGTCACCTGACTATGGTGACTGTCATCGAGCATCAAAACCAAACCTTTATCTTGCTATTGTTAAGACCCCCCTTCCTGATTGGTTGTTTATTATTATTTTTTAATTAATTAAGTAAAAGTAATTGTCACACCCTCAAATTTCCACTGCGGGGTTTATATCACGAGGCGTATGACATACCAGGATCCCATAACCATAAGTCATATGAACGAACTCTAAATGCCCAACCCATTTAGTTTGTTTTCAAAAACCAAGTTTAGTTAAGCTGCGGAAGCGTAAACCAAATCTAAACCTTTTAAAAACCATGCGCAAAACAACGCGCCCAAATTAAACCATATGAAAGAAAATGTAAAAGAATATTATGAAATTTAGGTGTATGCCCAAGACCCCAAATGCAGTGAAGTGTGCAGTGCTTTCTAATCCTGGCACCAGAAGCTAACTACCTGCAAAAGCATGTAAATCGTGGGTCAACAAACAATGTTGGTGAGTTCACTAAGTAAGAAGGTGAGTAAGTAAATGCGCTGGTTTCCAAAACCATGTAACCAAGTAAAAGCGTAGGTCCTCCAGACCAAAATGTTCAAGAGTTATCAGTTTAAGCGTGTCAGGGGTAGCTAGCCCACTCAATGTAACTAAACAGGATTATTGGGACACCTTCAGTAAAATAGTAATTTGCCTCAATAACTGGTGTCTATCAACATCAGTTCTCAATTGTGGTCAGAAGTTCATGCCCGTGCCTCAAGCACCTCAGACATGAGGTTGCTGCACAACCTAATAGCGCTATCAACTAATACCCCGCTCGCCTCCAGCGATTAACCCAATAATATGCAAGGACTTTCCAAATGATAGAGTGTTTAGTTCACAAAGGACCAATAAGTTTTAACTGATCAAAAACCCGATCCACACAAGGAATCGTAAACCCGACCCACACAAGGAGTCAAAACCCGACCCACACAAGGAGTCAAAACCTGAGCAGTCCCAAACTGGACTAGAAAATGTTTACCAAAGTTGTCTCTGACTCGAGACGCATGCTTTTGAGAAAAAGAGTAGTGAAACTCACCTTAGGTTGCACGCGAATGATCCAAATCCCTCAAACAGTAACGAGCTACCGACTCCCTATTACAAGTGTCACTAGGTGAGTATATGTGCATACCAACACATCATGCAACTTGATTGTCCGAAACTTCTAAAGTTCCAAATCGTGTAATGACGCCTAGTGACTCTACATGCACAAGTAATTCCTACGTATCCCGTTGGTGATCATAATGATTATTGTCAGTTTTATACCTTATACACATCTCCTATAAGTATTCATATAAGTTCATGTCAAATACATATCACATAAAACCCCAAATAGTCACATAAACACATAATACACAATCTGCGTTTTTAGGACACATTGTGCGCCACGAAAACTAATTTATTTAAAATACCAAATCAATGAATTAAACTCCCAAATTTTTACTGAATATTTTTTGGGATTTATTTAATAATCCATATTTTTGTTTTGTCCTAAAACTAAACACAAAAATTATTAAAATTCATACAACACAGCTATGTCCAGAAACTTTCCACAACAGGTCAGTTTAGTAGAAAAATTCCCAAAAATTGTGTATTCATCCAAACGGGATGAATCCACTTGGAAAAGCTCAATTGTTCAAATATTGACCTACTGTAAAAATTTCATAACTTAATTCCTTGTAAATCTCAAGCTATGACCATTTAAATTAACCCAATTCACAAATCCGAAAATCTGATATGACCCCTAATCAAATAAAATTCCAAAAACGACTCAAACGATGTCCAAATCTGATGGTTTTGCCCATTATGAAAAGCTAAGACCTTGTACATTACAATCATGCAAAGAAATCATCAAAACAATCAATTTACCAACCCGTTACCGCCCCTACAAAACGTTCAAACGAATCTGCCAGAATTTTAAACTTGCTCCCCAAGTTATTCGCAAACCCTAATCATACATAAAAAATCTCTAATACATGCATAACTCATATTATTCTGATTAAACACATATATAATCATGTAAAAACCCTAATTATGATTACTAACAACCATCATCATCATCAATACACAATGAACATTCAAGAACTCCTACTAACATGTGTTATGCGATTTATATGTATGCATGCCTTATGATTTTTAAACTTTTTAATCATTAATAACCATCATAATATATGTAAAGATTATACCTTTCAAAGCAAGAGTCCTCAAAGCCTAAAGATTGCACCACAACTAGCTTGAAGGAATGAGTAGGATTGATGTTTGTTGAAAATCAAAGGGAAGGGGATGGGGGTGGGTTCACGGCGCAACAAGGGAGGAAGGGGTAGGGTTTTATTTTTTTTTGCCTCCTAATTATAAGAGGGCTTGGCTTGTTCCCCAAGCAATTGGGTATTAGGGCCCCTTTTAGTCCATTAACTGGACCCGTTAGTCATGTTCTAGTCCAATACCGGGCCCGATGATATTAATCACCTTAAATTGCATAAAAACTATTGTTTTTATTATTTCATAACATATTAATCATGTTGTGCACGTAATTTACATAATTTACGTATTATCTTTCAGTTAGGCGATAATTCACAAAAACATGTAATTCACATAAGCACGTACTTCGCGTTCACCATAATTCAATTGTACGTATTATTGTTATGTATGCCACATAATTCACCAACGTTTGGGATACAGGACTCGTGTGTGTGTTTAACAAGGATTTTCCTAATTATAACATATGTTAACATCTTCTAACATATGTTAAACCTACTTAACTAACCCTAGTTAAGTATCTAGCCATGTATGAACATGTAAGTTAACTGGAGTTCAGTAAAAGTATTAACCTGAAAATGCGGGGTGTCACAGTAATTAAAAAGACAAATAAAATTAAAAAACATACAAATAATATTAAAAAAACTTACAAATAATATTAAAACCTCACAAATAATATTAAAACATTACATAGTCCTAAATTAAAACATTTATTAAACCTAAATTACTTAAAAACACCTACGGAGAGTAGTTATCCAAATTCTTTAGAGTATACTCCGGCGACGACACAGAACGATCGCTTTTATAAAATATTCAATTTCGAATCTCGCAACCAAACGTTTCAACCGATTATATAGATAATAATTATTGAATTTTTATTTTCTCGGCTAAACGCTTCTTATTTATTTATTAAACTCGCTGCCAAACGCTCCATGTATAGCCCTAGTTCTGCAGCCAAACACCCTTGAATCTAGCTGTTATCCCCATTGCCAAACACCCTATAAACCAGCTGCTAATCCTATAACCAAACACCCTCCATTTAACTTGACTATAAAAGCCCCTACCTCTTGTCTCCTTGCTTCATTCCTCTGCAGAAACTCACGAATACACACACACCCGAGAGCAGTCACCGGACAGCCATGGCGGCCGCTGCCGCCTCCGCTGCTGCCGGTCACCCTCTCCGGCCGCCGTCGCCCTGCACCTTCCTCTCCGGTAAGCACAACAATCCTTCTCCTCTTCTGTTTCAGGTCCCGTGACCCTATTCTTCTGATTCGAAACCAACTCCATAACCGTTTACCTTCAAGCTTTTAACATAATAACCCCTCTGTCTATCGAGTCAACATCGAACCCAGCCCATTATAACCCGGTAACCACCCTAATTCTTCCTCTGTTCCGGATTAAACGAACCAGACAGTCACCGGTTATGGTGATTGTCACCGATAAACCATCGATGAACCCGACACCCTATTCTTTGTTTATAAAACCAACTATCAACCGGACAGTCACCAATTCCGGTGACTGTCTTCCGGTGACTAATGGCGGGTCTTGAGTTACAGACTATTCCTCTATTCGGATTTGTACTCGGGAACCTTTCGGTTTGGACCCGTCTTACTGTTCGTATAATCGGACCGTCATCTGACTATGGTGACTGTCATCGAGCATCAAAACCAAACCTTTATCTTGCTATTGTTGAGAACCCGAGTCCTCGGTTTTAGTAATTCAATCGGGTTCATATCTGTTCTGACAAATCGTCTCAAACTCTTTCGGTTATCTCATATACATAGATGTTGACGTGTATGTGTTTATGTATTGTGACAGATTGATCGGGCCTTCGTTCGAACTCCGATGTACTTCCGATGAGTATATTATTTCCGGTTAGATTCCGGTTATACTCCGGTCACATATTTGTAAGTTCTAATTTGGTGGTTAATTGGTTATACAATTAATTGATAAGTTATTGATATAATAATTATGTTTGATTGCGAGGTACCAATAACTGATTCGGTGAGCTTGAACCCGATACCGAGTCAACTCCGTGACTCGGTCAACAATCGGAATAGAACCCGGTCCAATAACTAGACGAGGAATATTATTAGAATTATACGAATATATATATTATACGGATAACGCCGGATTTGATAATAATAATAATAATAAGACATTAATAAACATATATAAAATATATATGTTTATATATACACAATTTGATATATTGACGATATACTAGACTCGGGTTAATAATAATATTTTCTATTCTTTTGTTAGTTTAGATCTGCCAAGCTGTAATGGCCAGCTTTATTAGTTTTGAGTGCCAAGCTGTAATGGCCAGCTAGATGTAGGACGTCCGTGTCGTGTCAATAATGAACCCCGGGTTTAGGACTATCTAATATATACCGAATTCTATATGTATAAATTGTATATATGATATATATCCTAAGTATTACAATCTAACAAGTCCCACGCGTAAAACGTATCCATATATATATATATATATGACATATAATTGTAATAAGAGAGACTATAAAAGATTATACGCAAACCTGTGAGTATCGTGAACTCCCCACTTTTACTGTTTTTTTTAAGTTTTTCGGGGGAATACATGTCGTTTATAAGAAAACGTAATAATGCTTTACATAATAGAATATATATAATAAAAGAAGTATAATAGAAAAGGGGACATAGAAATGACGAGGACAGTACTGGCCGGTATCTGCCATTTCCTTTCTTATCCAACTAGAGGACAAGAACCAGTCTTACCCAAGTAGAGGGTAGGAATGTCCAAGTAGAGGACCAAAACCATTCTTTTCCAAGTAGAGGACAGGAACAGGTATTTTATCACAAACAGAGTGGTACCATCGATAGGAATGGCACGAAATATAATCGATATGATAGAATTGAGATATAATAGAATTGATGTATAATAGAGTTGGTATAATAGAATATATTTTCCCCTTCAGAATTATAACTGTAAAGCATGTTTTATAAAAGAATGTTTATAAAAGAATGTTTATAAAAGAATGTTTTATATAAAAGAATTATCAATAAACGAATTGGCCATTCACTTTATAAAATACACGACCTCACCAACTTTATGTTGACAGAAACTATTTTTGGCATGTGTTCAGGTAACCCAACAGATACGATGACGAGGATCCTGGAAGAGTAAAGACTGTTATGATCCGAATCCACTGCGTAGCTCTGAAACCCGACCTGACGACCCGGCTCCGACAGCCAGGGTCGTTACAGGTGGTATCAGAGCGGCGCTTAATGACAGTCTTGAAGTCTTTACTAATCCAGGATTTACCAGAATGTCTTCTAAAAGAAACTTTGATTAGAAATATATATAAAGTAAAAGAATATTAGACGATAAAATTTTTGGGTACCTAAATGCCAAACCATTATAAAGTTGGTAAGAACCATAACAGTATACTAGAAATTAAAACGAATCCACTACAGGATATTACTAGAATGATTTTGTGGGGTAAATTGACAATTATGTACACAATTGTGAATTTACATGCACATTTAATTTCTGAGAAATCTTACAGGATATTAAGGCTATAAGAAATAAGAAAGAATACAGAAAAGAAACCAGATATATTAAAAAGAAATCAGAAAACAAATCCAGATTTAAAATGATGAAAAAAATTATAAATATATATATATATATATATATTAAAAATTACAAAAGTTATTCCTCGATAATCTGATCAGCTTATTCGAGAGTTTAGAAATCGTATTTCACTCTTGAAAACTCGTTGAGTTATAATCATTCGTCATATATTCCAGAAATTCCGTATAAATTATCGAACCATTCGAGTCTCAATAATTATTCAGATCGTTAACCTTATGGTTATTCTAAATATTCATAAATAGAACATAAATTTTATTCTCCAACTTGAACATTCCTATAATCAAGTTTCCAAGAATATATGTTTACTCCGTAAATTCTGAAATTTTTATAAAATCCGATATGCTAGAGACATATAAATATTGTGTTTCTAAAGAATTTCCCTCGATTATTTAATCAAAGATCAAATATATTCCGCGATTATTTAAAATTTTTTAAATCTTTTCAGTGTAATTCTGAAGTTTATTGAATTTATTCTTAGTCATTACTATTTTTATACTAAACCAGTATTTCAGCTTTGAGTAAAAATATATAAATACCCCTCCATTTAAAATTTTAAATAAACGATTTATTCAAATTTATAAGGTCAAGAAAATCCGTCAATATTATAATTTTCTTTTTATCAAATCTATTATTGATACTCCATACATTATTAAAATGTTCCCAGAATCTGTTTCAATTTGACTATCACGTTTTGATTAGCAACTAATCCCGTATGATTCGTTTAAACATTAAAATTTTAACCTTAACGTTTTTGAGAAATCTATTTTGTTTCACTTTTTCTAAATCCATAATAAGAAATCCGTTTATTAAGAATTTAAGTATTTTGATATCAACATTAACCAGTATTATTATTTTAAAATTTCCCCTAGAAATTTTATTTCAAAATATGAAAGAACCACGGTCGTATCATTTTGCCCGAATATATTCACCCCATATTTAGTACCATTTTCGTAAAAGATCTTTAAACGAATCTGTATCCGTATATAAGTTAATAGTATTTCCGGCACGATTCTATATCTATATTCGATCGTATAACTTCCTTGATATTTTATTCCAATATGAACGATGAATATTATATATTCCGTTTTATAATCCAAATCTCTTTGTGTATATATAGAATCTCAGCTATATACTATCTTCGCTATTTACTTCGGACATAAATATTATTACCTCGAAATTCCGTGACAGAAATAATTTGGAATCTATCTAAAGAAACCGAATTCTTACTCGCTCGATTATGCGACAATATAAGTACCATCTTAATCCTATGACACGAACAAGTCAGAAAGATTAAAAAGATTGGATGGTTATATTGGACATCTTTTGACGCGATCAAATTCTTGAACAATTGACAATCTATTTCGTTAGACTCAGATCAACATGTTTCCTTCCAGAATAAATAATTTCGAATCTGAGATAAAATAAAAGAACAGAATATCAGAATAATGTGTGAAGGACACAAACCTATTGTGATTAAAATAAACAAATACTGGAATGTTAGGTGAGGTGAAATAGTAATTATGATCGCGACATAATTATGAATGTCACAGGCACAGGAACATTCGAGTAGGAATTTATCAAGATCACAGATTGTCTGTGTAATGAGCATATTACAAGAAATAATAAGAACATGAATAATAAGAAGAAATATATATTCGAACCATCAACGTATCGTATGTGGAGAATACGACCACAAAACTGGCAATATAGTTGAAATTTCCTTTGTGAAATACGACTAAGAATATATTCGCAGAATAAAAACCATTGATTGGTTAAAATTCTATGAATCAAGGAAATCAGTATATTGATTTTTGATTGCCAACAAAAATGTAAAATCAAAGATAGTTGTATGCCCTTTTGTACAATCCAGGTGGTAAAAGATATCCGGACCCTTACGGAAGGTATATCCGGACATTTGCCACCAAGCCATCGTTGAAAGGATATATACTACTATGAAAAAATCTTCACAGTCACTTCGTATAAAAACTCACGTGAGTTATAGTACAATCAAATTGGTAAAACGGTCAATTGTTACCAAGTTGAAAACCATGAATAAGAAGTGATGGAAGAATTGTTAAATCCGCAGAATACAACAGATAGAAATCTATATGGATTCAGAAAACGGAAAAGGTAGAATCCAACGAACTATCAAAAGAAAATAATTTATATCAAGAAATGATTAAATACCAATTGGAATCGCGTAGAGATTCGCAAGGTATAATCGAAGTGAAAATGAAAAATGAATAGAATTATGCTCATTTTTCGAGTGAAACTCTCCGGCCAAGGAATTACAAATTTCCTGTCCCGAATTAAAGGTTCGTGAGAGATAATTTGAGAAATCACTATTCTGGCAAGAACTATCTACATGAATATACCGATGAAATAAGCTCCGCTTATAATAAGTTGGATTAAGAAGATATGACACATTGCCTTTATATAAGTTTATCAGAATGTGTTTTCAGACACTGAAAGTATAGACTCTAATCGAATATATAAATAAGAAAGAATTATAATTTGAAAAGACATCCGATATGTCTGAATAATAAAAAGGCATTGGAAATGCCAGATATCACGAGAAGGCAATTGAAATGCCAAATATTATCAAAAGGCATCCGATATGCCAGAAGAAATAATTATCAGAATAAGAATATAGATATTAAAAGAAATTAACAAATAAGAGTATAAGTCGTAAGAAAACGACTAGAATTTTATAAAGAATATTTTATAAGAAGAAATTATAGAATATTTTATCGAGAGTGTTAACGAATTCCGAAATAGTGATAAGAAGAAGGTATACGGAAATACTTAAGGCAATAAGTATTTAAATCCCGAATGATAATCATGATTTTGAGAAAGAATAAGTGACGCATTATCATAAGAATCTTAAGTCAAAGAATAGATAACGATAAATAATGCAGTCAATCATCAATGAAATAGGCAGTAAGATTATTATCAATGATTTAAGAGAAATCTCAATGACCGATTTCAGTAGGTCAAGATAATGAAAAAGGAAAAGTGATAAGAATTCAATGTCAGTTGAATCATTATCAAAGAAAGAAATATTAGAGTATAATTTAGAGATCTTTCTTAAGGGACTCATCAATGCTGATGCCTTTCATCTCTCCAGAGAGAAAAAGGAATTGTTGAAACCGTGTAATTCAACAAGTTTGATTAGTCTTTTCTTGCACCTTTAGACTCTAGATAAGATACGTCTAACGATCTGAGAAACCTCCTAAGTATATATACGAATAGATGTTAACCAAGAGGTCAACCATATTACACTGATATAGACAGAACACACAAGATAGAATTTGTAAGAAATAATCCGATAGTTACTAGAAATCATTTCTACTCTCTAAGAATCAGAATTACAATGATGGTAAATTCTAAAGTTCGAATATAAGAGGTAGTAGCTCGGATCCCATTCAAGTCATGATAATGAAGGGACTTCCGTATCTATCTCTTAAGAACCATATAGAATCCATCATTGTAAATGAATCCGAATATCAAATGATGAGAATACCGCATCAATTTGAGACTCTAGCGATGTTTGCTAGAGGTTTGTGAATTTTTCAGAAGAAAAACGACTAGAATCTCAAATTATGTTCGAATTGTCTTTATATAGAAATAATATTCAGTCTACTCCTCGCACGAATGAGGAAAAGATAAAAGAATGTTAATATTATAAAGCAAATATCAATCTATTAGGAAGACCTTTAATAGTCATACCAGAAAAATACAGATAATCCATGTATCTGAAATAACATGACTGTAGCAAGAAAGGTTAAAACGTGATTAATAGAATGATCAAGCTGTAGTCTTACAGATGGACATTTTTAATTAATTATAGCATTGGATTGATATCAAAATGATTCCCTCGTAAACCAATAGAACTTATCATGTCTCGTTGACAAGTATTTTGGTTCTAATTGTAACATCCTTATAGATTAAGGGTGTAAAGGACAAGATCACTCAAATTTCGGGGACAAAATTTCCTAGGGGGGGGGAGATTGAAACACCCCGAGGTGTTACGGGTCGGGTACGACCCGATCACCCCATTTATTTTATAAAATATTCAATTTCGAATCTCGCGACCAAACGTTTCAACCGATTATATAGATAATAATTAATGAATTTTTATTATCTCGGCTAAACGCTTCTTATTTATTTATTAAACTCGCTGCCAAACGCTCCATGTATAGCCCTAGTTCTGCAGCCAAGCACCCTTGAATCTAGCTGTTATCCCCATTGCCAAACACCCTATAAACCAGCTGCCAATCCTGTAACCAAACACCCTCCATTTAGCTTGACTATAAAAGCCCCTACCTCTTGTCTCCTTGCTTCATTCCTCTGCAGAAACTCACGAATACACACACACCCGAGAGCAGTCACCGGACAGCCATGGCGGCCGCTGCCGCCTCCGCTGCTGCCGGTCACCCTCTCCGGCCGCCGCCGCCCTGCACCTTCCTCTCCGGTAAGCACCACAACCCTTCTCCTCTTCTGTTTCAGGTCCCGTGACCCTATTCTTCTGATTCGAATCCAACTCCATATCCGTTCACCTTCAAGCATTGAACATAATAACCCCTCTGTCTATCGAGTCAACATCGAACCCAACCCATTTTAACCCGGTAACCACCCTAATCCTTCCTCTGTTCCTGATTAAACGAACCGGACAGTCACCGGTTATGGTGACTGTCACCGATAAACCATCGATGAACCCGACACCCTATTCTTTGTTTATAAAACCAACTATCAACCGGACAGTCACCAATTCCGGTGACTGTCTTCCGGTGACTAATGGCGGGTCTTGAGTTACGGACTATTCCTCTATTCGGATTTGTACTCGGGAACCTTTTGGTCAACCAAACCCACTTGATAACCTTTCTGTTTGGACCCGTCTTACTGTTCGTATAATCGGACAGTCACCTGACTATGGTGACTGTCATCGAGCATCAAAACCAAACCTTTATCTTGCTATTGTTGAGAACCCGAGTCCTCGGTTTTAGTAATTCAATCGGGTTCCTATCTGTTCCGACAAATCGTCTCAAACTCTTTCGGTTATCTCATATACATAGATGTTGACGTGTGTGTGTTTATGTATTGTGACAGATTGATCGGGCCTTCGGTCAAACTCCGATGTACTTCTGATGAATATATTATTTCCGGTTAGATTCCGGTTATACTCCGGTCACATATTTGTAAGTTCTAATTTGGTGGTTAATTGGTTATACAATTAATTGATAAGTTATTGATATAATAATTATGTTTGATTGCGAGGTACCAATAACCGATTCGGTGAGCTTGAACCCGATACGGAGTCAACTCCGTGACTCGGTCAACAACCGGAATAGAACCCGGTCCAATAACTAGACGAGGAATATTATTAGAATTATACGAATATATATATATATATATATATATATATATATATATTATACAGATAACGCCGGATTTGATAATAATAATAAGACATTAATAAACATATATAAAATATATATGTTTATATATACACAATTTGATATATTGACGATATACTAGACTCGGGTTAATAATAATATTTTCTATTCTTTTGTTAGTTTAGATCTGCCAAGCTGTAATGGCCAGCTTTATTAGTTTCGAGTGCCAAGCTGTAATGGCCAGCTAGATGTAGGATGTCCGTGTCGTGTCAATAATGAACCCCGGGTTTAGGACTATCTAATATATACCGAATTCTATATGTATAAATTGTATATATGATATATATCCTAAGTATTACAATCTAACAAGTCCCACGCGTAAAACGTATCCATATATATATGACATATAATTGTAATAAGAGAGACTATAAAAGATTATACGCAAACCTGTGAGTATCGTGAACTCCCCACTTTTACTGTTTTTATTAAGTTTTTCGGGGGAATACATGTCGTTTATAAGAAAACATAATAATGCTTTACAGAATAGAATATATATAATAAAAGAAGTATAATAGAAAAGGGGACATAGAAACGACGAGGACAGTACTGGCCGGTATCCGCCATTTCCTTTCTTGTCCAACTAGAGGACAAGAACTAGTCTTACCCAAGTAGAGGGTAGGAATGTCCAAGTAGAGGACAAGAACAGGTATTTTATCACAAACAGAGTGGTACCATCGATAGGAATGGCACGAAATATAATTGATATGATAGAATTGAGATATAATAGAATTGATGTATAATAGAGTTGGTATAATAGAATATATTTTCCCCTTCAGAATTATAACTGTAAAGCATGTTTTATAAAAGAATGTTTATAAAAGAATGTTTTATATAAAAGAATTATCAATAAACGAACTGGCCATTCACTTTATAAAATACACGACCTCACCAACTTTATGTTGACAGAAACTATTTTTGGCATGTGTTCAGGTAACCCAACAGATACGATGACGAGGATCCTGGAAGAGTAAAGACTGTTATGATCCGAATCCGCTGCATAGCTCTGAAACCCGACCCGACGACCCAGATCCAACAGCCAGGGTCGTTACAGTACGCTTCCTCATTTGACTCCGGAGCAGGAGGGTTTGGGGTGAGGTTGGGTTGGGTTGGGTTGGGTCTCCACCAGTCGTAGCTGCCCCAACCCCATGACAGCCATGGTGTAGTCAATACACCATATACACTCCTCATCTGTAAGAGGAGCATCTGGAGTTGGGGGAGTGTAACGTGGTAAAGGAGGAATGAGTAGGGCTATAAACGAACCAAACAAACACGAACAAGCCTTTGTTCATCTTCGTTTGTTGAGAAAATCACGTGTTCACGAACTGTTCATGAACACTTACCGAACGAGAATTCATGTTTGTGTTTGTTTGTTAAGGAAATAGCGTGTTCACGAACTATTCATGAAAACTCATCGGATGAGATTTTCTGTTCGTGTTCATTTTCTAAGGAGATGAATGTGTTCGTGTTCTTTTGTGTTTATTTTTCTAACTTTAGGTATCGAGAAAAAGCGTAAGCTAACAAACACAAATGAATGCAAATGAACACAAACAAGCATTCATGAACAAAACCAGGGACAAATTAACACATATTAAATTCTTACCCAAACATATTTGATATAATCTTAATCACGTAATTACCATAACATTAATGTCTCATAAAACCATAAAATTATCATATTAAACTTGAAATCCTTATTTAATCTACCCAAAATAATAGTTAACCAAAATAGGCGAAGTAATATTAATATGTGATACACTAACTATATTAAATAATCTACAATGGGAATTTTGAAGTACTTAAATTAAAAATAAAAAGTTAAAAACCCTAATAAACTATTAGACACAAACAAAGATAAACGAACACGTTACCGAACGTTCACGAACATAAATAAACAAACGCGACCTCTGTTCATGTTTGTTTGTTTAACTAAATGACCAGAATTTCTTGTTTGTGTTCGTTCATTTATTAAAAGAACGAACACAAACGAACTTCTCGCTGAACAATTCACGAACCGTTTGCTGAACGTTTGGTTTGTTTACAACCCTAGGAATGGGGGTTACTCGACGAGGAGGGGGAGAGGACACTGGTTAAGGAGGAGGAGGAGAGAACAATGGTTGAGGAGGAGGAGGAGAGAACACTGGTTGACAACGTCTCCAGCGAGAGTATCGCCGAAGATTGGAAGGTCCGGCAGGCTCGTTAGGATATTCACCTCCTATATCTTTGAATGTTGTGTGATTTGTAGTTGGGTTTTTATTTGATAGTGGGCATAAAAAAGTGGTTTATATATAGTGTGGGTTTTTATTAGGGATGTCAATAAAACCCGAACCCGATGGGTAAACCCGAAACCCGACACATTTGGGACCGGTTTGGGGTCGGGTAATCGGGTATGGGTCCGGGTATGGGATTAGTTTTTATTTTTTTCGCGGGTTTGGGACGGGTTTGGGATTTGATGATATGCCCATTTACCCGACTCGATTACCCGATAAAGTATACCCGTTTACCCGATTAGATACCCGATGTAATTTCCTATATATCTTTTAAAATATGTATTCATAATATATCTAATTGTCCATCTAGATTGTCATCTTCTTCAAAAAAAAAAACACCAATTATTTGTGTATAATATGTGTTATCTATGTCTTTTTATGTGTTTATATAATTTAACTATTTTATATTTATACATTGTAATCATTTACATACATATTTGATAATGGTAAATGCAGTGATTAGTTGTCACGCAATAGATACCCGACAAGTTTTTAGTCAGATATACCAAATGGATAAGTTTTTAAAATTAACGGGTTTACCCGAAACCCACGGGTATACCCGATACCCGACGGGTAATTACCCGATACAAACCCGACGGGTTTTGGGACGGGTTTGGGACAAGCATACCTAAACCCGTCCCAAACCCGACCCATTGCCATCCCTAGTTTTTATTTGTAGTTGGGTTTTTATAGTGTGGTTTATATATATATATATATATATATATATATATATATATATATAGACTAAGTATAGACAAGAAACCTTCTAAAATGAAGAAACTCATGGAAACCTAATGAGTGGACAAGATTAATCCACATAGGCCACTAAAGAATATATTATTTTAATTCTTAAAGGTTATATTTGTCTTTTTACATTTCCCTCTCATCTAAATAATTTGAATTTCTTTTCTCCCACCTATATAAACACATACATACACTCTCTCTCTTACATCATAATCACTACCACCACCATACACAACAACCACCACCACCATACACAACAACCACCACCGACCCTGTTCATCACCGTCGTCGTCCCTGTTTCCACCCCTGTTCCCACCCCTCGCCCCTGTTCATCACCTGCCGTCCCTGTTGACAATAATCAGCCACCCTCAGTCATCCCAAAAAGAAGATTCCATCATTTTAGAGGGTTTGTAGCAGACAAAGAAGATTCCACCTCTGTTGCTGCTGCTGCTCTGTCGTGGAGGTTGATATACGGAAGATTCCATCAAGTCTCTGTTCCACCAAGCCCTCCTGTTGGTTCTTTCTTCTCCAAGTCTCTCTCTCCTGAGGTGTGTTTTTGTATGTTTAAATATGAGCAGTGGGAGATTATTAGGGATATGTGGGGCAACAGAAGTGGGAAGTGGTCGGTAAATGGGCTGGTGGGATTTGGAAGCACGAAATTAAATAAAACAGAAAAGGAAATTTGGAAGCACAATGTATATCAGATATTTTCTTTAACTAATAAAACCAATAAAATTGTTGGCTTGCAACTAGCATTCGTCCAAAATATCAGCTCTTACAATACATTTCGAGGCTGCTTCTTAAATTATTTACAACCAAAGAAATAAGTATGGTATTGGTCAATGATAAGGACAAAGACGTGGTCAATAATCTAAAAAAATTAGATTGTTTTAAAAAAAAGTTGTTTAGTAACAACATTTGATTATGTTCAAAATTAGATTGTTTTATTATTAGAAAAAGTAGTTTGTTTTGTTAATCCTAAAAAAAGTTGTGTAGTAAAGTTCAAATTTAGATTGTTTTATTATTAGAAAGTTAGGCCATTTAAAAAGATGGGATCGGCTAAAACTATTAGACAGTTATTTGGGTCTAAGGGTATTTTGTTGAGATACTGTGCTTTTATCGTTTTGAAGTAATAAGGTTTTTTGAATTTGTTTTGTTGACCTCTAGTTTGAAACTTCCTCTGTTCTATGTTGCGTTTGTTTCGTATGTAACAGCAGAAAACATTTTTAATATGATTTTGAAAAGGGTTAGAAAACAATTAATGGTTAGAGTTTGAATTTGAGCTAATTAGTGTTTGGTAATAAGAAGTTGTTTTTTTGTGTGTTACTAGCATCTCTTTTTTTTTTTTTTTTTGATATTATATTAAACATCGAAAATGATTTTTCGTTTTGTGTTTTATGTTCGTAGTATCAGTATCTTGGTGTTTAGTTATGGTGTTTTTATCGTCTATATTTTCGTATAATCTTTGTGTTGAGTTAGGCTGTTTACATGTGTAGCATATCTGTTTTTTTGCAGTCAAATTTTGTTCTATGTTTTCTAGCATATCAAATTCTGCTCTATGTTTACAGCAGACTACAAAGTTTGGTCTGTGTTTTACTGTTACACATGTAACACTCGTGTGTTTTTGCACCATGTCTGTCTTTTTTTTTTGATATTATGTTAAACATCGAAATTGATTTTTCGTTTTTTGTTTTATGTTCGTAGTATCAGTATCTTGGTGTTTAGTTATGGTGTTTTTATCGTCTATATTTTCGTATAATCTTTGTGT
This sequence comes from Ambrosia trifida, assembly GCA_028751855.1. Classification (NCBI taxonomy): domain Eukaryota; kingdom Viridiplantae; phylum Streptophyta; class Magnoliopsida; order Asterales; family Asteraceae; genus Ambrosia; species Ambrosia trifida. The sequence continues at coordinate 12,018,604 of CM054131.1, forward strand.
TGAGTTAGGCTGTTTACATGTGTAGCATATCTGTTTTTTGCAGTCAAATTCTGTTCTATATTTTCTAGCGTATCAAATTCTGTTCTATGTTTACTGCAGACTACAAAAGTTTTGTCTATGTTTTTCCTGTTACACATGTAACACTCGTGTGTTTTTGCACCATGTCTGTCTATTTTTTTTGTTTTCTCATGTATGAGTTTTTTTATGTTACCTATGTCTTTTTTACAGAATATGTCTGTTTTTGTGTTTTCTCATATAGTCTTATCTATAAGTAAAGACAGAAAATGTGTTGTTATTTGTTTTAAGAATGACTTTTCAGAATGTTGTTATTTGTGTTTTCTCTGTGTTTAGTTAGGGTGTTTTTCTCGTCTATATGGTCGTATCATCTTTGTGAATTTACTTAGGGTGTTTTTTTCTGTGTTAAGGTAGGATGTTACGTGTGTAGCGTATCTGTTTTGCAGTCAAAGGTTGCTTGTAATTCAGTAAAAAATGTATGCTGGGTGCAGACTTTAAAAGTTTGTCTGTGTTTCCAGAAAAAAAATCCTGTTACACATGTAACACTCGTGTTTTTTGCACCTTATCAAGAATGTAATATTGCATATTATAGAGGAAGAATTGGGAAAAAAAATTCTTGAATGGAATGTCACTGATCATGGGATGAAATCTATGTTTGCGTATGTTTCGTATGTAACAGCACCACTAAGTTGGTATACATTAGTTTCTGTTTTTTTACTAGATACAAAGTTTTGATTTTTTCATGTAAATTGATGAATTTTGTTTTATTTTTGCAGGTGAGCATTTTTTTTTAGCATTAAAGATGAAGATGATTATCAAGAATGAAGTGTAGATAATTTTTTTTTATTTATGATAGTTTTTTTAGCATTTTGTCGATTTGTAATGACCGTTTTGTTTGTTTTAGCACTTTGTAAGAAACAATTCTTGTGTACATTTGAATGTTTTTTGATCTATAAAGTTTTTAATTGATTATATACAATCTGTGCAATTTTAACGTACGCAACACTGCGTATGTTACATATGTAACATGACGTTCTGACAGATTTAGGACCATGGTCACAAAAGTATGAGAGAGATGATGTGACATGTGTGGGGTCCACACTGTCATATCTACTTTTCAGAAAATGGCATTTGACCATTGTGCCCTTTTTTTGTCATCTACCTTAATAAATCTAATAAAATAATGTAGAATGAACCTTGACCATCCATCTATTTTGATCAATGGCTCACATTTAGTTTACTAGGTTTCTTCAATTTGAGTGGGTTTTTATTTAATCCTTCCCCTATATATATATATATATATATATATAGGAATGGGATCATATGAGAACCCACCTGAGTTGTGAGAACTAGAGAACTCCATTCGACCATTCACAAAGTGACACATCACCACCTTTATAGTTTTTTGTATTTTTTTAATTAAGGGTAATAAAGTATTTTGCACACAATAATCATGGGTATTTTAGTAATAACACCCCACCCCCACCCCTTGTAAAATCTTTTAAATAATAATAATAATAATAATAATAATAATAATAATAATAATAACAATAATAATAATAATAATAAACTCACACCTCTCTCTCTCTCTCTCTCTCTCACACACACACACATCAGATTCTCTCTCTCTCTCCCTCTCTAAAAAAAAAAGAAGAAACGAGATCTGGGATGGTTTGAGTCTGAGGACGTGGGGTGGTTTGAGGCTGAGGACGGCGGAGGACGGATGGGGTGGTCGAGGGTTTCAGGGCTAGGGTGGATCCCGATGGTGGGTTGCTAAACGTTGGTGGGTAGGGGGCGGATGGTGCAGAGGGTTTTTGAAGATTTCTATATCATTTTTGGGATCTGTTTCAGATCTGAAGAACAGGTCGATGGTAAATGGTGGTGATGACGAAGAGGACGGGTGCAGAGGGGTTTTGGGTGGTGGTTCACGGTGGTTTGAGGGGTGGTGGGCCACGATGGTCGATGGTGGTGATGATGAAGACAACGGGTGCAGAGTGGTGGTTGGTGGTGGTTGGTTTTGCAGAGGGACGACGACAGGGACACTGGTATGTTTTATTATTATTATTATTTCTGTTATTATTGTTTTTATTGTTAGTATTATTGTTATTATTATTATTATTACATTTATTATCATTATTAATGATATTATTGTGAAAATATAGGTTTTTTATGTTTTGAAAATTTTGGGGTTTTTTGTCAGGGAGATGATGCAGGGTGAAGAAGATGATGTTTTTTTGGTTTAAGGAGATGATGCTTTGAAGATGACGATGATGGTGCAGTATTGTAACATCGCGTATATATATATTTATTTTTTTAAATCGTCACTTTAATTATATTAAATTCTTGACTAGCCATGTCTAAATCATACTTATTATAATAATAATAGTATTAATAATAACAATAGCAAAAATAACTATACTGATTTACACAATGTTGAACTATAGCCCACCTTTCATTTTGTTTTAAAAATTTCGGAGCCCACTCCACTGTCAGCCCAGACTAATGTCCAGCCCAGAAACAAAGCCCGGCCCACATGCTTTTCTTCCTCCCTTTGCTTGCCTGCTACCCGATCATAATTCCGGTAAGTCCTGGAATTTCCGGCGACTTACCATAACCATCTATACGCGACTTTTCTTCTATTGACCTTTGACCTGCACGTTTTAAAGCACACCCCAACAGATTATTAGCCATAATTATCTTCAATTAACATGACATCGCGATCCACAAATCTCGGGTCTTTGACCAATTAGTCAACCTGCGCGTTCCTTAAGCTTGTGTATAAATAAGGCCACCTATCAAACCAAAGCACTCGCAGAAGCATTTCCCAACCCTCAATTCCACCTCCACTACCGTCCCCGTCGTGCTCCTGTACTCGCCGGAGCCGAGTTTTCCGGCCACTACCTTCCCCTACGATTTTCGTTATAATTCGTAAGTGTTTTTATGTCTATTGATGCGTAATCATTGAAGGGTTAAAAGCCCTCTGTTTAATTGAGTTTTTGTAAACTAAATCAAGCTCAATTGGTCATAGATACAATTAGGGTATAGATTGGGGAAGATGACTCATAACACCTACAAGATAAGTATTTTTATCTCTGGTTTTAAATTGTTCTCAGGGTGTGGCTCAGTTGGCGAGCCACACTTGTGATAAGACTTGAACCAGCCAGAGGCCCAGGTTCGAACCCCAGCCACCACAACTTTTTTTTTTAAAAAACCCTTTTCTTTTATATTATTGCTATTTTCTTTTAAAATGATATTAAAATACCAAAACAACTTTATAAATCCTATAAAATTTATTTTATGCAATTCAAATAGTTAAGTTTATTATCCAACTTTTAGTTTTTCAAAAATCATTTATTTATTATATATTGTAAATATTATAAGTTTATTCTATTTTAATTATAAAATTCTATAAAAATATCAAAACGATTATATAAATTTCCAGAAAAATTATTCTGAGTTTATATAACATTAAACATTCCTGAAATGATTTTTATTTTTGAAATATCATTTATTTAATATTTTTAATCAATTTTTGTTAGTTTTAATCGTAAATAAATCCTAATAAATTCATTTTTCAATATTTTTGCACCAAAATTTTATATAAACTATTTCTATCCATTTAGAACAGAAATACAATTTTTAATTTAAAAATTCTTTAATTTTATATTTTTAGATATTAAAGTTATATTTTGACAATTTGAAATAAATAGATTTAATATTCTATTTCTAAGAAAATAATTTTATAAAAATTATTTTCATACTTAAAACCTTGTATTGCGACCATCTTTGATTTAAAGATTTACAAAAAGACTTTTGTTTATTTATTTATTAAATTTCTCTTATTTATTAAACATTTTATTTATTAATCCAACGAATACTTATCCCCAATTCGAAACCCTAGAATATATTTGTAGACTAGAAAGACTTAGACATATTTATTACCTTAATTATAGGGTAATACTTGGCATCGTTGGGCAACACATATTCTATTTCACGAGACTTAACATTTTGCTAAGGTGAGTTTACATAGCCCCTTTTTCTGTTTTACATTTTGGGGTGAAACATGTTTAAACATTTTATACACTATCATTTACTCATTTTTACATTGTTGAAACTTGTGATTCAATTACACTATCATTTACTCATTCTATCATTTGACTGTAACAAAAAGACACAGTACAATCATTAACATTGATCAAGCCGCCTGTTTAGATTATAGCGCTATAGGTCTAACAAACCCATCCCCCCGCATAAATTCAGGGATGATCGATAACAGTAACAACATTTAACTAACTTGCGAGTTAGTCCTCAGTCGACATCCTGTACTCGCCGGAGCCGAGTTTTCCGGCCACTACCTTCCCCTACGATTTTCGTTATAATTCGTAAGTGTTTTTATGTCTATTGATGCGTAATCATTGAAGGGTTAAAAGCCCTCTGTTTAATTGAGTTTTTGTAAACTAAATCAAGCTCAATTGGTCATAGATACAATTAGGGTATAGATTGGGGAAGATGACTCATAACACCTACAAGATAAGTATTTTTATCTCTGGTTTTAAATTGTTCTCAGGGTGTGGCTCAGTTGGCGAGCCACACTTGTGATAAGACTTGAACCAGCCAGAGGCCCAGGTTCGAACCCCAGCCACCACAACTTTTTTTTTTTAAAAACCCTTTTCTTTTATATTATTGCTATTTTCTTTTAAAATGATATTAAAATACCAAAACAACTTTATAAATCCTATAAAATTTATTTTATGCAATTCAAATAGTTAAGTTTATTATCCAACTTTTAGTTTTTCAAAAATCATTTATTTATTATATATTGTAAATATTATAAGTTTATTCTATTTTAATTATAAAATTCTATAAAAATATCAAAACGATTATATAAATTTCCACAAAAATTATTCTGAGTTTATATAACATTAAACATTCCTAAAATGATTTTTATTTTTGAAAAATCATTTATTTAATATTTTTAATCAATTTTTGTTAGTTTTAATCGTAAATAAATCCTAATAAATTCATTTTTCAATATTTTTGCACCAAAATTTTATATAAACTATTTCTATCCATTTAGAACAGAAATACAATTTTTAATTTAAAAATTCTTTAATTTTATATTTTTAGATATTAAAGTTATATTTTGACAATTTGAAATAAATAGATTTAATATTCTATTTCTAAGAAAATAATTTTATAAAAATTATTTTCATACTTAAAACCTTGTATTGCGACCATCTTTGATTTAAAGATTTACAAAAAGACTTTTGTTTATTTATTTATTAAATTTCTCTTATTTATTAAACATTTTATTTATTAATCCAACGAATACTTATCCCCAATTCGAAACCCTAGAATATATTTGTAGACTAGAAAGACTTAGACATATTTATTACCTTAATTATAGGGTAATACTTGGCATCGTTGGGCAACACATATTCTATTTCACGAGACTTAACATTTTGCTAAGGTGAGTTTACATAGCCCCTTTTTCTGTTTTACATTTTGGGGTGAAACATGTTTAAACATTTTATACACTATCATTTACTCATTTTTACATTGTTGAAACTTGTGATTCAATTACACTATCATTTACTCATTCTATCATTTGACTGTAACAAAAAGACACAGTACAATCATTAACATTGATCAAGCCGCCTGTTTAGATTATAGCGCTATAGGTCTAACAAACCCATCCCCCCGCATAAATTCAGGGATGATCGATAACAGTAACAACATTTAACTAACTTGCGAGTTAGTCCTCAGTCGACACAAGGTTTGATTGTACAAAGGCGCATTGTTACATGTCGGACTCATACTCTATCATTATACAACTGTGATTGTTGTATAAACTATTGTTATCAATTATATTCAAAAACCTATGTATTCTCACCAACTTTTGTTGACCCAAAATATTTTCAAACTTAACATGTTTCAGGTTCTACTTGCTTGAAGATTTGAGTTAATGCTTGAAGATGTGTACATAGAATTATCCATTTTGATGTACGAATTTTTATAGAACAATTGTATGTAACTTATTTAAATCATTTAATGAAATTTATTATTCACCATGAGCTACTGAACAATCATCAATACGTAACATCCCGATGTTTCTGCCATCGGTTGGGGTGTTACAAGTATGTTGTAAGAAAATACTGGCGTAAACATCAGTTTACACCAGTGTAAATATGAATGTATAGTATGTTGTAAGGTAACACTGGTGTAAACATCAGTTTACACCAGTGTAAATATGAATGTATAGACTTTTTGATGTAAGAAAACACTAGTGTAAACACCAGTTTACACCAGTGTAAATATGAATGCGAAGCACACCGGTGTAAAGATGAATGGAAATCATCCTCATCATATGTTTGTGATGGGATATGGTACCAAAATATCATAAATACCATATCATCGCCCAACTAAAACTGGCATCGCCTGGCGTCCATCCACCCGTTTTACGTCAGCGGGTCGTCTATCGTCCATCCGCCCATTTTACTTCAGCGGATCGTCTATCGTCCATCCGCCCGTTTTACGTCAGCGGAACGCCTGGCGTCCACCCACCCGTTTTACGTCGGCGATACACCTGGCGTCCAACCGATGCCAGACGCAACCTCACACGCCCGTTTTACGTCGGCGATACACCTAGCGTCCAATCGACGCCAGACGCAAGCTCGTCCGCCCGTTTTACGTCAGCGGACCCAATACGCTTCAAAACTTCCCCAGCAAGCCAGTTGAAGCTTCGTCAGCTTAACTGAAAGATGCCTTTTGGGCAGCCTTGGGACTCACCCCTGCCCCAGGCAAATATCTCTGACGCAATAGGCTGCCCATCAGAGTTCATCTCCAATCAGAGACTGCCCCCAGTCTGATGTGCAGAAAGGACGACGACGTGGCAGCCTCCCAGCCAAGATATCTTCCTGACGGCAGGCTTTCTCAACCTATCTCAAGGTTCAAGGAAAAGAATGATTACCCACCGTCCTCGGTCTGCCAATAGGCGGACGCCACGTATCCGCCGCCCATCAGCGCCCATTCAGCGGACGCCACGCGTACTATCGTCAGGATGGCAACATCCCCCCTTGCATTTTCACTTTCTCCTTTTTACCAAAACCCACTTGCACCAAATGGGCTTAAGGACCTGGGCCGGAATCTTGGAGACACCTCTACCTGGGTCGGGCCCCATCAAGGGTAGAGGATGGGCTGAGAAGGTGTGATGTCAAGGTACTACAAAAGGAGGAGCTCCTTCTCCTTTTGTTGGCATCTGACATTCACATACACTTTCACTCAAAAAGACTACGAACTCTTTCGTACCTTTTTCAACCCCTTGTTTATTACACTAACCTTTAAAGACTCGGCTCTTCTAATCGGTAGTCTTCTAAACTCCTTGGTCTTGTCCTTGGACCCTCACGTATTGTCACACCCTCAAAATCCACTTGCGGAGTTTTACCGCGAGGCGCATGACAAACCAGGATCCAAACCAACGATCACAATAAACAAGTCTAAATGAACATAAATGCAATTTCAAAACATAGTTTAAAATCCCCGTTTACAGCGGAAGCTTATTTAAAAACAATATCTCAATAATGAAACAATAGTTCAACGTTCAAAAGACCATGCAACCCTATTAAGACGCCGTGCAGACGCGTGCGCCCTAGTCCAGTCGTGCTACCTTAGCGACCTGAGAAAACATGTAAAAGTTTACGTCAGCACAAAAATGCTGGTGAGTTTACAGGTTTTGTATCCAAGTACCAAGTCCACCTGTCCATACTATAACAAATAGAAAACCAGTATACGCTAGCTAGGCGTACGTTTTGTTACTACCACGATTGGAAAACCATTACTAACGCGAATACCAAAAGTATGCCCGATGTAGTTCCTGTTGTTCCTGTTGTTCCTGTTTGAGACAATATGCACCCGCCGACCCTCCAAGTCGACGAGCGGGGTTGGTCACTCCCAATAGCGCTATTCACATTTCCCCGTTGTGCAAACCCGCACATTCATGGTTCCCCCCGGGACTTCCAAAGATCGTGTAGTACACAATAGAAACCCATAGTATGACAGTAGTTACCAAATAATCGTTTTAACACATGTTTTCTCCCCCGAAAGTATAAAACCAGTTTAAAAGAGGGGCCGTAAACTCACCTTAAGTTGCGTTACTCCTTAACCCGAGTAAACCCAGCTGCTATGCTAGTCCCGTAAGCGGCGACCTAACATACGACAGTTACAAGTACTTAGACTAATAACCCGCAGGTTAATTAGTCCCTAGATGTCCAGACCATAACCAAGTTCGTTTGAAAACACCGTGACTGTTTAACCGACCCAAAGTACAAGACTCGACATCCCATTGGTGACCCGAGACTCCCCGTGTTATGTTTACGCTCCAAAACGTACAATAACGCAAGTACACTTAACATACGTTAACGCACAACAAGTTATAGCACATAGTTCACGTATCACCGAAATACATCCAAATATATGTTACCAAGTTATTAGACATGTTACGGGGTTCCTAGCATGTTACTACATGTTAAATCGGGTCTCGGAATGCTAATTTACACTTACAGCAGCAGTACACGCGATTAGGAAAAGTCAACTAGCATTTAGGTTGGTCAACTAGCAATTAGGAGTCCTATTCGCCCCTATTATAGGCGATTAGGGGCTACTCCCCTCTATTATAGGCGATTAGGGGCTACTCCCCTGAACTTTCTAGTGATTAGGGCTAATCACCTGAACTTACTAGTGATTAGGGCTAATCACCTGAACTGTCACACAATTAGACCTCTACTCGCCTGTGTTATAGGCGATTAGCACCCTACTCGCCTGTAACATAGGCGATTAGGAATGCTACTCGCCTGTAACCTTGCTGTTCCGGTTTTTCGCGCGTTTAATGCTCCAAATCAGATCCAGAACGTGTGTAACTACCCAATATCATCCCAAACACTATCCTAAACATGTTTAACCCAAAACCCTTCGTTCAACCTCGTATAATCAGTCCTGCATGCAACCAAAGTAATCCAAACACCATTCACATAGCATGCAACATCATACTAACACATGTAATCATAACACTATTATCCAATTACTGAGATTTCTATCATCATACTATCAATATCAATCCTGACCTAGCATGATAACCCATCAAATCATCATCAAGAATCATAAAAATCCTATCTTTCTAATCATACACACCCATAACGCACGTATATTAGTTATAATCCGATTAACAACCCTTATTGACGATTTTCAGAAAGCTTTTTCGTTTATGAACAGGTCTGGACCATTAGGGATTGATTAAAAACGTTTACAAAGTGTTATGGATGAGAATCAAACCTTAGGATTATGAAAGAATGATGGTTAGACCTTGAAACCTTGTGTTTTTGATCAAAATCGCCTTCCAGAGGTTGTTTATGTGTTTGGGGCGGTTATGGGACGACTAGGGTTGATATTAGGAAGTTTAGGAGGTTAAGCATTGTATTTATAGGCGTTTCTAGTCGTCCAGCACGTTATAGGCGAGTATGCAGCAGTTTCATGCGATTAGGGCTGCTAATCGCATGATTGTGCAGGTGATTGGGCCTAATCGCCCCTACATACACACGAGTAGGGCTCTAATCGCCCCTAAGGTCCTCTACTCGCCTCCCCTACAGGTGATTAGGCTTCCTAATCGCCTGTAGGGGTTGGTTTGGTGCGTTTTGCGCGTTAAACCCCGTTTTAACATATGTTAATGCATATTCACGTACCGACAAGTCATATAATGATTGTAAACACATAACACAAGTAAATACACATATTTACACTCGTTCACCAATTCCCGGGACTCGAGACTCGTACGTTCCGTATGCCCTGACGATCCTACCGATCGTCACCGTTTGTACACTTGGTTAAGGACCGACATCTAATGAACCTCTAGACCAACATCCAATGATCCTCTAGACTAAACCAATAGTTCCCGAACTATAACCCGACTTAACTAACCCCGTTAAGTACAATATACGCGTGACTCGCTAAGGTAGACTTTCATCTAGACAACGTTGTTAACCAGAATTTGCCGGGTGTCACATCATCCCCACGTTAAAAGAATTTTCGTCCCGAAAATTGCACAAGCACCAAAAGAACAAAAGAAATAACGAAGGAAACAAACAAAAAGATAGAAACCAAAAGAGAGATTTACCCGAGTTGTCACATCATCCCCACGTTAAAAGGAATCTCGACCCGAGATTCATTCAGCTGCCGAAGAGACATGTCTCGACTCGAACGCTTCCTTAGGAAAAGGATGAGGATACTTAGACTTCATCTGATCCTCCCGTTCCCATGTATATTCCGGTCCCCGGTCCGAGTTCCACCGAACCTTAACGATACGAATCTTGCTGTGACGCAGGCTGCGAATCTTGTAATCAAGGATCTCTACAGGTTCTTCCACAATCCGAAGACGATCATCAACCTTGATCTCTTCCAGTGGAACGATGAGAGACTCGTCAGCCAGACACTTCTTCAAGTTTGACACGTGAAAGACGTTATGTACGTTACCGAGCTCCGTCGGTAGATCAAGTCGATATGCCACCGGCCCAATCCGTTCCAGGATCGTAAATGGGCCGACATATCGCGGATTGAGTTTGCCACGCTTCCCAAAGCGTATGACGCCCTTCCACGGTGAGACTTTTAGAAGTACCTTGTCATTGACTTGGAATTCCAGTGGTTTGCGACGCTGATCAGCATAACTCTTTTGCCGGTCCCGTGCCGCCGCCAACCGATTACGAATCTGTACGATCTTTTCCGAAGTTTCGTACACTAGTTCAGGCCCAGTGAGTTGACTCTCACCCACTTCAGCCCAACAAAGAGGAGAACGGCATTTCCGTCCGTACAGTGCTTCGAACGGAGCAGCTTTGATGCTCGTGTGATAACTGTTGTTGTACGAGAATTCTACCAACGGCAGATGAGCTTCCCAACCCTTGCCAAAATCGATCACACATGCCCGCAGCATGTCTTCTAAAGTTTGAATCGTACGCTCACTCTGACCGTCAGTCTGTGGATGGTAAGCCGTACTCATGTCTAGTTGGGTACCCAAAGCCTTGTGCAAAGACTTCCAAAAGTGAGAAGTAAAATGGGAGTCACGATCCGAGATAATAGAAACTGGTACCCCGTGCTTAGAAACAACTTCTTCCAAGTAAAGACGAGCCAAACGATCCATGGTGTCGGTCTCCTTAATAGCAAGAAAATGGGCTGATTTCGTCAACCGATCGACAATCACCCATATCTTGTCGTTCCCGCTTGGTGATTTAGGAAGTTGTGTGACAAAATCCATAGTAATCCGTTCCCATTTCCATTCCGGAATTTCAGGTTGTTGCAGGAGACCCGACGGTTTCTGGTATTCCACCTTGACCTTAGCACAGGTCAAGCATTTGCTCACGTATGAGGCTATGTCCGACCTCATGTTTGGCCACCAGTAAAGCACCTTTAGATCTTGGTACATCTTATCCGAACCAGGATGAATGGAATACCGGGACTTATGAGCCTCATCAAGGACAAGCTCCCGTAGTCCCCCGAACAAAGGAACCCATATACGTTCTGCGAAATAGTGCAGACCATCAGACCTTCGCTCTAGGTGCTTGTCGGCACCGTGCATAGTTTCAGCTTTAAGGTTTTCCTCCTTCAAAGCTTCCAATTGGGCAGAACGGAGTTGATCAGGTAACGATGAATGAATAGTGAGCTGCAACGCCCGAACGCGACGAGGTTTAGTAGATTCCTTCATGCTCAAGGCGTCTGCTACAACATTCGCCTTGCCAGGATGGTACTTAATAGCACAATCATAGTCGTTCAAAAGTTCGATCCAACGGCGTTGCCGTATGTTCAAGTGTTGTTGGTCGAAAATGTGTTGGAGACTCTTGTGATCGGTGTAGATGGTGCATTTGGTACCGTACAAGTAATGTCTCCAAATTTTCAACGCGAATACCACAGCACCCAACTCCAAGTCATGAGTTGTGTAGTTCTTCTCGTGCACTTTGAGTTGACGAGAAGCATACGCAATCACTTTCTCGCGTTGCATCAACACGCAACCGAGTCCATGAATGGAAGCGTCACAGTAAACAACAAAATCATCAGGACCCTCAGGTAAAGACAAAATAGGAGCAGAACACAGTTTAGACTTCAGTTCTTCAAACGCTGACTCTTGTGATTCACCCCAGTCGAACTTCCTATCCTTCTGAGTGAGAGTGGTGAGGGGTTGAGCAATCTTCGAGAACCCCTGAATGAAACGACGATAATAGCCCGCAAGGCCTAGGAATTGCCGCACCTCAGTTGGCGTCTTTGGTGCTCCCCAGTCCTTGATCGCTTCGATTTTAGCTGGATCGACATGAATTCCTAGTTCATTAACCACATGTCCTAGGAATTGAACTTCGCGTAACCAAAAGTCACACTTTGAGAACTTGGCGTAAAGTTGTTCCCGTCGCAAGAGTTCCAAAACTAACCGCAGATGTTCCCCGTGTTCGGTCTCGTTCTTGGAGTAGATCAGAATGTCATCAATAAACACAATGACGAACTTGTCCAGATATGGTTTACAGACGCGGTTCATCAAGTCCATGAAAACCGCTGGTGCGTTCGTGAGACCGAAAGGCATGACCAAGAATTCGAAATGGCCATAACGTGTTCGAAAAGCAGTCTTCGCAACGTCAGCCTCCCTGACGCGCAGCTGGTGATAACCGGACCTCAAATCGATCTTGGAATAATAACTAGAACCCTGAAGCTGGTCGAATAGATCATCAATACGTGGAAGAGGATAACGGTTCTTGACGGTCAATTTGTTCAGCTCTCTGTAGTCCACACACAATCGGAAACTTCCATCCTTCTTCTTAACAAATAAAATCGGGGCTCCCCAAGGGGAAGAACTTGGCCGGATGAAACCCTTGTCCAAGAGTTCCTGTAACTGACTGGACAATTCCTGCATCTCGGGAGGTGCAAGACGATAGGGGGCCCGAGCAATAGGAGCAGCCCCTGGTACAAGATCAATACCGAACTCGACTTGACGATGAGGAGGAAGACCAGATAAATCATCGGGAAAAACATCAGGAAACTCGCGTACCACCGGAATGTCGTCGATCTTCTTTTCATCACCAGAGGAAACAGATAAAAGCGCCAATACGGCTGGATAACCCTTTCGAAGACACTTAAGGGCTTTCATGCTAGAGATGATGTTTAGCGGAACACCGCCCTTGATACCGTACACAGAAAGAAATTCTCCATCAGGGAGAGGAATCCGAATAACCTTATCGTAACAGACGATCTCCGCGCGATACAAAGATAACCAATCCATTCCTACCACAACGTCAAAACTACCCAATGGTACCGGCATAAGGTCGATGGGGAACGATAAACCCGACAACTCTAATTGACACTCCCGAAGAACACTAGTAGCTTCAATCGTTTTACCGTCAGCTAACTCAATAATATACTTGGTTTCTAATGGTACGGGTACTACATCTAGCAGTCGACTAACATCCATGGATACAAAACTCTTGTCGGCACCAGAATCAAATAACACGCTAACAGAACGATTATTGAGAAGAAACGTACCGGTGACTGTGTCAGGGTCCTGCCTAGCCTCAGCAGCTCCAATGACGAAGGCACGTGCATTTCTGCCGCCGCCCCCGTTGTTACCATTCCCGTTGTTCCCACCCTGCTTCAGTTTTGGGCAATCCTTCTTGTAATGCCCAGTGTCACCACAGTTGTAGCATCCTTGTTTCCCTGTAGTCCCCTGAGTAGTCGGAGCTGAGCTGTTAGTCGGAGCCTGAGTCGATGGAAGTGTAGCCCGACAATCCTTAGCATAATGCCCTGTTCGCTGGCAGCGGTGACAACGGTTACTGTCGCAGTTCCCTTGGTGATGGCGTCCACACTTGTTGCATTTGGGCAGTTTTCCCGCATAACCACCCTGCTTGTTACCCGAAGAAGATGAACCCCCATTATCAAACCTTTTACCCTGCTGTGCAGACCCAGATCCTTTCCCGTCATTTTCCCACTTGCGCTTGTTGTTCTCTGGGGCCTTAACTGTTGAACCCTTCGCAGGCAAAATCCCCTCATTCACTTTTAAGTTGGTCATCCTATGGGCCGATCGAACTACCTCCGCATAAGTAGGATGATTCCCAGCAGCCACTAACCCTGCAATTTCCGGTACTAACCCTGAGACATAGTGTTCAATCCTACGATACTCTGGCACGTGCAGATCGGGACACAGCACTGCCAACTCATTCCTCCTCACAGTATACTTCTCGATTTCCGATCCAGTCATCTTGAGGTTCCACACCTCATGCTCCAGCTTCTGCACCTCTTCCCTCGGACAATACTCACGCTTCAGCAACTGCACAAAATTCTCCCATGGCATAGCATATGCCTCCCCAATACCCATGTTCTGGGTGATACCATTCCACCAAGTCAATGCCACGTCCTGAAATAACGCAGCCGAATACTTTACCCGGTCTTCTGGAAGACAGTTACACATCAGAAATACCGACTCCACTTTCTCCAACCACCTTAGCAAGCTAACCGCACCCTCAGTGCCAGAGAATTCCTGGGGCTTACAGTCCCAGAACATCTTGTAGGTGCACATGGGTGGGGGTGGGTCAACAGGACCACCTGAAATGAAACGTATGAGAAACCACGAATAACGTAAACAAGGCTCACCAATGAGGCAAAGAAAATGGATAAAACAACTTACCACCACCGTTGTGCCCTAACTGGAAGGCAGCTTGGAGCAAGTTGTTCAGATCAGCCTGTGATAGGTTAATACCTCCACCACGACCACCAGCACCACCGCGACCACCACCACGTCCACCATTGCGACCACCTCCACGTCCTCCACGCACTCCAGACATGATTCTGGCAGAAAGAACGAGAAAACTTAGTTTCGCAGTTAAAGATAACCACTAATGTTCACAAGATCAAAGCCAAATCCAATCCAGGACTATCCCCTCAAACCCAGAGCTCACTAGGGCTTCCATGCATTTCGGTTTATGGTTTTTGTGTGCACCCAAAATGATAAACCGCTCTACATGGTCCTCCAAGTGTTCTCCTAGTTCAAAGTTCAAATCACCGAACATAGACTCTTAGCTACACACCGTAATACTACGGTAGTTTATGACAAGTGTTTCTATTGGGGTGCGAAAGGGAGATGTCCGAGCCTTGGACAAATCTCAAGAGTACACGAGTTACTCCAATAGACTACACTGCCTAGATAATAAGTAACCCAACCTAAGATAGAACGGATGATGTAACGTAGAAAGACCAACGATTTAGAGACACCCCGACAAGACCATACGTAAACCACTATAACGTTTAGTACCATGTGATCGTCTAGTGTGTGCGACTCGGCTATAGACTAGACTCTACATGCAGTCCTAGATCACTATAACCATTGGCTCTGATACCAATCTGTCACACCCTCAAAATCCACTTGCGGAGTTTTACCGTGAGGCGCATGACAAACCAGGATCCAAACCAACGATCACAATAAACAAGTCTAAATGAACATAAATGCAATTTCAAAACATAGTTTAAAATCCCCGTTTACAGCGGAAGCTTATTTAAAAACAATATCTCAATAATGAAACAATAGTTCAACGTTCAAAAGACCATGCAACCCTATTAAGACGCCGTGCAGACGCGTGCGCCCTAGTCCAGTCGTGCTACCTTAGCGACCTGAGAAAACATGTAAAAGTTTACGTCAGCACAAAAATGCTGGTGAGTTTACAGGTTTTGTATCCAAGTACCAAGTCCACCTGTCCATACTATAACAAATAGAAAACCAGTATACGCTAGCTAGGCGTACGTTTTGTTACTACCACGATTGGAAAACCATTACTAACGCGAATACCAAAAGTATGCCCGATGTAGTTCCTGTTGTTCCTGTTGTTCCTGTTTGAGACAATATGCACCCGCCGACCCTCCAAGTCGACGAGCGGGGTTGGTCACTCCCAATAGCGCTATTCACATTTCCCCGTTGTGCAAACCCGCACATTCATGGTTCCCCCCGGGACTTCCAAAGATCGTGTAGTACACAATAGAAACCCATAGTATGACAGTAGTTACCAAATAATCGTTTTAACACATGTTTTCTCCCCCGAAAGTATAAAACCAGTTTAAAAGAGGGGCCGTAAACTCACCTTAAGTTGCGTTACTCCTTAACCCGAGTAAACCCAGCTGCTATGCTAGTCCCGTAAGCGGCGACCTAACATACGACAGTTACAAGTACTTAGACTAATAACCCGCAGGTTAATTAGTCCCTAGATGTCCAGACCATAACCAAGTTCGTTTGAAAACACCGTGACTGTTTAACCGACCCAAAGTACAAGACTCGACATCCCATTGGTGACCCGAGACTCCCCGTGTTATGTTTACGCTCCAAAACGTACAATAACGCAAGTACACTTAACATACGTTAACGCACAACAAGTTATAGCACATAGTTCACGTATCACCGAAATACATCCAAATATATGTTACCAAGTTATTAGACATGTTACGGGGTTCCTAGCATGTTACTACATGTTAAATCGGGTCTCGGAATGCTAATTTACACTTACAGCAGCAGTACACGCGATTAGGAAAAGTCAACTAGCATTTAGGTTGGTCAACTAGCAATTAGGAGTCCTATTCGCCCCTATTATAGGCGATTAGGGGCTACTCCCCTCTATTATAGGCGATTAGGGGCTACTCCCCTGAACTTTCTAGTGATTAGGGCTAATCACCTGAACTTACTAGTGATTAGGGCTAATCACCTGAACTGTCACACAATTAGACCTCTACTCGCCTGTGTTATAGGCGATTAGCACCCTACTCGCCTGTAACATAGGCGATTAGGAATGCTACTCGCCTGTAACCTTGTTGTTCCGGTTTTTCGCGCGTTTAATGCTCCAAATCAGATCCAGAACGTGTGTAACTACCCAATATCATCCCAAACACTATCCTAAACATGTTTAACCCAAAACCCTTCGTTCAACCTCGTATAATCAGTCCTGCATGCAACCAAAGTAATCCAAACACCATTCACATAGCATGCAACATCATACTAACACATGTAATCATAACACTATTATCCAATTACTGAGATTTCTATCATCATACTATCAATATCAATCCTGACCTAGCATGATAACCCATCAAATCATCATCAAGAATCATAAAAATCCTATCTTTCTAATCATACACACCCATAACGCACGTATATTAGTTATAATCCGATTAACAACCCTTATTGACGATTTTCAGAAAGCTTTTTCGTTTATGAACAGGTCTGGACCATTAGGGATTGATTAAAAACGTTTACAAAGTGTTATGGATGAGAATCAAACCTTAGGATTATGAAAGAATGATGGTTAGACCTTGAAACCTTGTGTTTTTGATCAAAATCGCCTTCCAGAGGTTGTTTATGTGTTTGGGGCGGTTATGGGACGACTAGGGTTGATATTAGGAAGTTTAGGAGGTTAAGCATTGTATTTATAGGCGTTTCTAGTCGTCCAGCACGTTATAGGCGAGTATGCAGCAGTTTCATGCGATTAGGGCTGCTAATCGCATGATTGTGCAGGTGATTGGGCCTAATCGCCCCTACATACACACGAGTAGGGCTCTAATCGCCCCTAAGGTCCTCTACTCGCCTCCCCTACAGGTGATTAGGCTTCCTAATCGCCTGTAGGGGTTGGTTTGGTGCGTTTTGCGCGTTAAACCCCGTTTTAACATATGTTAATGCATATTCACGTACCGACAAGTCATATAATGATTGTAAACACATAACACAAGTAAATACACATATTTACACTCGTTCACCAATTCCCGGGACTCGAGACTCGTACGTTCCGTATGCCCTGACGATCCTACCGATCGTCACCGTTTGTACACTTGGTTAAGGACCGACATCTAATGAACCTCTAGACCAACATCCAATGATCCTCTAGACTAAACCAATAGTTCCCGAACTATAACCCGACTTAACTAACCCCGTTAAGTACAATATACGCGTGACTCGCTAAGGTAGACTTTCATCTAGACAACGTTGTTAACCAGAATTTGCCGGGTGTCACACGTATTTTATAAACACTCCTCTTTACAAAGTACAGTAGAATCACTACCAGGACTAGCATCTATACGGTAGCCCGGGATTCGTGTTTCTTCAGTTTGTTTGGTTTTTTTACACTAGTGCATTTTTGTAAAACTTTGTGTATGGCAGATTTACACCGGTGTAAATAATTACACCAGTGTAAAAACGAGAGGGAGATGACAAAAAATGCACGCTTTTTTGTTGTTTAAATTTTTTTTTTTAAAAAAAAAAGTTTAAAAAATATGATTGTTTTTAATAATGGAATAAAAAATAACATATTATTAAATTAATTTTTCTCTCCCATGATTTTTATCTAAATACCCCTAAATGTACTTTAATATATTAAAAAAATACTTATTAATCAAGTAAAGACAAAAACTCACATCCTTTGATCTCAACCATTGGATCATCAAGATTAACGGTCCAGAAGAATTCTCTAGTTCTCACAACTCGGTACAGTTCTCATATGATCAGGGTAGGGTTCCTGTAGGAAAATGGTTTTGTGTAGGAAGTGTATGAAGTGTTTTCAACCATTAGATTTAAAGATGGATGGTGGAGATTAAAAGATGGGATTGTGTTTAAAATCTAATTAATATATTATAGAATATAAGGGTATGATCGTCAATATGTGTTTTAAATGAGGGTGTCATGGTCATTTTATATCAATATTTTTAGAAACTGTTTGAATGCTTTCTACATTTATGGTATCTCCCCCCCCCCCCCCCCTCATCTCATAATTATTATTTTCATTAATATCATTCAAACTCAAACATTTATTTTCACAAAACAAAAGCAATTGTGCACCCACTTCAACATTCATCTTCATCTTACGTGTAAGAAACACGTAACAATGTTTTTATTTGTTATAAAATCGTAACATCAGAAGTGTTTTATATAATGCTTTTGTTAGTTGACTGTTCTATATGGATAAACATAAGAAGTGTTTTATAAAATATTTATGTATATTAGGTGTAGTTGTTGTTGTGGATTAAAACATTTCAACGGTGTTTTGTTTGTTATAAAACACCTCCAGTTATAAAACACTTTTGATGTTATACTGTTATAAAACACTTCCGATGATATTACAAAACATTCCTTATTAATGCATACTAGTTTCTCTTTCATTATAAAACACTCCTGATGTTAACCTTATGCCCTGACTAGATTAATCAAACAAGTGATAGAGATGGGTTATATGTTTGAAGAATCGAACAAGTTTTTGGGTATTGATCAACTTATTTGATATGAATATCTTATGATTCTTATGAAAAATAATGAATAATTAGTTAATTTAGGATGATTAATTTTCATAAATAACCAGATGTTAGTTGCTAATTTAGTGGGTTTGTAATAAATAAAAGATGGATAAAAAGTCTATAATGCCCTTCATCTAAAGATTTAATCAGATTTGATCTAATGGTTGAAAATACTTCCTACACTTCCTACACAAAACAATTTTCTTACCGGATCCTCTACATATATATATATATATATATATATATATATATATATATATATATATATATATATATATATATATATAGGTAAAGGATATATTGGAAACCCTTGTTATAGTGAAAACTCTGCCAACTCTAACTTCCCGAGCTTTTTTTTTATATGAAAATTTTAGGGTATGTAATATACATGATTTTAAGCATTTTGAGCCAAAAAAATCAAAAAAGCGTCGAGCACTTTTTAAAAAAAAAATAAATAAATAAGTTTTCGGGTAACACATTGTTAACACATGTTAATTTCGCTTAACATGTGTTACCCGAAAATTTATTTATTTTTTTTTTAAAAAAGAGCTCGCACTTTTTTGATTTTTTTGGCTCAAAATGCTTAAAATCATGTATATTACATGCCCTAAAATTTTCAGGCCCTAAAAAGCTCGGGAAGTTAGAGTTTCCAGAGTTTTCTAGATAAGGAGGGTTTTCTATGGATCCCTACCCTATATATATATATTTGAAACGGTAAAAACAACGTTTGGGGGGGGGTAAAATTTTAACCGTTCAACGTATTTAAACGTTAGAGGACACGTGGAGGTACCTGATTGGTTGTTTCTTTCCCCTTCCAGCGTTAAAATTATAACGCCATTGCCCCATTTCGTGTTTTTGCGCCCCTACGTAATGGTGTAGGGGGCGCTAAAACGCATCGCGCTGCCATTAACGCCCGACTACGGGTGAGGAGGGATGGAGTATTATATTTTATTATGAGAGTATCATCTTTCTAAGTGTATGTATAGTGGTGGGGGGTTATGGGTATTAAAATATTAAAAAGTAATAGAAGGGGGGTTATGGAAAAATAAGGTGTAGTGGGAAGGGGGGTTATGGGGGGTTATAAATGATTGGATAATCATTCGTTAAATTATTATTTTCTTATTTAAATAATAATATTAAATACTTTAAATATTCCATTAAATATATAAATATTACAAATACTAAACAAAATTACAAATACTAAAAAAAATAAAAAAATACAAATACTCATAGGTTATATTTTTTTTCGATTTTGTCCTTTTGGTTCAAACACATTTCCAAGGCCTTGCCTTCTAGGTGGTCGTGCGGCTTCGTGTAAAATGCAAAGTCGCATTCAAATTGCCGTTCCCTCATAATATCAACCACTTCTCGGTTTTCTTGGATACGCTGTGCCCCGATGTCGCGTATGTCTTGGAGCCACTGGTTCATCTCAGCAAACGCTGGGATCAACTCCTTCACCCCCGACGACGAAGAGTCCGCCCGTGCGGCTCGAGCAGCCCGTCGACCGGTCAGACGACGCAACTCCTTCACCCCCTCCTCCCCTGCAAAAAACGCATTTTCTTCGGCGTTTAGGTCGACGTGACGCGCGTCAGACGTAGGGGTCCCGGTATCAGCCAACTCAGAGGTCCTCGACTTCTTTCTAGCCCTAGATGAAGAAGTTCCAACCGTTGGGCGGACGGTGTGCCATTTGGAGCATTCTTTCAGCAGGCCCCAAACCCTCAAGTACGGAAAATTCCCGTATTCTTGTTTGTATTCATCCAAAGCCGCCTCCAAAATCTTGGCGTCGCTTTGGCCAGTTTTCCACCCAAACCGGGCGCGTTGATAAATACCTTGAAAGTTTGTGCATTTAAAGTTAATATCAGTCCACTTGCCCGATATCGAATCGTTCTCCCGATAGTTCTCTCCCTTACCAACTAGTTGAAAAAATATTGCTCGGACTCTTTTCAAAAAATCTCCTTTGTTTTGATAGTTCGCTTAAAAAACAAACAAAAAAAAAATATATAAGTTCCCATTTAAAAAAATATATGTAAAAAAAATATAACATAACAAAAAATATATATCTTACCAACAAT